>JAHLJT010009436.1:140551261-140921021 GCA_031308135.1 Acheta domesticus
CAAAGTCTCCAACGCACTAACTATAATGGCATTATTGTAATTGCAAAATTTACGAAGTTTCAATTCCAAGCATTTGCCCCAAACTTAAGCGTTGCGTGAGCTCCCGCGCGCCGCTCGCTGTCCGCCACTCGCCGGGCACAATCGGAGATCTGCTCCGGGTTTCAAAGCCTTCTGAAGTAGGCGCGGAGGGATTTCGAGTAGGGCGCTTCGGCAGATCCCGAGCTCACCGGCGCTCGAGAGCTGCGCAAATTATGAAAGGAGTGATCTGCGCTGCGCGGCGGCCGAGGGGTGGGGGAGGAGGACTGAACTGCGCGGAGCGGCGGCGGCGGTGAGGATGGGGATCGGGGTGGAGGTGGAGATGAGGACGGCCAAGTGCCGGAGGGATCTTGGCAAAAGCACCGGCGGAGGGGGATCGGCTTGCAAATGGAAAGGTGATCTGTCGTTAGAGAGAAACCTGTAGCGGCATTTTCACAGGAAGTTCGTTTGATGAACGGGCACTTGGCATGGCTACATCGAATAATATATTTTGTTTCAATTTAGTTTCAGGGTGTTTTCTTGTTCAAATTGTTTTTAATAATATGGCGACCGATAAAGGAGAACCGAATAATCAAGACTAGAGTAAACGTGTGTATTTGTAAAATATGAGTAACTTTTTGCCCGTAATGTTTGTTCTTCTACATATAGTACGAACCCTGAAGTAACAGAATTTTAGTTTTAATTTAAATAATTTAATTTTATTACGGAAACCATTTTTCTATAATTCGTTCCTCTAACCCACATTTCTTAAAAAGCTTAATAACCTCATAGAGGCGAATGATAAAAGCACTATTAAATTGGAAGGTAAATATCAAAAGCTTAGTACAGAAGGTGTTCATAAGGGGAATGGATACAGACGTTTTTCATTGAGTAAATGGGAAACGTTGTACAAGTGAGCTCAGTTTTATTTGTTTAGCAATAATGGAAAACAAAATATTGTGTCCCAAAAATGCTAAAATTAAATGGTCATTCGACGTTCCACAGGGGTTGCAACGTCATTGAAGATGGTCAAACACATCTTCGTATATCTTAATTCAGGATAATAGATACACTCCAGTGCTAAACATGCTCGACACTCTCAAATGTGTGTCAATTACAGAGAGAATTCAGTACAAGCCACTAATTTTTATATTTAAATTAATTAAAACCATATAACAGGAGACTTAGTAAGAAAAATTCAAAGAGTGAAAGATAAAACAGGGTAAACAAGAAAAAGCACAACATTTAGTAATTAATTTTATTAAAACTGTACATGCAAAAAATAGACTATTTGACAGAGGAATTGAATTCTACTACTAATAAATTATCGTTAGAAATAAAAAATTGTGAACAAATTAAAGAATTTGAAAGAAAAATTATTAAACATATAAAAGTAGAAAATTAATTTTGTAAATAGTTAATAGCTGTATTAACTCTATAAGTATACTCTAGTATACGTATAGATGTAAGCAATGTATGTAAATACATATTTTATGTAACAAATAGCCGAGAAAGTTAAATAAACTACATCTATCTATCTATCCAACAACCTCGATGTTTTACGATGTTGCGATGTAAAGTCAACTTCGATGACTTTACAAAAGTTTCTTTGTAAACTTTGCCACTCGGCACTCGGACTGGACTCCAGATGTATTTCCTTGTCAGGTCACTTGATCACTGTAACTTCGTTTCTACATTAACTTTCAGAGAGAACTCTACACTTTTCTCCTTCTGTGGTTCTGCAGTTAACGATAGTAAATACTAGTATTTTGTGCGCTCGGAACCACATCTATTTCCAAAGCATTCTGTAATCCTGAAAGTTCCGTTTAGGAAACCTCATTTTTGCAAATTATTAGAAAAGTAAGATATAATTACTTCCTGCCGTTCTCCCTTGCTATTCCGCGACCTTCGCACCCGCAAAGGCTGTAACTTTGAAAATAACTAATTGTGGCAAGGGCGATGTCTGTCGTTACTTATTTTTCCAGCATTTTCTCACATTTCAACGCAGGATAGCGTTATATTGAATGTAATTTTTTGGAATCAATAGTAATTTGTTATCTCGTGCAGTTGTGTACTCTTTGTTTGCTCATTAATTCAATGGACTGTGTTGGTATAATCCAGACTTTGAGAATAAAAGTTTAATTGATCAATTCATTTTATTCGGCAATTCAATACCCAGCGTTGTTTACTGATACGTTCACACATAGATTTATCAATTTGATTTATATTGCTTTTTCTTCGAAATGGAATGTTTATCGGCTTCCTTGATGCAAAGTTCGTCGTATCATGTTGGCTGCTACATATTTTCAGTAAATGACGAAATTTTCCTTAAACGTCCTACCTTCTTTTACTATTTAACAAATATTTTGTCGTTTTAAGCAACTAATTAATTTTGAAAGCAAATAATATTTTAATTACAAAAAAGTTTTGGGCACAACTTACTCTTCGTTTTACTCATTTACCTATATTTGATCTCATAAGCCATAACTTTCCATCCTTTTTGTAGATATGATGTGAAATGCAACATATTGATTTGTATGTCATGTTAATCTTCGTCTTCTTCTTCTTCTTCTGCACTTCAAGGGTTAGGTTCAAGAACCTGTTCCGGTGTCCACTTCCTTCTGGGCCTTCCTACATCTCTTCTTCCTCTGCATCTGTAGTCCACTGCGAGTGCTGGTAGTCTGCTGTCGGGCATTCGTATAAGATGTTCATACCATCTTTTCTGATTTCTTTCTAATTTCTCCAGCAGTGGTTCGACCCCCAGTTTATTCCTTATCTCTGTGCTTTTCTTTTTATCTAGGATATTATAACCAAGAAATAAATTTCATTTCAGCTGCCTGGATTTTAGAGTTATCTTTTTTTGATGTTACTCTTGCTTCATCTCCATACATTAACACTGGCACAGCTACTGTGTCGAAGAATTTTATTCTTGTTTCTATCCTAGTTTTATTTTTTAGATGTGTTAGTGTTAATTTTCATTTGAATTTTATTTTATAGACTATTTTAGATTGGTGAGCAACTAATCATATTGTCAAGTTTTACGCCGATTCACCTGATGAAGATAGCAATGTTTTGTGAAATGTGATTTTTATAACAATATATAAAACTAATCGCATCCTAATGCAAATTAAATACTGTACTTAACCCGCAATGTATAAAATCCGTAAACTAATTGGTAATAATCTTCCAATTATTAATATACCGTAATGTAAGTACACTGAGAAACATGATTTGGCGTTTATTTACCTCTTAATTACTGTCACTCTGCTCTCATTAAACTAATTCTTTCTGTTCTCTTTGTTTCAAAAATAGACTGAGCGGGCATACTCATATCTGTTTATTTATCAAATTTTAACTTGATATATGTAAGCGACATGCGGGATTTTTAACAAGTGCTGTTCTTAGATCTATTAACATGCATTGGTATCAATTGGAGATGCAATATTATCTAAAATCCCCTAGTATAAGAAGTACACAACAAACACAAAACGCATTGAAAAGTACACAGCCCAATGATATTAAAATAGGGAAATATTTCCACTTAAAAACTATACAAATTCATATGAAAATAAAAATGGTTTTCATTTTTATGAATGCGAATTTTTGTCTGTTTCTGACGTTGGAGATTTTGTAACAAACTGTGCAAATTATCACAAATCACGTACTTACTTACGCACGCTGTACAATTTTCACGATACATTGGGCATGAAGGATGAAGAAGATAAAGATATTATAGGTTAACAATATTTTAGAATACTAATTAAACCTGAATAATTAAACCCTGAATTTAAACGAATCATACACATTTACATATATATGTAATCTTATTATTCAGGCACGATGTTCATAACATATGATCAGAAAGTGTACTCTTGTGTACTCTTCTCGTGTGCTTACTTATTTAGCGTGTTTCTTGTGCACTCGCGGGCGACAGCTGTAATTCGTAAACGATTCGGAGATTATTAAACACAGAATTTATTCTATACATAAAACTTAAAAACTTACTAATCAAGCACGTTTCTCGTAAATTAGGGTTGTCATTATGTATGTTCTGGTTTGGCGTTTACCGCGCGATCTCTTGGATGACAGTTGAGCTCTGTGAGTTACGACCTATTCCTTGCTAATATTATTAGTTAGATAATCCAATTATTATTCAAATAAAATTTACGATGTAATTGTGATATACAAAATGGCGGGTCAAACATTCGACGGTACACGCCAGAGCCTCGCGGTGCATGGAGCATAAACGTTGCCAGGGGATTGTTGATTTTAAGCAGGGTGGAGAAAAATAATTGGGACGTCACTTTCGTAGGCCGTGGTTTGAAAGAAGTTCTCTCTTGATCTAGACTCCGAGGTGAACACATCATCCGATAAGTTCGCGGAAGATATCTTCGAGTTCGTTTGATAGTTACGTTATGCTGTAATACAACTGCGTAATATTTGTCAGAACATTGCCGTGTGACATTAATTAACTGAATCAATTCGGGTGCAACTGTTCACATAAAGTATCGACGAAAAAACTTTATTTGGTAAAAAATAATCTAGTTCGTGGCATTTATCATAAACTTTAATTGAAGAACTGTAATTAAGACGTTAATTGAATTTAAACAAGATAGACACTGCAAATTATGTCCGCAGGGCCATGGCGGAACAAATTAATTTAAAATAGGATTAGCAACGAATACTTAGCTAGCAGATTTTTTTTTCTTCGATTTGTAAGTTCGCGGGTAGGCGCACATCTGTTGCGCAGTTTTAGGAAAAGTATCTCTAGATGTCAGGGTAGCTACAGATGATAGTTACATATAGATGTTAGAAGGAACGCAGAAGCATCAAGTAGATGACATCGGGTCCAGCCCAGCCTTGTGAAGATTGGAAAACGACGTGGAAGCCCAGGTTGGTTTCTTCGGGGCGACATCCAGACGACCAACAAGAGAGCTCAGGAGTATTTTATTTGCTAAGGATCGTTCAAATTCAATTTAAAGGTCATGACCCCAAATAATAATGTTATTGTTACATTGATAAATAGGAATTTCGAAACGAAATTAGTCAAATACTTTAATAAATAATGTTCTGTTTTTCAAACTGATTAAAGGGATTATTATTATGCAACATAGCATGTTATTAGTGCGACTATTCCAGAATAAAAAGATAAAACTTTCTGATTTCGCGCTTTTCCGTATGGAGAGCGGATCCGGTGGCAAATTTTGCTGATCACAGGTAAGCAAATTGTCATCGAACTGAAAAACCCAAACGACTGAGATATATAAATCTATATGGTTTTTAATAATTAATTAGAAACCACTGTTTCATAATCTTTTCATTTTTATTAAATAACATCCTCATTAAACATTAATTTCACTTCTCACTGTCGAAATGTCTAATTTAGGAAAACAAGATTTAAAAAAAAAGATATTTTATCGGCGTAATGATTCCTTGCTTTTAATAGATAATTTAATCTCTATTACTAGAGTCACGTTACTAATCTTTCAAAAATAATTTTGCAGTTTCAAGAATACGTATGAAAGAAAGTACTCGAACATAAATCCCTAATATGAGAAGTCTCATTCCAAAAAGAAAAAATCTGATAATAAACATTTGTAATGTTTTATTAAACAATTTCGTACGAATGTGAATCATTTTCTATTACATGTATGAGCTTCCAGGGAGTAGCAGAATTTAAAATAAACCATTGTTTTACAGGCCAGGTTATAGCACTCTGACAAAGGAGTCCGCTAACGCACACAAACACACACACGCACACACACCACAAATGCATATTACAGAATCCAACCCACACCACAACATAAAAGACAGCCGTAGGCTTAGTCGAGAAGCAGAGATTCGGAGAAGCCGTAAAAAAACTATTATTCTCAGTTTTGGGGCAGAACCGCGGTATAAGCGAGGGTCGCGGGATGAGTGGCTCGTAATTACTTAATTCTTTTTCTGGAAAAGCCATAATTTTTCATTCCTGGTAGGACAATCGCCCACCGCGCAGTCCGCATGAAAGTGCGGGTGAAACTGAGGGCGGGCCGGAACAACCGCGACCCCGGCGCTCCAGGTCGCGCAAAGATTTATGAGGAAGAAACCGAATGTGAGAGCAAAGAATCGTTAATTTGGGAGCCAAAAAATCTTATCATAAGTAATTTTACGAGTGTTTTCAAATCTATCCTATTACTCGCGAGTCGCGTAGAGACGAGGAAAAGTCTGGTACTTGCCTAAGAATTTTTTTTAGATTTCTTAAGAATAAAAGTAATTTTTCACGAATAAAGTAATAAATCAAATAAATAGTAGGAACAAATGTTCATATTCATGTTAATGTTCAAATGTAAATGTTTTAGACGCTGTACCTATTACTACTGTTTCCGTCATGGAAGGAATATTTCTTTAGTTTCCAAAACAGTTGAACGTCATCTGCGGCAAGACGATAGCGAAAAGTATACATATGAACTTTTCAATTTTAGGCGCCCGTGATTGGTTATATCTATACATTATTATTAAACGCTATTTGGCGGATTGAAATTAATAACTCGGGAGAGAAATAGCCACAGAAATGTTTTACTTATTAGGAAAGCAAACTTTGATATAACTCAGTATAATGTCGATTTTGATCGTTATTTATTGGAGTTTCTGCATTTCAGGTGACGCAATATACACATGGGAACTAGGTGTTTAGTGATTCGTATTTCAAACTTCATATCATGCTCTGGCTGTTTCTTGAACAAGAATGTTTTCCAAAGGATTCATTAGAAAATTGAGTTTGAAAAACGAAATTATTATAACATTGAGGAAGGTACCACGAATGCCTGATCATATGAAGAGTTTCCAAGTATTTGCAAGTGTTATTGTAGGAAACATGAAAATTATATTATATTACCCTTTGCATCTCAAGGAAGAAAATTTAATGATTGAGAAAGAGTCCGCTCTGGATGGAAGTATCAGAGAAGTTACTGACGAGAAGCATCAAATTTACTTAAAATGAAATATTTGTACGAGGCTAACAAGTGCAAAAAATAATATAAAACACGTTTATAGTTAATTTATTAACTGTTGAAATTCAATTGCTTATTAACAATTAATTAATGACGTTTGTAGTTGCGAAAAACGTCAATTGCACTCTTTCTGAAATTCTCTATAGAAGCACATTAAGAATTTTTCAGTTCCTTTCTGTTAGAAGGGTTGATATGCTGTAAAATCGTAAAAGAGTTAATATTGAATTTAGAAAGTCATAGCAGAAGCACTTCGATGGGGTAACCGTGAGATAATGTCACTCCACATTAAAATAAAAAGAGTTTTGAAACTGTAATTTCAACAAAATGGAGGGATCTGGTCAAGTTAGCATTCTCCTCCCTTGCACCGTTCCGTTCCTTTGCAGGCGGCAGGCCGTTGGGAACAGCCGTGCACTCTGTGGGAAGGGGTCTCCTCGCTGTGCCTTGGGGCGATGTGGTGTCTTCACTAATAATGGATACCTCTCCTCGAATACCAAGAAGGAACGGTATTGCTTCGAAAAAAATATTCGCAGTTCCAGGAAAGTTACCGACAATTTTCGAGTGTATTACACGGGACAGAGCAATTTGTCCGAGGCGGAAGTCTGCAAGATCAAGAATGAGGGTGTTTGTGGAGGAGGAGGAGGTTTAGGAGGTCTTCCAAAAATATTTTGTGAGACAATATTACTCTTCTTTACATGCAAGGTTTCATATCGAAATGAATGTTGTAATTGACTAAATGATTATTGTGTGTGTTTCTGGGTACGTCAACTGCTATGGTAATTGACTCCGTAATTGCGAAGGCGTGAGTAGTCTAAACCAAAGGGGACCAACACGTTCAGTATATTTTTAAACTTTTAAAATGTAATTTTTCGGAGGTCTCCGATTTAGCAATTTTTTTATTTTCTCGCCATGACGAAGCTATGTTGTAAAACGTTATGTCATCGTTTGGCAGAAAACGGCAATTTATTTTATTTCGCATTTCAGGCGGTTTGAAATCATATTGGAAAACATTTAAAGGTAGATTGGAACGTTTCTTTGTGTTTTTGCCTTCTTTATTTGCAATTATGGGAACTTCTGAAATATTTTTTGAAAAAATCAAAGGACATAAATAAACATAAAAAAATAATTTTAATTGAAAAACGGCGAGGCATCGTGTAAAATATTAAAGGGAACAAGCTTGACTTTTATAAAAATTCAAACGCAAGATTGTTTTTCTAATTGTATACCCTTAGGCTTACTACTTACTCAAACTTACTTATACTTACTTATACTTACTCAAACTCAAACAAAGATACTGTAACAATATACCGATCAAACAGTAATGTGTCCATAAGTTTGTCTTCACTGTTAGGTTTAAAATAAATACGTTCTATTTGCAAAGTTTATCAGGGATTTAACATATTTTCGGAAATAGCCTGTTTGATTATGAAAGGCCGCGGGAGCCTCTCCAAATTTTTAGCATCTCGTGCGGCCCCCCTCTGCACACGTCCGTGCGTAAGTGTAGTGCATGCTTTTCCACGACAGGTGGCGGTATTTCTTCCCCCGCTGGTGGTGAGATACGAGTTTTTCACTTCCAGTTATCCTCCTCCAGTTGGGCGTCGTCCCAGCAGGGACAAGCTCTAACCTTCCGACTGGTCTCCCGACATTTGTGGTGTGTAGTCACAGTAAGTGTAAGTGGTGTTCATAAGCGGTGCTGATAGGACCAGGAAGAGAAAGGAAAGTTTGGCGCGCGGTCCTTGCCGTTTGTTAGGATACTTCTCCAGCGTTCGCCTGGTGTTCGAAAAAAATCACAGAAAATTACCGATCAGAGTAGCCGACCACTAGATTTCCCGGACAGCGGCTGGACTCAAACTCAGTTACCTAGCTTGTTCGAAAATTCTGCCACCATTGGAACTCGAAATCCTAAGACATTCTGGTCAGAGGCACCGCAATGGCATCGGTTGATGTCCTGAACCACCGCAGCGGATGAGTGTTGTAGAGATACATCTTTTGAAAGTTGGAAGTGAGCAAATGTGACAGAAGCATCACGTTCTGTTAGAATAACATTTGATTGCGAATGTCACACTCTTTTCTGAGTGATGCAAGGTAGTGATGGTAGAGAAGTCAACCACGCCACGTTCACATAGTTAAAACCCCCATGCATTATGCGAGTCAGGAATCCGCTCTCAGTTTAGTCAGAAACACAAGATAAGTCTTTGGTTTTAAATTAAAATTTCGGGACCAAAAAAGATTGTTTGTTAAGAATTTGAATTATTTAATAAATTACCGTTAGAAGTTAAAAAGTGATAAAAATAACAATACATCGTGCTTGCGACACGACGTAGTAGTATACGTAGACAGGAGTATACTTTCATAAACTTCAGGAACAGTTTTTTTTTTATAATAAATTACAATAAAGAACTGCTTATATGCATATAATATTGAAAAGGAAGTAGCAGCAATTATGAATGTCTAATTCACTTAAAAATTTTTGGATGCATTAGTAGACAATATCCGAGTTCCCAGTAGTCGAACTAATAATTAATTATTTCTTAACATTCGCCACTTAAGTTAAAGTAGTCTTTACGTTAATAATAAATTTCATAATAGCTGATTTCATATGTATTGTAGTGGAATTATATACATATATGTAAAGTATTTAATTACTAATAAAATATACAATTAAAGTCTGTATAAGTATAACATTAACAATTCTCTTCGTGAAATGGACAGCCATGACACTTGTCATTTAAGATTTTGTATACCATTGATTCATCTTGATAATATAACAATCATAACATTTTAAGTTGTTGATCAGTACAATTAATTAGATATGGACTATTAGTATAATCTTTAGGTTATTAAGGAATGTTTAATAAAACTATAATTAATAATTGTTCTCTGACAGTATTGAAATTGTCTTGAGGATAGTTCGCACTCCCTCTTCAACATGCCTGCTATGCTACTGAGATACTTACTACTTATATCTCCCACTAATATAAAAACTCCAAAATCTAATTGCTGAATTGAGGTTTACTTCAGACTAATATCTTTAATTAATTATCCAATAATTACTTTTTGATACCAAATATAAGCAATGAAACTAAACATTGTTATCATAACTCAATGTTCCTTATCGAATTACCTATACTTAAAGTGTAATTCTTCATCTAAGTATTTTCGTCTGATGTCTTGTCTTTTTCTCCTCAAAAGGTCAAGGGAATTATGATATGGTAATATCACCATGGGAAGAATGTTCATGTCACGTTCATTGTATTACGAATATACTGGGAAAAAAATGTGCGAATCTTCTTGAAAATATTCATGTTCTTTTTATGTAATTTCATTTTTTCCAAGCTATTTCACACAATAACTCAAAATATTAAACAACTTATACCATTTTCATTACAAGAGTCTACTACATTGCAAATACTGAAATTCATTTGCCCTTTTTGTGAACACATTAAATCACATCTCTACCTAGCACTTTGGGATGTTAAAATCTCCGGAGTTCCAGATGATTGCTGATTCATACCCATTTATCTCAAATAGCCAATGATATTTCAGCTCTCCATCTGTGTGCGCGCGCTCTATTTTTGAGGCATGTGCCACCAAACGAGCAGCTTCCGTCTCAACGGGTCCCGAAAAAAAAAAAATGAACAAGTGATGATGATTACAGAAACCATTTGGAGAAGTCCAGCTTCCGGCCCATATGATCTGAAAACCATAATACAGTAAAACTTGCTGGAAAGCGGAACCTCAAGGCAGAGTGTTTTTTTCCGTACGCAAGATTCCGCTTTATGCAATGTAATACCCTGGAATTCGTGATTGGCAGGACCGCGATTTAAGTTCACATTAGATTTCCGCATTATACACGTTCCGCATTGAGCAAGTTTTACTGTACTTTGGATACCTTAGATTTCCCGCAGGGGAAATGCTTGGACAAACACGATTACATGAAAATAAATAATCTTCGTGTCTCTGAGTGATGGCTAATTTTTCTCATACGAGTATCCTCACAAATTTATATGATATCTGAATTATTAAAACACATATACGTATTGCAATTTATTTCCTTTATTTGTATTAATCTTCGAGGTAAATCCATCATATTACTACAATGCTACATTCGAATTAACGAATGGATATTAATCATTTCATCCTTTGTGTTCAGTAGTTGGCAAGAATATTTTTTGTCGTTTCTTACTTCTTCACTCGGTCATCAAGGTATGGTTTTAACGACTATTACAGAAATGTTAACATTATTAGGAAGCAAAACTTGAGATGAAACATAAGAGCAATACAACATTATAATAGAGGCATTTCGCATACACTTGTTCAGACGCAATGATTTAACTTGGTACGATGTTGATTTTGCTCGTTATTTGATTCTATTTCTGCATCTGATGTGAAGCAAAACATTAATGGACTCTACCTTTTTCGTTATTTATGTTTCTTACGTTCAAGCCATCTTCTCCCGGACGTCCAACGTAATCAAAAGCGTTATAATAATAGGATTGTCTAAAACCAAGAAAAACATTTGCATTCCAGTCTAAGGGATACTAACTGTCGTACATTGTTGTCAACTACACAAATGAGTTGATAAAGTGTTAAATACATACCAGTGATATTTTTTTAACTTTTTCAGGCCTTTAATGCACAGTTCTTTAGTTGTTGCATCTCTCTCATTTAGTTTTTGACGACACTATTCAGTATCTGGGATAATTTTCCTCATTAGTGCAAAAGATTTAAGTCACATTCCTGATGTTTAAGTGTTTTTCCCAAGCTACTGGACTTCGTTCATACGGAAGTTTGTAGAGTATTTAAAGTAAAACTATTTAAAATATGCATTTCAACGCAAATTCATAGAATGTTGTAGCTTACATAAAAAATGTACATACCCTTCATATTAATAAAATTATTATTAATTATTCATATTATTAATATCAAATAATATATATTTCATATTATTATTAATCTTCATATTAATAAATTATTAATATGAGGAATGACATACTTACAACAGACTTCAATGTTTGCGTAAAAAATTTGCATACAAACAATTGCTGGCAACGTTTCGAACCTTATTGGGTTCATATTATTGTCATAAAGTTGAAGGCTGTGTAATGTGTGAAGGAAGTAAATTATTTTTATATTAGTTACGTGGTTAACAAGCAGATATATTTTTGCAAAATCATCCAAAATATTTTGCAAGATTAGGAGTTCTTATTTTTCAGATGTAAATTCAAGACTTCACAATATCATTTCTATGTTGTTTTCATTCACAGAAGTGATACCTATGTTTAATTCTTATTCCTCGACACGAAATCCAGCACAGGTGAAACGCCAGCTCGCCATTTTGCCTCGCAAAAGGGCCCGACGAGCTCAGGGACGCGATTGTGCGGGCCGGCGCCCCCGCCTCCCGCCCGCGCCCCTTTCGGAGAAGAGTCGTAAAAGTGGGTCCGGGCGAAGCGGCCGGCAGGTAGCTGATCCCGCCACGACCATCACCACCGTCAATGCCAACCCCGGCGCCGCCCGCCCTCACCTGACGCCGTTCACAACCGCTGCCTCCGCCGCAACTGTCGCCACCGCCGCCACCGCCGCCGCCACCACCGCCGCCTCCGCCTTCACCGCCACCCATCTCCCCACCGCCCCCATAACCGCTACCACCTCTCTCCGTCCTCTGCCCCCACCATCCTAGATCGCTCCCACCACCCCAATCCCCCCACCGCTACCCATCTTCCCCCACCGCCCCCACGCCACCCACCATCCCGACCGCCGCCACAACTCCCACGACCGTCACCGCCCCACCGCCCCCACCGTCCCCATCGCTCCCCACCGCCCCCACCGTTCCCACCAGCCTCTCTGCCACCGCCATCGCCCCAGCCTCTGTCGCCATTGCCCCCGTCGTCATCGCCGCCGCCTTTGCCGTCCACTGGCCGCAGCTGCTCAAAGAGGCGCCGCCGCCGCGGCCCGGGATTAGAGGTGCAATTAAGCCACGGCCGTCGGCCACGGCAGCGGGGGCGGCAGCGGCGGCCTGCGAAGACGCCGCCGACGGACCCGTCGAGCAGCCCCATTGTGTCCGCGCCCTGTGTGGCTTACGCCGCCTGATGAGCAAGTGCCGTTCTTGTTATTACCTGGCTGCAATTTGCGCGGGCCGTTCTTGCCCTCGGGGCGGGTCCCTCTGTCGACGGTAACGTCTCAAGGCCCTTTGGCGAGCCCGCCACCCATTCGTTTAGCGCTGCTGCTAAACACAAGCTTCAAGCATCATAACGCGCGGCACGGAAAGTTAATCATGACCGAGGGCAAAAATACGGCCCGCTCTAGACAAATACATAAATAGCCGTAATATGTAGATTGTTGTAGACTACTTCTGTTATGGTGCTCTTAAATTACCGTCAATTGTTCAACTACGCGAAGCACGAGAGTTCCTGGGTGGGGAGAAGAGAGCAAACATCTTCCCCGGCACGGACCGGCTGCTTCCTTCTACTACGTATTTCTTCTTCAACAGCTATTCACCGCGATTTGAATTTCATTGTGATTTATAAACAGCCGGAAAATGCCCTTTTTTATCCTTGGCACTTCCACCGCCTCACCTTCGAAGCTGCGCCTTCAGAGGCCGAAGAAAGGCGTCGGGGCGAGAGCACTGAAAGGACGGCAGGCGGAAATTCATTAGCCGCGCAAAAGTTGCGACCGTCGAAACCTCTCAAACGAGGAGTTAGCCAGCTCGTCCGTCGCGCAATTACATAATCGTTCCCCTCCTAAGGAGCCCGGCGCAGCGGTTGAGATTGCTCCCATTAAGGCTTAACACGGGCTGAGTGTTTTGTCCGCTGGTTATTACAGGGGAAGTCTCGCGATACGCGTACAAAGGGCCTCCGACGCCTGGCTGCCCGCGCCCGCGCCCGCGCCCGCACCCGCGCGCGCCGGGCCTACTCCAGCGCCCTTTCAAGGGTGACCGCTTTCCCCTGCGCTCCACTGCCTCTCGAAGCCTACAGAAAAGAAGTACCACCTAGCTGAGTGAGTAATTCCTAAATACCGTCCTAAATACAGTCTGCTCATGTCAATCAGGTCAACTTACACGTTAAATCCTCTAGACTCAGTTCGAGACGTTTTGTTACGGGAGAAAATACATTATCGTATTAATAATAAACAACACACGATACATAAAGGAAATTAAATATTACATAGTCGTGTCAAATAGCATACTGTTTTAATTCCTTTCTATTTAGTGAAAACATTAATGAAAAAACATTTTATCGTTGTTTGTTCTTAAAAGAGAATGAAAGTATCAAGTAACATCACATCACAATAAACTTTTAAATACCATGTTTCAGTGTGCAATACAAGTGTATACGTATACAAGATATAAAATATATTCATATGCCGAATTATGTTGAATGCATCGTTTCGTGGTTATTGGCCAAATTTCGAAAACAATTCAATTTGCTTTCAGAACATATCGACGCTACCAAACAAATGATTCCGTGTACGAGTGTTGTTTCTTAAAAAAGATGCGGTTTCTGAAATCTCGTGATGATGATTGAAATAACCATTTAAATTAAATGTGGTTTTTATTTTTATATCATTTATTCTCTTACAGAAAAGTATACTCACATTTATCAATATTTTATTACCTCATAATTATTATACGTGTCTGTGATTTATTCAAAACATTCATTAATTCTAACTGATTAATAATGTTAAATTTAAATAAGATTGATAAAGTTATTCATAAAATTCTGAAATACACAGGAGATTTTCTCATTGTTTCCTTTATTTTCTAGAACGCCGTAATTTTCCCAGAACAGTCACAGAAAGTTGAAAATCACAATATCTGAAAGGTTTACAATAACTTATCTCAAAGAAAAGTATGAATAGTTCATAATTTTATGGACAACAAGGTATTTCTTCCTCAAATATCACGAATGTGGTTTGATTATTCAGTATGATTCACACTGTTCCGAAAAGCAACCAAAAATGTACATGCAAAAAGTCAAAGGAGTTATTTTAACTGACATCTGCCCGAGCGACGCAGAAAGGATTCGCACGTCAGTACATCCTTCCGAGATTTTTATCTGGACGAAAGGGAATGTTTTATAACTTCTACTATCTGAAGATATACGCTACCATACGACTTCAACGAAACGCTAAGATCTGCCTCCGTCAGAGCAAAACGAAAAGACAATCGCTCACACGTTTGACAAATTTCAGTTACTCCGACTTCTGAAGCATAAGACATCATGGGTAAAACCTTTTTCCTCAAATCGCGTAATATTGTGTGTAAAGTGTGTGTAACCATAACGAAAACATTAAGAAGCCGAACTTTCATTGTAGGTGAAAATTGCTCGTATTGTAATTGAAGTCATTTGCATATCACGAAAGTTGATAAATGAAGATTATAAGCCTATAGGTGACAAATTATATTTTCAGCACTCATTCATGGATATTAGTATCTCTCTTCTTTGTTTATCGATTGGAAAGTTACTGTGCGATGTGCATACGGTCAATTAGAATTTTGTGGGACACCTGACGTAAGTAAAGAAAACTTTGAGTACAACGAAGTAAACAAATCACTGAGGAGATATGGATGAGCATGACCGCTGTCTCGCTGCAAACGATTCGAAGGCCACTCCTAATTTTATTTTTTTAATACGTACTAAAAAATGTAGGCAAATTGGGTAAATGTGTCCTTGGCATACTCATTTCAAAATTCAAGACTTTAATTTCGTACTCCCGACGATTCACTTTTATGCTACTAAGGAAAATATTATATGTGAAGCTACGTAAAGGTTACGTCAAAACGATGGCACCAGTTGTACAATATGTGTATATGCCTGTAAAATACACAAAATACGATCTGTCGTTTGGACAACTTTTTCGTAAAGATTAACCCAGAAATTAAATATGAACAGTCTAATGAAAACGTCACAAATTTATATTGATGCACTTACCACGAATGTGTTCGATCTTTTATCTAGCTCTTTTTCACCGGTTTAGATGGCTCAGGGTATCAACTGATGTCACTCCAGTGCCTCTGACCTGGAGGTCTTAGGGTCCCCAAGGTCGAGATCAGCCTCTGTATGAAGGAGAATTCTAGCTACCTGCTGTTCGGATCCATAGTGTCCCAAGGTTTCTCCGATCAACACCAGGGTAATGCTATAATGTGCGCTAATGCTGTAATGTGGTAATGCCCGAGCATTGCCCTAAGAAACGGGCCACGGACCGCGCGCGATCTTTCCTTCCTTTTCTTTGTCCTACCCTTACGCCTTACTCACACCTACATGCACTACATGTCGACTACTACCACACAATTCGGGAGCCCAGTCAGAAGCTTGTCCCGTCTTGGGCGGTGCCCCGCTGGTGGGAGATACGTGGTTGGGGAATACCCGCAAGCTGACGTGCAAGTTGGCACCGGATCTCACCATTGATAAAAACATGCATTTCACCGTCCCGATAAAAATGCACTATACTCGCGGGACTAATGACCTTAGCAGCTGACGCGTCCGGAAGCACTAATCAATCGATAAATCAATGTATTCCTTTCTTGAAAACCTCAGCAAAACCCTGCACGCTTTCGCACAGTTTCGGCCCACTGTGCAGAATCGGACCGCGAGCGAATGCGGGGTGAGGGGGTGGCAGAGGGCGGGGGAGTCGGCGGGAGCCGCGCGGCGAGTTCAAGAGCCAGCGAGAGCGGGGAGGGTGCAGGCCACTTTGGGACCATGCAAAATTTACTGCGTGCAAGGGGAGATCGCAGTCCCTACCGATGCAATAAGAAAACATGTGCAACCCTCCAAAAAAAAAAAAGACATGGCGTGTTCGTAGTTTCGTGTTTTTTTTACTTTCTCCCTATTACTTCATAAGAAGAGAAAGTTTTGTAATTGTGCCCTGGAAAATGGCAAAATTTTTAAAGAAAAACTCTTATTGCCGGGCCCTGGTTATTCGTTCCTATATTTAGTAAATTACTCCCTTCAACAGATTGTGTTGTCAGTATTCACGTTTTGTGGGTCGTTGATACCGAAAAAATTATTGCAAAATCCGTCTGTCAGACCGTCCGTCAATCCTATCGTCAATCCATCCGAACGTCCGTCCGAACGTTCGTCCGACGGAGGAACGTCTGAGAACGGACAGAGATAGAACGTTCATCTATCCGTCTATCTATCCGTCTGTCTGTCCATCCGTCCGTCCGTGGTCAACGCTAGCGCCTAAACCGTTCAGCCGATTTTTTCAAAATTGATCATCCCCGAACGATTTATATGATCTCGAGGCCTTCAGAGTTTAAAACCAATATTTTAACTTTTAGGGTACTTTATGCGACTATGTTTACTTATTATAATGTTTAAACTGCCCCCTTTAATGTGTTGGACAATTTAAGAGAAAGTTATAGTTCAGAATTAATGAAGACATACATAATATTAATACATAATATTAATGAATCTACCAAAAGGCAAAATTCTCTGACGAAACATAGAATATAAATGAACCACAATATTGACTTTCAAAATCCTAGAATTCTCGCCAAGGAGAGCAATTACTACAAACGTTTAACAATGGAAACATTATACAACAAAACTAGCGAAGTTCTACGTTCAGCAAAAGAATAAAATATTTTTACTAATAACTATGACACCTTTCTTTAAATTTTTTAAGTAATTTAAAATAGATTTTTCCAATTTAATGTCGCCACATTCTCCCCCCCCTCGTTTTCACATCATAAAAGATACAGAGCCAACCCCCCTCCTTTCGAACATATTCCGACCAACGGTTCTTCTCTCCATTAAATCACAGCTTCAACACAGACGAATCTTTATCTATATATTTATCAGAAAATTTATATATTTCATCAATAAAAATGAGGTGGACCTTCTTTACAAAATATAAATCTTTCTGTAGTGTGTACTCTTTTCTTCTTCTTCTTCTTCTTCTTCTTCTTCTTATTATTATTATTATTATTATTATTATTATTATCATTATTATTATTATTATTATTTGTATACATTTTTTGGGCAAATCTGAATTTATAAGAAGTATTTTTACAAATTCAAACTAATCTTCTGTATCGATATGTCTAGACCTAACGGAATTCAAGATCAACCATGTATAAAATGTAATCAACAAATGTGTACCAGAAGATGACGGGCAAACCTCGTCGAAACCCAGGAATAAAATATGAAAATAGGAAATTAATATTTCTTATGTGTTTCTAGAAGAAATGTAATGAAAACTGTCTTAAAAATAGGGATGTTCATGTTATGATAAAATAACTAATAGACAGTTCGAGTATCTAATATGAAGCCTGCTCATGAAACAATTACCCGGTTTGTGAAAATAATGTTTGTTTCGCCGAAAATATGTTAAACCTTTTTTGAGCGATATTATTGGTTTTTACATTATATTCAGTTTTTTTTTCGCACGATCTATCAGCCTCGGCAAAAAAAAAACCGTGGAAAATGCTCATTTTTTTGAATTAGTACAGAAAACTATTAAAGTGCCTTAAATTAAACAAAACATGTTTAACATTACATTTCAATGAAATTTGTATTCGTAGCCGACTAGTGTAACAGGACAATGAAAATAAATTCTGATATTAATTCACGTAAAGTACAAAATACTGATATTTGAAGTGCATATATACTCAGAAACACAAGATGGATGTCCACATGGAAAAAAATTCTTTTGGCTCTAATTTCTATGCAATAGTAGTAATTTTAGCTGTAATTTCCATGGTTTCATCAACACACATATATGAAAAAGATAAATAGAATGGAGGACAGTTATTTGCATAATTTTCAAGAAAGAAATCCCCAATAGAAAGTAATAACAATCGGATAATAATCAAAGAGAAACTCGTTTTACAAATGCCATGTGCTATTTCCGTTAAAAAGCAGAGCATCTCAGGAATGAAGTGAAAAAGCGCATTTTCACGATCACCACGCTTACAGAGAAGGATCGCGTGTCTCATTGACAAAGATGATAATGGGAAAGGGATGGCGCACCCATTGAATGGCATTCCTTCCCGTTTTTTGCCTTACTTTAGAATAACGGGGTATCGGGAATTATTATTGGAGAAATCTCTAATCAATAACATATTTATTTTCAATAACATTTTCAAAATCAGGTCGAGGTAATCTAAATTACCTCCTCCTTTACTCATCCGAAACAAACACATACCATGGCTGCCAAATAAACCATTCCTTGGACTCACAATGGACACCAAATTAACCTGGAAAGCACATATCACAAACACAGAAAACAAAACACAAACACAAATTATAAAACTCTGTCCCCTATTAAATCATAAATCTTCACTTAACAGAATGCAGTAAAATAATATACAAATCAGTAATTAGACACTCACTAACCTATGCGAGCCCCGTTAAAAAGCAGCCCACAGCCACATTAACAAAGTCCAAGTTATACAAAATAAGTGTCTCAGAAAAATACCCAAGGCTCCGTGGCTTACAAGTACAACAACGAACAACTACATAGAGAATTAAAAAAAGAATCTATTCAAGACTATATTATCAAAATTTCAAAAAACGTCTATGAATTACTACCAGAACCCCCAGACACAGCAACTTACCATCTAGGTAAAAATTACCGCCAACCACAGAGAACTCACTCACGCTACACTGAAGACATTTTCAAGACTCCCTAACTATCTGAAAATATAATCTCTTGCTCTCTCTCTCTCTCTCTCTCTCTCTCTTTATTACACTCTCACACACACACACAATGATTGATTAACAAACTAATTTTTTTCTTATCTAACAAACTGATACACACAAGTGTATTGACAGACCTGAGGATGGTTCATCCTAAAACGTTATTGAAATCGTATGTAAACACCCTTGGAAGGCAGAAATGCCGAACAAGAAGAAATAAAATTTTAAAAAAAGGTCGAGGTGACGACGTTTTCCTGTAGGTCTCGCCCCCAGCTGCGCACCTCCTCCCCTCCCAGACGCGACAAGCTCTGATCTCCGACTGGTTTCCCGTGGGTGGTAGTGTGGTGGTTGTATGTGTGTGTGAGGGGAGAGGAGGTGACAAGGAAGAGGAAGGAAAGACCTCATATTACCAAACAGAACGGCCGGCCGCTAGAATTCTCCTCCAGACAGCAGCTGAATTCGACCTATAGTTTAGCTAGTAGCAAAAACCCGCCACTAGGACTCGAATCCCAAACCTTCCGGCCAGAGTAGCTTCTGAGACAGCGGCAATGCATGCTATAAAATAAATCAGCCCGTATAATATTTTATTTTTTCTAAAATACTTTTTTTCTGTCGTAAATAAATTTGAATAAATTACTAATTAAATTTTTGTTTTAATTTTCTAAAATAAAATAATGTATACACTTACGTTTGCCACTTTATGTTGGAAAGAAACTGAAAAAATTGTTTTGATATATTCGTTGATGTGTAGTATTCATCACTGAATTCTGATTTTATCGCATACAACTTTTCTTTAGTTCTCATGACTAGGAAAACCGATGCCACCTCCAATTCAAAAACATGTTAGTTTACATTTAAACGATATTTTATTATTTCTTGAAACATATGTCATGAAACAGGCTCATTCTGTGGAAGAAATATACTTTAATGTTTATTACACTTCACTTAAAATTTGCTTCGTTTTCATAACTGCATACATTGTTAGAGAACATTATCTCCTTCTCCTAAAATTAAGTAACGCAGTCCGTGGATTCCGTTGTGTAAGAACATGTAGTTTAAATTAACTCCTTCAATAGCACATTGCAAAGGTAATTAGGAGCAAGCCCGAAAATACCCACATCTATTACGTGACGTTCATACGTGCGTGCGAATGCGGAGGAAATGGCAGGAAGAAGGAATGTTGAACCGCAGACACCGGCGGCAGGTGTTTCCGGAGCCGGATGCACTGGTATGAATATTCATTGTCGCCAAGGCGGTACTTGCATGCAGACTGTGCAAATAGCGTACATCGGTAGTCTAAAAATACAATGTTCTATAAATGAAAAGTAGAGGGGATCACGATACATGGGTATTCATAGCTCATAAAATACGTTTTAGAGAAATCACTGTTCAGCTTCCTGGGAATCTTGAAGGTGGAGAATGAATTTATTTGGTGCAAATGACATTATTTAGGAACTCAATCACCCTATTTCCAAACCTTGGAAGTTAGTGACAGAGTTGTTGAAATGTTACCGCATTTTTATCCCCATAATAAATGTGATGTTCGCATATTCAACCGCCAATAACATTCTGTGAAATGTAACTTTCTATAGTCATCAGTAAAAAGTATGCAAGAAGCTACATCTCAGAACAAAATATGTTAAAAGTCACTTGATTTGATAAAAATTTGGATCCCGCATGAGACCAACAAGCAAACAAAAGAGATCAGCTACCGAGAAAAAAAGAACTTGAATGTAAAATGAAGAAACCAGAAGAGGTGTAAATACATTAACGTAAGTCGGTCGAGTTCACCATTCAAAGCAAGCTCTATCAAAGGAAATTACAATTAATAGGTCACAGGAAACATACAAGTCCTAACATAGCGATTATCCTCTCACAGAACATGAAGACAAATGTGACTCATTTTACCCCGACATCCCTTCGGATAATGAATTCAGCAGCCCCAGCTCATCGCTTTGAAGTTTGAACACCCCTGAAAGAGATGAAAAATCCTTCCCATTTTAAAATATTTGGAGTGGTGGGAATAATGGCCGAGGGTTCCTCCGCCAGGCCGGCCGGATGACCGGCGGGGGGAGGGGACGGGGGCGGGGCTGGCGGGGATGGGACAGGCAGGGTGGAGCGGGATGGGGCGGGGAGGAACGAGGAGGAGCGGGGGTGGGCGGGGCGGGTGGAGGTGGTGGAGAAGGGCGAGGAGGGGAGGCAAGCGGGCTGGGCGCGGTGGGTGAGGGCGGTGAGGTATTGGCGGGCGGGGCGGGAGGGGCGGGACGGAGCGCGCAACGCACCGCGGGCGGTCCTCCGCCTCAGTTCTGAGACTTCGCCCGCGGTCAGAAAGGCAGATCCTGCCGCATCAGGATTAAGAGCCGACCGGGGCAGATAGCTGCTCGAGACAATGCGAAGCCCCGCGGGAACGAGAGCGCGTAGCAGCCGCCGCTGCCCGCGCTCCTCCGTCGTGCGCTCGCCGCCAGCGCCTCCGCTCACCAGCCGGCGGAACTTTAGCTCAATGCTCCTGCCGTTTTGAAAAAGTTTATTCAAATAAAAATTCACACCACGGGGAGTTGGATGGCTCAGAGCTGGCAATGTTCATTTAGCTGCGGTTCTCATCCGAGTCTTCAGATATCATTTCGTGGAGTTAAAAGAGGTGTTTTTGAATAAGGTAGAAATCTCCTTTTGCCTGCTATTGCCATCGTAAAAAGAAGAATTTTCTCCTAAAAGTTTGTTCCGTGTCCAAGAATACTTTAATTTTTTAAATGTGCTTATTGTTGGTCATTATTTATAAAAAATTTTAAAACAAAAATTAAATTGCAGAGCAATGACTAAAAATATGAATAACATGAATTCGAAAAAACAGAGGTATTTACGATCGTATATGCAAAATTATACAGTAAGATACAACATAGTACCTACAAGAGCAATAAGACATGGAACCGAAAAAACGAGTTCGTAACATGCATTGTTGGCAGATATTTTAGCGGAAATTATTTTTTCCTATTGTTGAAGGATGATGGAAGAAATTATAAAATAATCAAACATTTTTGGCGCACGCATTCTGAAATTTTCGTGGAATTTTTAGGATGTCACTCATAAACTGCAAAAATCGTCTATAACCTGGGAACCTGAGAAAATCTCTTCCTTCAAAAGTTTTGCTTCAAGCAAGTTGTTTATTATTGGAAGTTGATTGATGTTTGTTTACTTTGTGGTTGTCATGGAAACGTCAATCATAAACGTTCGTGGTTCCCGATTTTTCCTCGTTTTTGCGATATCTAATCTGAGGATGCATGTGGACATGCTACCGTGAGTACTCTTAACACTGATCACGGACAATCTGCAATATTTGAGAAGCTGTCAGCAAAGCCTAAACTGTCAGAATATTCGCTTTTTAATATGATTTTCCCTAAGATTGAATAAAACTACTTGCTTTGAAACACACTTTCAAAGAACATTTCACTAGATAAAATAAGTACTATTTGAGAGAACTATTGCATTTAAGAACGTAATATTTGATAAAAAAAATATATAAAAGCGTAGCATAAAATTATTTACATGGGTTTATCTGTGCATAGTTTTTCTATCTTGTTAGATGACACCCTTAACTAAAAGTAATTTGTCTTTGAAAAAGTGTATCTTTTCCAAATTACATAGTCAACATAAGAATCATACTAAATGTTTTATCTGTAGTATTTATCCCGTTTACGAACCTCACACCAAACCAATCTTAACAAATAAGATGTTAAAAAAGAGAATTATGTTGAGATGGCGAGTTGCACTTTCAATGCATAAATATTAAGGATTTGTTGAAAAAATCGTAAAAATCAAGTAGAGGCAAATCGAATCCGCAACACATTCTTGTTTCCTGACACATCGATCGGGAACTCCAAAACGGTGTGCCCTAACGTCCAAAAAGACCAAGAACGCTAGACAGTTTCTCACCCGAAACCTAACTGCGTGCATTAATCTGCACAATTAGATCTTTTGGGGCCTATTATACTTTTGGAGGATCGACTATTCTGGACATTCCCGCTTTATTAGAGGTCAGTACAATCCCCAAGTTCAGGCATTCATTTTACTTAAAATAGGCGGACAATAAGGCATTTATGTTTACTAAAATAGGCACGCAAAAAGGCTTTTATTCCTGCTAAAATAGGCATGCACAAAGTCATGTAAACAATTAAAAATTACAATTTAAAAGGAATTATTGTAAAAAATTAATTTATACAAGGTTTTATTATAACTCGAAAATTTACATCACTACTTGCATGAAAATAATATTTTCTTTGTAATCTTCATAGCGCATGACTATTCAGAATGATGACTGCGAATTCGTTTCATTCTCGACACTTTTTCTACGAATTAAGATTGTTGACTCCCTTTTGAATCGTTGATTAAAATCAGGGAACCCGCAATTATAGATTTCGTTACTTACTAAGCTCTTTTCTGTATTTATCAAACATACTGATCCTTTTACTTTTCTCCTCTAATAACCACCTCACCTTATTCTGAATATTCCATCTTACCCACATTCTTCCTTCCTCAAAAACTAGACACCTATCTAAAATGTTCCCAATCTTCCTTTTCCATCTCACAAATCCTTCATTTTCCCCCCTCACTACTCAGCCAATATATACTCGTTCTCAATTAATTAACTAACCTACATTTTGCAATCCTACGTATGTCAATTTCCTTACCTTTACCTTTTAAATAGCTGGAATATCATCATCAGAATAATTTTACAATATTTATTAAAATTTGAATTCCTTATACGAGTATTTTCGTAATCTTCTTGCAATAACTGATGTTTATCTCTTTGCATCAATTATTTACTAAAGACAATCCCTATTCCTCTTAACCTTGTCACTTCCTCTAACGAGTAACCTTCATTATTCCAAAAACTTTCCCTTTCCCTTCCCCACATAGATTTGTCTCTATGTTTTTATCTATTTCCCAACAAACTTGCTTTAATAACTCATTTCCATCCCTCTCCTAAAACTTTTCTTTAACTTACATGCCATTTTGCCCATCTCTGTTCTCACGTTTTGCCTCTCTGTCTCCCATCTTACCATGTAACGAGGTGTGCAATAGTCTGTTTTTAGGATCCATCTTAAAAAATCTTTCATATACTGCTTCTAATTTCCTCCCAACCCCAAATTTCTGTCACCACCTCAAAATAGAACCAACAATACTGTCATATATCCTCGTACCCTTTGCCCAAAAATCTCTGCACCTTCTCTTCGTTATACCCCACACTTGTTTCATAGCCTATATCCCCTTCTTACCTATTTCTGCTATGCATTCTTCGCACCCCCCTCCTTTGCTAAGCCAAAACACTAAATTATTAAAATAGTTCACCATTTCTAAAATACTTCCTTTCCACATAATTTTATCACATTTACCCTTCCTTCTGACCTTTCTACACACTATCACTTTGGTCTTATTCGTATTTAATCCAACGTCTCTATTATTATTCTTTTGCCCTTTCCCGTTACTATGGGGTCGACGCTAATGGATGTGGCTCATTTTTATTAATTTTCGCACACTCCATTTTTGTACAGATTTGGCGAATGTTTTACGGCTCGATGCACTTTCTGACGCCAAATACAAAGGACACACAAGCACATTACACATAGATAACACACAATCACAAACACACACAACAATGCCCGAGGCGGGATTCGAACACACGATCTTTCGGTCCAAGATCGCCTCGGCACTACTGCCTTAGTGATCTCGGCCACCGGATCGGTATGTCTCTATTCTCTAAAGTGTGTTCTAATCTCACCATCATCTGATTTCAGTCCTTGAGATTATCAGCCAATAATACCTCATCATCAGTATAAGATAAAGACAAAATTTTTAATTTACCCATTAATAACCTACCAACCTGGCTCTTCCTTATCTTCTCTTCTAAACCTACCATATATAAATTGAAAAGAAGAGGACTCAATGGGTAACTCTGTCTAACCTCTTTATTGATCCAGAACTTATTACTAAATTTCCCTTTTAACATCACTCTGTAACTCCTTCGCCAGTGCTGAGAATGGTCGCATGGTATACAATGTACAGAGAGCTCTATCCCGAAAAAGGATCGGAAGCCAGGCTCAAAAATAGGATGGGTTCATTCGTGAGCAATCTTGTCAGTATCAATGGAAGAAATCAAAAATCTTGCCAGGTTTTATCTTCCTTTACTTCGATTTTTTTAAATATCTGGTCCTGGAGCATCGGCTTGCAGGAAAAGGCAACATCCCATAATTTCTTCGTGTTGCCTGGTGTTCGGGTATGTGTCCAGCTTTATCGGTATCGGCGCTAGGAGAAAAAAGAAAAATAATGACAAAAAGGAAGAAATAGGTAAAAATAATGCAAAATACTAAAGTAGGCATCAGAAGCTAAAATGGGCAAAAAAGCCAAAATAAAAATCTACTAAAACAACCCCAGAAACACAATTAAGTGATATCTATTGTTAAAAGAAATATTTAATAATAATAATAAAAAGGCATTTTGCCACACTCCCAGGCTCCAATGATTAAACACGTGTACAAAGTGTCTCAGAATAAATGATACAAACTTCTAGAGCATCTAACAGAGAAGAAAATAAACACTTTTTGCCAATGAATGTGTGGCGGAAAATTTTATAACAGGATAACACATGTATTTGCCCCTGATTGGTATATAGCCAATCAGTCATTAATAAGCTGCGGATTTTTGCGTATTTGCCTATTTATATCCTTCAATTAAAAATGCAGTATTTTAGGTTACTTATTCATTTTGAGATATTAGTTGTATTATATTTTTATACACATAATGCTTCAAAATGAGTAAGTAACCTAAAATACTGCGTTTTTAATTGAAAGATAAAAATAGGTAAAAATCCGCAGCGTAACCGTTAATGTTCGGAAGGTTCGCGAAATTTCTCTACAAGCGTCAGAACGTGTCCTGCGATACAACAGGGCATAATGCATTGCCTGCAAATCAGGCGAAAATGTTACATAATCCTACTTCCTGATATAAAATATTTATCGCCTCAAGTTCATTTGGAAAAATGCACATTATTCTACATATATGCCCTAGAACAGGGTTGTCCAACTACCGGCCCTCGATGCCATTTATTGTGACCCCACGAAAGCTTATTTGTCAAAAGTGAAAGTCCCTTAGGACCATGTCGTCGACACATTGCGCGCTTAGCGCACGCGCCCTGACAGGGTCAACACTTCCTTAATTAAAAATAGGTTATTTAGATTTAAGCATTTTTTGCTATTAAATTCAGAATTCGAAATCATCCCGAAGTGATTCACTGCATTATGCATGGTTCAGCCTGATATCATGCATGGTTTCATGCCCCCGCATTTCAGAGCAGCCGAGCAAAGTGCCGAGAGCAACAACAGGGGAAAGTCAGGTGTGGATCGCCCGAGTAATGAAAATATGGCCCTCAACCATAAAAAAGTTTTAATCCTCACCCTCGAGTTCCTATAAGTTGGACATCCCTGTCCTAGAAACTGGTAAGCGTTTCGAGACACCAGTAGAATTTCGACTTACATGAAATTAAACTGACAGTACCTTCTTACGAATGTGGTAGGAAAGATGGATTCGGTTACTCTATACGGTTGTTCTCGTGAACACCTGTGCCAGTAATGCTCAGGAATACTTAAATTCATTTATTATGTCTCTATTTCAGTAATAATGTACAAGTAATATTTTGTTTCTATTACAATAACATTCAGTAAATTCCTGAAATTATAAGTTGAGAAGATTCCGCAAAACTTCGCAGGAATGAAATTCCAAATTTCGCAAGAAGGTTGATACCTCCCAAACAGTGAATCGTTTCAGCACGACTTAATATGCCTCGTATCACAAGAAAAAACCTTCCGCAGCAGCAAGCGAAATTCCGCCTCTATTTCTCCTCCCATCTTCCTGTTCGTGCATCGGAAGACGGTCGCTGCCCCGCTAAACGGTGCGTCCATTTTCAGCGAGGCTATTTTCCCTCTCCTCGCGGGGCGCTGCGGCAGCCGGTCAATACTGGAGCAGGAGGCGCGGCGCCGCGAGCGGAAGTCGGAGAGCAGGCGGCGGGGCGGCGCTGGTTCGTCTTCTGCCGCCGCCGACGCCACTGCCTCATCACAATCCATCCCCGTCGTCACCGCCGCCACCATCCCACAGCCACAGCCACAGCAACAGCCACAGCCACAGCCACAGCCACAGCCACAGCCACTGCCACAGCCACAGCCACAGCCACAGCCACTGCCACAGCCACCACCGCCATCACCACTGCCACCGCCACAGCCACCGTCACAGCCACCGCCACCGCCACCGCCACCGCCACCGCCACCGCCACCGCCACCGCCACCGCCACCGCCACCGCCACCGCCACCGCCACCGCCACCGCCACCGCCACCGCCACCGCCACCGCCACCGCCACCGCCACCGCCACCGCCACCGCCACCGCCACCGCCACCGCCACCGCCACCGCCACCGCCACCGCCACCGCCACCGCCACCGCCACCGCCACCGCCACCGCCACCGCCACCGCCACCGCCACCGCCACCGCCACCGCCACCGCCACCGCCACCGCCACCGCCACCGCCACAGCCACAGCACCGCCACCGCCACCGCCACCGCCACCGCCACCGCCACCGCCACCGCCACAGCCACCGCCACCGCCACCGCTACCGCCACCGCCACCGCCACCGCCACCGCCACCGCCACCGCCACCGCCACCGCCACCGCCACCGCCACCGCCATCGCCACCGCCACCGCCACCGCCACCGCCACCGCCACCGCCACCGCCACCGCCACCGCCACCGCCACAGCCACAGCCACCGCCATCGCCATCGCCATCGCCATCGCCATCGCCATCGCCACCGCCACCGCCACCGCCACCGCCACCGCCACCGCCACCGCCACCGCCACCGCCACCGCCACCGCCACCGCCACCGCCACCGCCACCGCCACCGCCACCGCCACCGCCACCGCCACCGCCACCGCCACCGCCACCGCCACCGCCACCGCCACCGCCACCGCCACAGCCACAGCCACAGCCACAGCCACAGCCACAGCCATAGCCACAGCCACAGCCACCGCCATCGCCATCGCCATCGCCATCGCCACCGCCACCGCCACGACCACTGCCACAGCCACCGCCACCGCCACCGACATCGCCACTGCCACAGCCACAGCCACCGCCCCCGTCATCGCCACCGCCTCAGCCTCAACCACAGCCACCGCCACCGCCACCGCCACTTCCACCGCCACAGCCACAGCCACAGCCATCGCCATCACAGGAGGTGCACCGTCACCGTCACCCCCACCGCCGCCGCTGCCGCCGCCACCGCCGCGCTGCAACCGTCATCGTCACCGCCGCAGCCACCGACCCCATCATTACTTTGCTTTCTCATGTGGATTCGCGTTTAGCTCTGCACATTTCGCAGTGTACAATACGGATGCAAATCGAAAGCAACTGAGCAGCCTTAGACGCGAAATGAATTTTAAAATAGTTATTAATGAATACCACAGCTGTGAAAAGTCGACGAAAACGATTACAAAATCTCCGGAGACAATCTTTCAATGATGCATATTAGGTGAGGTTCTGGAGTTACTTTCGCCGATTTCGATTTATCACCGGATTCTGCCTATGAAGTAGAATTTGCTTCACATTCATTTTGTGTACATTTGTTATTAAGTGAAGTACATGACCATGTTGGATAAAGTTCACCGTCTTGGCTCTTTCATTTACTCTGTATGGCAGTGACAGTTGAATCTCAACAAAAGGAATGCGAAAATAGAATGCGGGAAGTTGAAATAGAAGTTCTGTGGAGAACTCTAGGCTTCAAGAAAGAAGGTCGTACTCGGAACGAGAAGATAAGAAAACTGCAAGCAGAGGGGATTGGAAGAAGAATAACTAAATACCCATGCAATTGGAATAAACACATGAAGTATATTAGATTATAAGACTACTTAAATAAGCTGTATTCTATCAACCATATGGAAGAGAGGTGGCCAGACCAAAAAACGATGAAAGGAGAACTTGTGAAGACGGAACAGGCTGAAAGCCTAATCCTCGAAGTATAGAAGAAGAAAAAAGTCAATAAATTTATTGCCAGGAGTACTTTTTATTATTTATTTAATTAATTCATGGAATAGACTTAATTACTTATTTAAGAGTTAAATTCTCCGATGATTTTCCAATCATTTGCAATATTATATGTGATACCATACAATGAAATGATCACAAAGAGAATATCTCTGCCTCAATAAATTCGCGCTTTTCCAACTTATTCTCCTGGTTGTCTCTTTCCTCATCTAGACTTACGGTTGGGTTTTCTTCAATATACTTATATCACTTGCATATCTATAATCTCCTCGTGTTTCGTCTCAAACTTTTTGTACGAACATAATGGGCTTCTTAGGAGTTTGTATCTGTCATTGTTTTGCACTTGGTGCCATCTATTTTCTCTACTCTCATGTCATTGCTCTACTAACACCAAACCTTACGACTTCTATTCTCTAATATTAAACAGTAATTTTCTTTCTATGTCTTATTTGATGTTTCCGTCATTTTTTCCGTTAGATATGCTATCTTATACCCTTGTTAGATATTCCTCTTTTTTTTGTTGACGCCCCACACGCCCACAATGCCCGCTAAGTTGCTGTATATTTTGCAAATGCTCTATTTTATTTCAATTTATTTATTCATACTGACACTGTTACAACTCATGCTATCGACGTTTTTCACGTTCTTACGTCATAATTTTTATAGCAGCATCTATCTCTTTCGACGTTAATGGTAACTGTAAGGAACAATTAAAGCATACATAGATTCTTTATTCACACCTCATGATTGACTACCGATTATTTGAAATATGATTCATTTGAATGAGTTGTGTGAAATTTTCTGTCATTATGACTCAGCCTATATCTCCATTGTTTTTATAGGCCCTCTCCATCTAATTCTGATAGTTCCACTGTAGTTGCATGTTCATTTCAATCACCTGTAGAACCTCAGTATTTCCCAATCTTTCAATTTTTGCACATTCGTTCTCCATCGTGAGTGTATCTTGTCTTCACTGCGTTATCTTGAGCATCCGACCCCTCCCCATCGTCGACCCTCGCCCGCCCTCTTCTCCACGTCACGTTCTGCTCCCGCACGTTGCCCCGCTACATCCGTCCCTGGAACCCCAGCCTCACAACGGCTCCCCTCCGCCCTCCGCCGTCTGGGCCCCCGAGCCTTTATTTGCGTGGCCGCTTCCTCTGCTCGTCTCCTCCGCCTCGCGCCGCGCCGCGCCGCGCCGCGCGCTGTCCTTCCGAGGGCGGTGCCCTCGATTCCTGGAACTTCCCCCGGCCCGCCCACGACTCCGCGGGCGCTGTATTTAGACCCCGGCCGCCGCCGCCACCGCCGCCTTCGTGCCGCCGCCACGCCACCGCCACCGCTCCAACCGCCCATTCCGCCCATCTCGCCCCTGTCCCAATCGCCACACCCACCGCCACTTCCAACCCGCTACCGCCCCCATCCACCCGTCTCACCATGTTCCCATCCCCCCCCCCTCACCGCTCCTGCCACCACCGCCACCAACACCATCACTCACACCGCCACTGCCTCCACTACCGCCTCATCCACACCAATCGCCACCATTACTAACGCCACCACCACCACAGCCACCACCACCGTCACCACCATCTCCATCACCACCTCCACTGGCATCACCTCCTCCAGTACCACCACCATTCACACTCACACTCACCACCATCACCTCCGCCTCCACCTCCACCGTTACCACCACCACCACCGCCGCCGCTGCCTGAGACCCCGCCGCCGCCACGGCCACCGAACCGCTCCCAGGCGGGCGGCTAATCGGAAGTCGGTGAGGGGGCGGGGCGAGGTGGGGCGGGGCGGGGACGGACGGCGGAAGTCGATTACGATACGCGTTGTATTCCGCCGCGCTTTACGAGGCCAGTGCTCGCCGCGGATGTCCGCTGTCGCCCCAGCTTACGATCTCCTCCGCTGTTGCTCTAATGGCATCCCGCGAATGGATGTATGCGAATGATCGGCGGCCACGCGCTGATTTATTGCGGCGGAAAAAGGTGTTTACATCCTCCTGACCAGGGTCACTTGGTAAACACGAACAAAGAGGATGCGGTGGTGAATGACTTCGAATTCGCTGGTGCAGGGCTCGAGTCTCATTGCCACATTGCTTCAGAGCAGAAGACGTAGCCTGTTTTTAGAGAATGGTTTCTTCTTGTTATTCCACGAAAAAAGAAGGCGGTTATAACTGCAGTATTCAAACGAATTTCATATCACGAATTGAGTAATGTCTTTTTTGTGTAAGCTCTTAGAACGTGACATTAAATGTTTGCGTGGAAGAATATACGAATTTCATTCCTTCCATTTTAATTCCTCGCATTGTGTTGCATCTGATAGTTCCTGATGTGAACTCTAGACTGCATTATTATTCAGAGAGTTCTGATCTGTATCCAGTATCTTATACTGGTAAATCAATGTTCACAGCGATTTTTATTAACTTTTCTTATTCATTTTAAAAGTAGTGACTTTTGGTGCAGAAAGCATATTTATATTCATCAAATCATTCATCATCAAGCGACGAAGAATTGATTCACAGATTGGAGATCGATATTTTTACTCAGGCGTATTAAAGACATCAAAAAATAGAAGCAAGTCTTGTTACACTAACACTCATACAGTAATTATTAGGTTTTTCAATTTTTCCATCCTTCAGTTCCTAGGATGTTCAAAATACATGCTTGAAACTTGATTCATACAGTATCAAAATAATTATTTTATGTTAACATAAAAACGAAATGTTATTTCAATCCGCGCAAATATGTGTAATAAAATTATTTATATCCAACATTTACAATGAAATGACCGGCTGGCTATAGCACAGAGCCATTATTGCAGCTGACTGCAGCGACTCTGACCGGGAGGTTGTAGGGTTCGAGTCCTCACAGTGGCGTATTTTTTACACTAGCTAGACAGGTCAAATTCAGCCACTGAGTGGAGGATAATTCTGGCGGCTTGCTGCTCTGATCGGTAATATTCCGTGGTTCCTTGCAACACAAACAGACGATATCCTACCATACGGGCAATACCTAACGTATGGGCCACATATCGCACGCTCTTTCCTTCCTTTTCCCTAGTCCTATCATCTCTTCTTATACACATACTTATGTACACTTACAGCCACTACACTACCTCACACACCGGAAGACCAATTGGGAGGTTAGAGCATGTCCTGTCTGAGGCGGTGCTCCGCCGGGAGAGACCCTGAGGAGGAATCACCCCCCACCGCCGCTGCCCGCAAGCTGACGTGTAGGACGTAGCCGGATCTCAACATTCAGTAAGGGAGGGAAACTGCACTTCGCGGAATGAAACAAACTCTAACGGGACTAGCGACCGTGGATGTTGACGTGGAAACATCTATCAATCAATGGCTAAATGAATACGTTTCCAGGCTTGTCTAGTCTCGATAGTAAAGTGAATGTTTTTTATTCCTGTAGGTGGCAGGGTTCTTCTCCCGCTGGATTACTAAATAAACCCCTGTGAATTAGTAAAGAATCCCACAAGATATTCTGAAATCTTCAATCCAAATAATTAATAAAACTAACTCTTCAAATAATAGATGCCGATGGAATAAGATGTGTGCAATCACATTGAAGTTGTCTCGGATCCCGACCGTCTTCAGCAATTGCAGATTTCACTCACTCAGCTAATATTATCCATAGACCTTGGGCGATGAGGTTGAAGCACATCTACCCAACGATGACGAGAGTTGCCAAGAGAGATGAATTAGCAAACGACCACTGAGGAAGAGAGAGAGAGAGAAAGAGAGAGAGAGAGAGAGAGAGAGAGAGAGAAGGAGAAAGGGGAGAGCGAGAGGGCATCGCCTTGCTCTTCCCCGTCGCTGGTCTGTGCTCTCCTTCCTCCCACGACGCCTCGCGATTTCTTCCGGAGCGCTCCCCGCGCGACAACCCAGACGCTTCCGGCGCGGCCTCGAAAACATCCGCGCGCGCCGCGTCTCATACGTTCAACCAACACGGGAGGCAACAATCGTAAAACCCTCTGCGCTCCTCTCCGTCGGGACACAGAGGGTGAACGCCCCCGCTGAAAGACACCTGTTCACGGGGCTTCCGCCGAGCGCCCGCGGCGGCGCCCCGTCGCCGAAACGGGGTCACACCGGGAGGCGCCCGGCCGGCCGACCGGTCGCCAGGGAGGCCGCGAGCGCGCCGCGTCGATAAGATAAACGGCCGAGCGCCGCGCGCCCGCGCCCGACTGCGGCCGAACGGCGGCGACGGCGCCGGCGTCGCGGCGGCGGCGGCGGCGACGGCGGTGGCGGCGGCGGTCCGCGGCTCCTCCGCACCGCGCAGGCCCGCACCGCCAGCCAATGAGCGCTCACTTATCTCGGCGCGGTCGCTGATAACAGCTGTTGCCGCGGCGCGGCGGCGCGCGCTCGCCTCCGCCGGCCCCGGCCGCGTCCGCCGCCCTCCCGTGCGCGCGGGCGGACGGGCGGATCCGAGCGCGCCCCGGATTAGCCGGCGGCCGCGCCCCTCCCGCCGCCCGCCGCCTCCCACGCAAAGCCGCGCCGCCGCCCACGCGCCCGACGAGCGCGAATCCGCGCGCGCCTTTGTGGCCGCGTCGGCGCCGCCGCCCCGGGATTAGGCGGATCCCGCGCCGCGGAGGAGGGCGCGCGGCGACGCGGAGGTGGACGCAGCATCCAGGGGCAGCAGTCGAGCAGATAATGTACACCTGCGGTAGACGGAATTTGAGAATATTCACTTGTATTACATTTATATTCTTCACTCGGGTCACCTGATTATTCAACATCTGAGGCAGCTGTAGTAAATTAGAATCTGAAGATTAATAACAACGTCATATTGCAAACGGGGTAAATGCAGGGGCGGATGCAGCCGATCATTTTGGAAGGGGCCATCATAAATTTCTGTTGTAAATATTTGTTATAATATTGAATATTATTTTTGTAATGTATATACCATACTACACAATATTTTTTATAATGACATGATTCTAAAATGAATAAATATTTTAGTTAATTTTGCCAAATAAAAGAAGGTAACAAACGAAAACTATAGGCCTTTTGGAGGGGAGGGGCATCCCCATGTCCCCTCCTGGATTCCCCACTGGGTAGACAGCATTTGAAAATATTGACTTGCATTACATACATTTATAGTATTTTCTCGGCTACCCTGTTTATTCCCCCTGTGAGTCAGCTGTAGCAAATAAGAATCTGAAGATTAATAACGATGCTATATATCAAATAGTATTGACATAGTTTCTAATGTTCAATCGAATATTTTCCCAAACCGTCGTTTTTTTTCTCACCATTAGATTTTGCTTCTCGATGAGGCTGATACTTTTTATGCTAGAGCAAGGAGGAAATTAGCACATTGCCTTTGCCATGCTTATAATGTGGAATACATCATGAGATCATTCATAGCGTTGAGTTTTCTAAGTACAGCATTCTAAAATATAAAAGGAGAAAGAAGCAGAATGAAGAACAGACCAAAAACTTTAAACCACTTGTCCACTATGGAACCAGAACCTTTGGACTAAGAACCAATGAATAATTTTTTGGGGATACGAAAGTGGTGAAGGACTTCAGAAACCAGACTAAAAAGCTTGTATTTACGTCAACTCGACTCTTGCAGGTAAGCAACCTATTTGTTGTTCAAAAAACTCGTACAGTCAGCAAACGTCCTTGTTTCATAACCATTGTTTGTTGTGGACCCAAAAGAGGGCAAGAGTGGAAATGGTTCTGAATTACATAGAAGGAAGAATGAAAAGGTCCACCCGGTCATGGGGACTTTTCCTTAATTCAAATAACACCCAAAACGTATGAAAGAAAACTATTGAAAAATAACAAAATGTTCAATGGGAAAAATTGTTCTATCTTTTGTGATATACAAGTCACTACTTTGTTAAAGTGCCTTAACTTGCCTTCACGAAATACAATTTTTCAAGAGCAGGATCCAATGAAATTTCTTAAAGAAAGAATTGACCATTCTGAGTGGTCTAAGTGTGAACTTATCAATAGAAAAATATTTTCATGTACTACCTGTTGTCAGTTTAGAGACCGATCTGATAGCACCTTCTCCTCACAAAATATCAAAAATTCATGATAAAATATTTGAAATATTAATATTTGGCTACAATTTTGTATCTGATTTACGACAGCATTTGATGACATCAATGACTAACGTGAAACATATTATTCGTGTTTATAAATCTAAAAGGGTACATGTTGTCCTCAAAATCCATTTCTTTGACTCGTCTGTTAGCCATTAAATTTTATTGATGGCTGACATACGGCTTATGACTTGAATAAGAAAACAAGTTAATGGCTGTTCCCGTTAATTAGGATCAACAAGTAACTGAATAAAATAAGGCATATTACTTACTTTTAAAAGCCTAACAGAGGTGTTTTAGATGCCAAACATTACCGATAATTAAAGTTCTTAGTAAAGACAAGTCAAGAGGTTGGTAATCACAATCTCCTGTGGTATTTTTTTCGTGGCTTCTGATCAAAACAATGGAATACATATTAATAATCAATTTAAATCGTTTTATTGTGTGGAAAAGTTCTAATGGGGTCGGATACTTTTTGGTTGAACGTTTGGAAGGTTCAACTGTTGAAGATAAATCAATACGTATTGCGAACGACAAGCACCAATTTTAATGATTTGAATGTCTGACCCTCTTTGTTGTTTTTTTATAGAGTTATCTATAGTCGCATCAACATCTTGGTTATTAGCGACTATCCAAGTATTGTATTACATTGGGTGTGATTACAGAGTTTATGCCAAACATTGTATTACAGGTTAACTTTACAAAATACTTTAACTGGTCTTAATCATACTTGGGAGGAAAATTTATACAAGAAAATGGGATTAAATTTCATTAAATATGTTGATAGATTTACAAAATTTGATTATTTTATCTTGATCTTCTGATGAATGCAGGATGGCTTCGTATTTGAATCCAAATGACTGCCTCTGGGTAGTTGTATCTGGGACATATTTTAAAGATGTGAATCTAGGTCAAGTCTGGTATTGCAAAGTTCACATGTCGGGAGAAATGATTTTTGCAATAGAAATAGATGGCTTCAGTTGGAATGTCCACATCTTATTCTTGAGACTGTTTGGTCCCTGCGGCCAATTTTTTTATTGATAATTGGTGAGAAAAATGTGCTCGTTAACTGATGGATGTTGCTGGATTTATATCTGCGCCAAAGCTGTTCCAGTGAAATTTGTGATTAATGTTTTCCCAGAAATCTTCAAATTTAATTGTTTATGTTGGATAGATCAGGTTAATGTTCGTCGCAGCAATTTTGGCTTCCTAAATCAGCAATTTCGTTACCAAAAATTTCTTTGTGAGCAGGTATCCAAGCGATTACGATATCCCCCCTGCTTTTGTTATATTGTAGTGTTCCTCTTTGTTTTGTTGTGTTATTATTGTAAGATTTAAACGGGCAATAAATGAGTAAATAAACAAATAATACTAATAATAATAATAATAATAATAATAATAATAATAATAATAATAATAATAATAATAATTCCGCAAAATTTGAGTAAGAACTTGTCTAAACTCCCAGGTAATTCAAACGACTGGGAAGTGCAAGAAATAGCTTTATTTGGAACAGCCCACATTTTGCGCAAAGTATTGTAGAGGCACCGATAGTCCCTAGATCTACTCCTCAGGTAGCTGGTTGCAACCTGGAGAAGGTTTTATATTCAGCCGACACGTAACATCTTTAGTCGTGATGTAATGGAATAATAATAATAATAATAATAATAATAATAATAATAATAATAATAATAATAATTCCGCAAAATTTGAGTAAGAACTTGTCTAAACTCCCTGGTAATTCAAAAGACTGGGAAGTGCAAGAAATTGCTTTATTTGGAACAGCCCACATTTGCGCAAAGTATTGTAGAGGCACCGATAGTCCCTAGATCTACTCCTCAGGTAGCTGGTTGCAACCTGGAGTAGATTTTATATTCAGCCGACTCATAACATCTTTAGTCGTGATGTAATGGAATAATAATAATAATAATAATAATAATAATAATAATAATAATAATAATAATAATAATAATAATAATAATTCAATAAATATTTTTACTGACCCAGATAACGAATTTCATCACGAAAACGTTAAAAAAGCTCGGCATAAAAGTCTAAGAAAGCCGGCCATCGTGGCGCGTGGCGTCGCGTGGCGGCGCGTGCTGCCCCCTCCTCCCTCCTCCGCCCCCCGCGAGCGAAACGCCAGCCCCTCGGCGCCCACGCGAGCCTCGCGCGCGAATCCGCGGCCGCTGCGTGGGCTCCGCGCCGCTCCGCTCCGCCGCCCCCGCCGCCCCCCGCCGCCCCCCGCCGCCCCCCGCCGCCCCCGGCCCCCACCCCGCGCGCAGGTGCTCGGCGGAGGAGGAGGCAAACGTTCCGGCCGTAAAGGCTGCCCGCTCGCATTCCTCGAGGCAACGCGCAACGCAATTTCATTCTCAATGCCCCACTCCATTGGTATTGTATTGAAACGAATCGAGAAAGTGCCATGCATGGTTTGAGTGTAAAGCGTAAAATCCACTTTAATGTTATTGAAGGTGGGAGTTTGCTTTTCAAGAAGTGGAGTTTTGACTGTCCGCTCATACGTCGTTATATTTTTTACTGCTGCAACTTTTCTTTACCTTTACGAGCATTTGTCCATTTGACTGGCAACTTTTCAGTCGTCTGGCTTCCAATTGCCAGATATAAAGAAGATATAAAGATGGGTAGATCATTAAAGATGGCTAGGTCATTAAAGATGGCCAGATGGCTAGGTAATTAAAATCTATTAATCAAATGATTTAATAATCTAGGAAAATACAATACAATTTTATTTAAGCTATTCGATTTCCTAAAACACCTCACCAATAAACTATTTGTTCGCCTATGTTTAAATTTTTCACTTGAAGATTCTCTTTACGCCAAAAGTTTTGCTTTGATTTCTTTGGTACCATTGGAGTAACATGTACGAGTATGTAGAAACCTATATGAAGAAAATCACACTGTATTAGTGGATGAAAGGAATAAATGACTATTATTTCCAGAGTTTACTTCCCAGTCCCAAAATTACTTTAAATAAAATTCCCGTCCCAATCCCAATATTACTTTTTTCATCCAATATATTACGTAGCCTTGTAGAGACTGAGACATCTCGCATAAAATTAGAGAGAAGAAATGTTTTATTTTTTACAACATTTATTCAATGACGGTATTCCATCTATATTTACAGTATCTACATTAGTAGCAATGAAAAGATGACATAATTACAATTATCATTATCATGTTTTATATCGGTCATTTTCATCTTTCTTCTGGTCTCATGCGATTTATGTTTTGGGCATTACCAAAAGCATAAAGAAATGATAATATTCCAGAACTCACCTTCTATGAAAACGTATTGTTATTATATGTGATGTTACAACATGACATGCTATGTTTTGTAATACACTAGATGTACAGTTGATCATTTCTGAGGAAATCACAAATAGCAACGTAATTGTACGTAATTCAAATAATATCTTACATTTCACGCACTTCCTTTCTTTGCGTGAAGAACATATTCCAGAAAAAAGATTCCATTCAGAAATTGGATCTCAGCAAACATTCTTATTTAAAATTGTTCGATATTAAATAAAATCAATAAATATAAGAATAACATTTTTATGCATAACTTTACCCAAAATGAGAAACATTCGACCATTTTGTAACTTACCGAAGAACTAAAGAAGCTGGAATTTTATTATAAAATTTGTTTCAGAAATAATATTGAAAATTTTGAAATTTACCTATAATAATTTTAAAATATTTATAATATTTTAAAAAATTCTGGTAAATTAGCTTGCATTCGACTTCTTTTTTGTTTTTTATTGTAATTTTATTTTGAGTTGCCATCATATTGTTCAGTTTACATTTTAACTGTCCAAATGTTTGATGGTCCTAATCTATCTTATACTAACTTTAACTTAAAATTGTACACACTTCAATTATATAAAAATAATAGTTAAAAGAATATAGCGGGAGATGAAGCCGGAGGCACCTCAGATAAGTATTATTCCAGGTTTGCGAACATTTTATAGAACGAATGAAGGGGATCTCTGTTATTAATTCTCGTTTGATAATTGAGGTGTTTGCCCAGTTTATAGAAGGATGATGCTTGAATTTGAGGAAGTTTGTGTAAAAATTGTGTGCGAGGTAGGCTATTTGTTTTTTTATTGTATTTATATTTAAATCATTATGCAGTTCATTGTATGAGCCAAGGTGCCTTTTGTAATTAATCTTAAAAGTTTATTTTGGATCACTTGCATTTTATTCGGTTGATATTGGCGGCATTGGCCAGATGGGATAAGTATAAAGTCACTCGACTTCTGACTTCTTTTTGTCCCTTTTCAATTTTTTTTCTCGGCCGTACCTTACGGTCTCTTTTTCGCGGCATTGATGCGATGGATAAACCATTTGGAGTGAATACCAGAATTTGAAAGGTTATAATGCGGTAGGATGTAAGTATTGTAATGGCTTAAAGGCCTTCGTCTTAGCAACATAGTTATCATGTAATGTAATTACATGATTAATAATTACCTATTAAATAAAAAATATTGACAATAAATAAATTAGTTATAAGTAAATAAATAACCACTTAATATACTAAATAATGAATATAAATGACTTCGCGAATATGAATGTTTCGCGAACATTCATGGATATAGTGAATTGCAAACATACCGTTTTAATAATTCTTCCTTAAAATGCGCATATTTTTCTAAAGTAATTTTCACCTCTATTTTTGTTTGCAAAGTCGTTTGTATTTGTATGACCGTGAACTGTCAGAAGTTAAGGATGAATGTTGAGATGTTCTTCTTGAAATAATGTTCGAGATTGTAAGGTTTTAAACGATTTATTAGTCGACAAAGCATTTCCGCGTAGTAAAATATTCATCAACAGATTTGCTGTCCAAAAATAATAAGTAATCAAGATGACCGGAGATGCCGGGAATACAACTTTAAGAAAGACGTCGCGAGAGCTAACACTGCAACCTTTTACTGTGTCAAAATATATCCAGTCTTTACTAGCTAGAGCCATTCGTTATTCCTACACATGACATAAAGCATTAACTCTGGAGTGATAAATCGTAAATCTTTTATGTGAGACTTCATAGGTACAAGCTGGTTTTTGATGTATTCCGATCAGAAACCAATTATGTAAATTATCATAATCACATTCTTAATTGGGATATTAATCTTGATGTCTCTCACGATCTCGACGTGGAAACGAAACACGTTTTCGCATGCTTTTGGAAGGTGACATCACTATATTTTTGGTGATGTTATACACACAAAATTTGTGCTAAGATAAATGTGAACCGATCTTTCGAAAATCACTACATGAATCAATAATCTGTCTAAACAGGATCATGGAGATTAATAAGCATGAAACACTACATTGATCTGCAGTAAGATAATCATTTAGTAGGAAATTATTCGTAGGATACCATGTAATGACACAATAGTATAATATACAAAAGTATAATAACGTACACAAGGGTGTACGTTAAATTTGAATATCTTTTGTCGTGAATACAGTGTTAGTTTAGACGTTCTCTTCAATATTAATACATCATTGCATTTTGTTTTTATAGACATCAAAAAACTATTTTACATACTCTTCAATTGCTTTCGCCATTTAATTATATATTTTCTTCCTAAACTTTTTCACATTTTTAAGATTAATATTTGCTACTTCTTATATTAATTATTTTAATGTGAACTGCAAAGTAGAGTAGATATTCAATAAATAAAAAGATATGTAAGAAAACAACTGGAGGGAGGTTATTGGAGGGGTATTGTAGTACATTATTTTGGTGTTGTTTACCATTTTCAATAACGGTTATTTATTGTGATTGCTAATCTCAAAAGTATACCGGGATCCGGAAACATTTCCAACTCAAACATGAAATTATAAGAAACCAATTTCAAATTAGAAGAAAAAACGAGCATGACAGGAATATAAATGTTAGCGACGATATCGTCTTCAATATTTGTTCACGCAAATATTTGATGACTATAAACATATTTTCAAGGATAATAAAGGAATTTTAAATGCAGAAATTTAAAAAGAAAGAATGCAGAAATGAATTTTCTACATTTACAGAAAATCATAACAGCGTTTTATATAGAAACAATGCTAAAAATACAATGTCAAATGTCCATTGCTAATGTTACGGATTGATACCAATATTAGGAAACAAGAAGTGATTCAGGATTAGTAGTGACCAGGTTTCTTTAAACGTAATACCAAGCAATAGAGACAGATCCCTTCCTTCTTTCACTTGACAGTGTTAAAGAAACGTCTTGGAAACGGAAGGGAGCACTTATCATGGGAGATTAATTATCGCAGGAGAATCGTAAATTTATAATTTCAAGGAAGGTCTATTGTTTTTTTAGGCAGACATTCACAAGATGACAAAATTTATTTAACAATTTTTATGACATTTTACATTTTTTATTTTGGTCACAAAATAATCACATTCTTTATTTAGTCTTTAAATAATTTGATTTGAAATTAACTTGCGCAAAGAGAATCGTTTTAAATGTCGTTATTTTAAAAACATATAAAGACTCGGTTAAAACAAATGAACTTCTTCTACATGAATTACACGTCAATTCACAATTAAAATTTTCACATATTTTCTAACACTCTCGGTGACATTTTATTTCACTAAACGCCAGAGAAAAATAAATTTGGAAGTAAGTGAAGGGAACGTATTCAAATTATCCGCAATACTGCAACTGCATTTCAGAACACAAGTTCCAGAACAAGATATTTGTGGTGTACGGAGTACGCTGGTATCTATAGGGCTAGAGTATTTCGTTGCATCAATTTCATTTGAATATCTGTCTCCGTGACCTCCCGATCTCGATTGCTCAGCTGCCTCCACCCGCCCCTTTCCACTCGCAGAAACATCGCCTCAAACTTCAAAACTGTTAAGCGATACAAGACTGGACGACCTGCATAGTCATTCAGGTTGATACAATCGTATTTACCTACACATCCAATTTTGAGACCTGCGTCCGTAGCACAACCGAAGCCCGGCCCGATACCTTCTCGCGCATCCCCGACTCAGTCATTCCAAGAACATTCCTTGAACGCGTCAAACGAGGCAAAAAGTGGTCGTTGCAAAGGGATCTTCGCATGTCTGCTACCCCCTCGCAGCAGGTGCAGTCAAGAGGGGAGCGTCGCGAAGCTACACGCAGGAGTCGAGCAGTGCGCCCCCCCCCTGCCCGCCCCGCTCGACCCTCCCCCGCCACCTGGCCGCTCGCTTCCCAGCCACTCGTTCGCTCGTTCGCACCCGCTCGTTCGCCCCGCCCGCCCAGCCCGCCCGCCCCGCCCGCCCGCCCGCTCGTTCGCCCGCCCCGCTCGTTCGCTCCGCCCGCTCGTTCGCCCGCCCGCCGCCGCCCGCCCGCCCGCCCGCCCGCCCGCCCGCCCGCCCGCCCGCCCGCCCGCCCGCCCGCCCGCCCGCCCGCCCGCCCGCCCGCCCGCCCGCCCGCCCGCCCGCTCGCCCGCCCGCCCGCTCGCCCGCCCGCCCGCTCGCTCGCCCGCCCGCTCGCCCGCCCGCCCGCCCGCTCGCTCGCCCGCCCGCCCCGCCCGCCCGCCCGCCCGCCCGCCCGCCCGCCGCCCGCCCGCCCGCTCGTTCGCCCGCCCGCTCGTTCGCCCGCCCGCTCGCCCGCCCGCCCGCCCGCTCTCTCGCCCGCCCGCCCGCCCGCCCGCCCGCCCGCCCGCCGCCCGAACGCCCGTCCGCCCGCCCGCCCGCCCGCCCGAACGCCCGTCCGCCCGCCCGCTCACCTACTCGCTTGCATGCCCGCTTGCTCTCCCGCCCGCTGGGTCATCCACACGCCCGACAACCCATCATCTCCCCCATCAACTGTCTCGTCGCCCCGCGTTCGCTAGCCAACCATTCGCCCACCAGCTCGTGCGCCGCCTCCTCTAGCCCGCTCTCCACTTCCTCGCCACACCTCGCTCGCTCGAGACTCACCCGCCCCTGTTGTCTGCCCGCTTGCCAACCATTCGCCCACCCAACCATTCACTGGCTTGCTCGCACGCCCGCTCGCTCACGCCACCCACTGATTCACCCGCACGCCCGACCACCCGCCCGCTTGCCCATCAGCTCACTCACCCCTGTTCACTTCGCCACCGCTCGTTGGCCATCCACTCGTCCTCTCGACCAGCAGCTCGCTCTGCCCCCTCCCCTCGTCCATCTGCTCGCTCGCCGCTCGCCCGCCCCCGCCCCTCGCTCGCTCGCCCAGCAGCTCGCTCGCCGCTCGCTTCCCCCAGATCACCCATCTGCTCGCTCGCCGCTGCCCGCTCCCCGCTCGCCCGCCCCCGCCCCTCGCTCGCTCGCCCAGCAGCTCGCTCACCGCTCGCTTCTCCCCGCTCGCCCATCTGCTCGCTCGCCGCTCCCCGCTCGCTCGTCCCCCGCTCGCTCACCACCCACTCGCCCAGCAGCTCGCTCGCCCTCCCTCCCCCCAGCTCGCCCATCTGCTCGCTCGACGCTCCCCGCTCGTCAACCCCTCGCTCGCTCGCCATCCACCCCCGCCCGGTCGCCCACCTACCCGCTTGCTCGCCCATTAGGTCGCTCGCCGCCCTCCGTTCGCCCGCCACCCACTCGCCGTCGTCCGCCCGCCCGCCCGGAGTCGCTTCGGAACGCGCGCCACCACCAGCCGCCGCGCCGGGGGCGGCGGGGGACCGCAGAAGGTCGCCGGTGCGGCGAGGCGCGGGGGACATCGCGGGCGGCGGCGGCGGCGGCAGAGACGCCCGCCTCGGGGGACGCCGCCGTCACTGGAACACCGAGACGAGGCGGCAGCGGCGGCTGGCGTGCGGCGAGCGCGGATCGCGCCGCGGTCACCCGCACAGTGGGCGCGAAGCATTCGAAAAGCACCGAGATGGCTTTTACACTTTTACATCTTAGATCAGTGGTGTCAAGGTCTCCTACTGGTGGCAGTGGCATGCTTCGCGGCATCGTGCTATGCCACGACTGTCTCTGCGCCACTAGCGTCGGGAGAGGAATCTAGTAACCCCGCCGCTTTACAATAGGGATGGCGTTGTCTCTTGCAGCTGGGTGATGAATTGCGTGGAGGGGGCGATTTCGTCGTGGCACTCCTGCCACGGACTCCCGCTCGTGGCATCGACCTTGACAACACTGTGTTCGATTTTGCGACTTCAAATGGATTTACTACTTTTTCTGGGTATCGATTGTCAAATACGTGTTACTCAATAATCTCTACTTGACAATCATTATTGCTCGATTTTTCTAGAATGTTTCCATATCATTAGTTCTTTATTCATAATTATTATTTATTTACAAGTTGACTGATTGTTATTTCTTATTCTCTTGGTAAAACCTTGCAAAATAAACCGTTAAGATAAATCAGGTAATATGTTAAAAAAGTCAATAAATGAAAATACATTTTTCTCGTTACTAGGGAACCTTAAGTTAGTTTCAATCCTCGTGAAATTCATTGACAGAATGTGGTATTGAAAGGGGCTTTCATAACTAGATAAGAAAGGCACAGTGTAAATGACACATGAAAAATAATAACGTTTTTTTTGCAATAATCAGTTCCACATATTGCCCAGAATCTTCGACATTACATTTGAAGATAATGTTGGTCTCGTATGAGAATTTTTAATATAACAAATACATGACGTGTGCTATGTAAAAAATTAACATGTATAATGTTTAAAAAATAACATTTGTAATGTTTGGGGGTTTTTGTAATTCAAGTAAACAAAAATATAAAAAGTTCCCTTCTCAAATTAATAATATATATTTTTCAATTTCTTTGGGATATAGTATCCTTAAGATTAGTTTGGAAATAAGATATCAGTGACTTGCCAATAGTGCAATTACTAATGTATAAGATGGCAAAAGTGTACTTTGCACTTCGAGAGACCACACTAAATTTCCATTAAAAGAGTCATGATTGAAGAAATTTACTTTGATCTGGAAGAATTATCCCACACTTTCTGAAGATAAAAGATAAACATTTAATTTTTTTGTTTTACTTCAGTGGCGCAATCAGGATATTTGTTAGGGAAGACGGAGGGCGCGATAGATATAGTGCCTCGCTGACTTCACATTTTCTTTTAAGGATTTATGCTGCATTTAAAATTTATTAGTCGATTTATAATTATGTATAACGCATTCAATTGAGATGTTGAATTTCATTCCTTACTAAAAAAAACTCCTTACTAAAAAGAAAAGCACACATTTAATTTTGATAATACTTCTATCCTTGATAAAGAACAACATCTCAAAAAGAGAATTACCAAAGAAATGTGGTGTAACAAAAAAATTAGCAATAGAGCATGCAATCACAAAACCTAATCGAAGGACTGAGCAGTATGTGTGCTAATATCATCTACAAATAACAGCCTTGCTTTGCAATTTAAATTGTACCCTCCTGTATTTGCATAAGTTTACTGTATAATTGACTGACATATATTGCTATTCTAAATATAACACTGATAGTTATCTGTTACAAATTTTATAAAATTGTGCAATAACTATTTACTGTAGTTTATTCTGATAATTTGGTATGTAGTTGGAGGAGACAAATAATAATATTCAAAAATGAATACATGTTTGACAACTGTTGTACTATTAATATACCAACTGAACTCGACTGAACTCATGGATAATAACTTTCTATTATCAAATCAGTATAGAAAATTCTTTGTTGCAAAGTCATTGTCAAATTATTTGTTTTCTGTATGCAAATTGTATTTTTCGGTTTTACTGCAGTGTGTTTACATGTAGAACAGACAAACTTCGTATTTTCATGGTTGACAAGTTGACAACACCCGCTACCTTAACAAAACCTTCACACACGCTACCAGAATTGTATACACAACACGTGCAGAATGTCAATCGCAGAATCCAATTCATAAATGATTTATGTGAGATGGAACTAATTAGACAATAGGAACCTATAGAACGTACTATGTACTACATTATTGAAAACCCTACAGGTAAACAATTATATTGTTAACAAGCTAATTTGCAATTTTAGCTCTAATAAAAAAGGGTCACTATACATACTCCTGGATATAAAATGTTTTATCTGTTCTGTAGCCCGGATGAAGGTCAAATAAATGGCCGAAGCGACGGCGATGTAAAGCGCTCGATTTATTGTATTGGACCCAAACTCAAGAACCACTAGACATATTTGTCACTATATAAAATTAGCAAAAACTACATTTTTGAATACTTTTTTATCGGTTTCTTGGGGAGCTGAACCCTCAAAAGTCCCCCTCCCTCTACCTCGGTTACGCCACCGTTTTACATGTATTTGCCAATTTATTTTGTCCGCCTATCTCGGCGACGTGCCCACTGTCCTCCTCCGTCACCACCGCCGCCGCCGTCGCCGGCCGTCGCGTCGCCGCGCAGCCGCTACCGCCGCCGTCGCCGCCGCCGCCGCCGCTGCCGCCGCCGCCTCGCCTGCCCCGCGGCAACTCGGCCGCTTTTGGGGCGATTGTCACACTTGACAGCTAAATTATTCATAATAGTGCATACCTGTTCACAAGCAACATTTTTCATCCTTACATCGACATCATTTTTTATCACTTTGGAAGAGTTGAAACGGGGCCCTGGGCTACCTACGGGCACACGTAGGGCGGCTGCGGCCGGCATCGCGTGGCGCGCACGACAGCCGGCGCCGCCGCTGCCAGCCTCGCGCGCCCCATGCGCTCTCCCAGAATCTGCTCCCGTCGTTGTCTCCGCGCCTTCCCTGCCCTTGGTCTCGCCTCATCTCTCAGTACCTAGTGTCACATCCCGCTTACCATGGCTCCGTCCCCGTCGTTGTCTCCACGTCTTCCCCACACTAAGTCTCGCTTCATCTCGCGATGACATTCTCTGCATCCCATAGCACCTAGAGCCACATCGCGTTGTCCACTCCTGTCGTTGTCTCCGCGTCTTCGTCACTCGTAGTCTCGCCTCAACTAGCGATGAAGTCCCCCCATCATCTCACAGCGTCTAGCGCCTCTCCGCGCTGTCTCACTCCGCTCCCTTTCTCTTTGTATCTGCCCCGCTGTTGGTCTCGCGTCATTTCGCGATAACGTTTCCTACATCCTACAGCGCCAAGCACCACACCACGCCAAATGCACGGACCCAGACTCCGCTCCCGTCGTTATCTCTTCTCAGTCTCCGCGTTTTTCCTACTAATCTTCTCGCATTTTTCCGACGTTCCCTGCATTATCCCCCAGTGGCCTCACTGAATGCCCCACTGATACTCAACAATGTTAAGCCATTCGTCCGTTGTTTCAGTTGCCTTCAGCCATTTTCTGTGAATTTTTTCCGCTGTTGCTCTCGGACTATCCTAGATTACCTGAATTATCCCATGGTGGCTCCGACCATTGTTCCCGTGATTGTCTTTATCACCATCGCTGCTCTGCGGCGCCTCTGTTTTCCAAAGCTGCCTTTACCTACAGCAGTTTTCTTCGTCTTTTCCACACTCTCATTATCGTTGCATTATCCCTTTGTTGCCGTATTCGTTGCCCCTTTGATATATAATGGCACTGTCTGTGCATAATACTGCTCCTCGTCGTTACTTTTATCTGCTGTCTCCTCTACTTCAGCGACGTTGACCCCCGACGCTGTTCTCGTAGTTTATTCCATTTCCTCTCTCTTACGTTCGCAGTATTGTACTCCTGTTACCCTTCCTTTATCATCATCCCAGTCTAACCCCTCCGTTTTTAACCCCTCCGTCGCGGGCTACTCTCATCTCTTACCTCTTTCTCTACGCTACTCTCATCACGGTCTCTTACTACCTTCTCAGTGCTTATTTTTCACTGTAATGCTCTCTCTTTTAAAACAGTCCTCGCTATTGTCTGCCTTCATTTGTTGTTCCTGCCAATGTCCTCGTAACTATCTTCATTTCTATTGTTGTCTTTGTCTGTTGTGTTTGTCCCCTGCTGTTGCTCTTGCTACCAACACTTCTGTCCTTTTACTGTTTTTCCTTCTGCAGCCTTCATTTCTGCTCTCCTCTCTGCCACTCCACTCATTGCAACTGACCCACTTTCTTTCCCACCTCTGTCTTCGTGCAGTCTCCCCACTGAGCAGACGATCCTTGTCACCTAGTCGTGACCACCAACATCATTTCCTCTTCAAATGCATTGACTGGCTTTAATGTCATTGCTATCGATCGAGTAATATCATTTGTTATAACATAATTGTCCCTGCCGTTAATTAAGCACTGACAGACTCTGTCAGACTCCTTTTAATGGTACCTGCGCTGTTACTCTTGCTGTTCTAATTCTTTCTTCTTTCCAGCTTCTAATATTACATTCTCCTGCCTTTCCACAGGAATTTCCTCACGTTTAGGGCCTAGTTACCATCCCAGCAGAACTCTCACCACTGTCTATATTGTCCCCGTTGTTCTTGTCACCTCCCCTTTCTGTTGCATTTCACTGCAATCTCTGCTACAACCTCATTCGCTGTTGCATTCCTATTATCGTCTCCGCCGCTATCACTGTTCTCTTTGTTGTCGTGGATCTTGTCATTATCTATGACGCTATCACTTCGCTTTATTGCCATTTCCTCTACTTTCGCACGAGAGTGACCATGGTATCTGTTAAACAGTATCCCTTCCAACATTACATTCGTCCTCAGTGCTTATGTGCCTCCATTAACTCTTGCTCATCAACTTGCACTCAATAGACCATAATATATTTTTCCACTTCATTATAAACCTTTTCCCTATTAAGGCAAAACAGCATAAATGATTTTATGTGAAATTAATTTCACATATTTTTAGCCAGCTAAAAATTCAAATTATTTTGACCTTGACCTGAAGGGCTATATGTAGTTTAATAGGTTTCAAAAACCAGTTTCAACCACCAAATTCCGAAAATAAAACGTTTCTGGGGGGCAATGTGTATTCTGTCGTGCAGGATGCTCTTATGCGTGAGTTCAACGAGGAGATAAAAAAGACTTTTTTATTGCCGTATTTACCTCCAGCAGTATTTTTACTTCTGCGTATTCGATGTTTCGTAATGAGGCACAAAGTTGGCCATTGGTCGGTTAAAGTATCTTCAAAAAAGGTAGCCAATATAAGTGACCAGAAGAATTAACTGCTGATCGGGGATAAGATGACACCGAAGAAAAGTAATTATTATTCAGAAAAAAAAAGCAATTTTCTCCTCAGACATGTACACTTTTTCGTGAAAGTACGTAATTGTTTCTTTGCTGAATTAAATTTTTCAGAAGCAATTTGCTAAAATGTCAGAAATAAAAGATTGTTTGGCAAATGTTTTGAGCGGTAAATGAAAATAAAAAATAAAAATAAGAACAGAAATAGTAATAATAAAATATTAAATAGAAAAATAAATATTTTTAAACCATAGTTCTACAAATTTTTTATGGGCATGAGTTGAGGTCATCTGTGCCCGTATGTCCTCTAATTTATTTTATTATATATTTTCTATTCCATTTGCTATCTTCTATATATCCAAACACGAAACTATATATTTTCTATTCCATTTGCTATCTTCTATATATCCAAACACAAAACTATCTTAACTCACTCGTTCTTGTGAAATAGAGTTCTTATTTTCATATTTGAAGGAAATTTGATTTTTTCGATGCATATTTGGTATAGTTGGAAACATGTATTATTAAATGAATTTGTCTGCCGTATTACAATGTCAGTCACACTCGTATATTGTGCTGTTTTTCGACTGCTCTTGTGAGCATGTCGCATGAGTTAAAGTAAGACAAAAGCTGTATCAATCTTCTGAAAAGTGATTGAGGATGAATAGGATTGAAACTCGTCGAAAATTCTCGAAAAAAAATTCTTATTCAATTACACTACAAGCGTGTAATTGAATAAGAATAAAAATTGAATACTCACTACCCTTCCCCCACCTCTTAAACGACATTACGATTCACATCTTGACTAATACATTTTGAGTCAACAAACTTTATCACTTCGCCACATTCGAGCCTGGACACCAAGACCCATCTTCACCACTTCCATCTCCACGCTCTCCTCCGACAAAACCGTGAACAGAATAATTACTAATTTGGTTGGTTGGTTGTTAATGATTCCAGGTGCGTCAACTAAGGAAATTAGTCCCATACGTGTTGTGCATAATTTGTTCCTCGGGAGATGGCAGTGGTCTTCCCCCGCTCTATGGCGAGGACATGCGCCTACCGTCGACTAGCTGGGTTTTCCCCATCCAGGTATCTCCCAATAGCAGGACACCGTCCCAGTCGGGACAAGCTCTGACCTTCCAAACGGTCTCCCGGCATGTGTAGTAGTGTAGTGTATGAAAGTGTAAGTGTATGTAAGGAATAGGATAGGACAAGGAATGGGAAGGAAAGATCGCGCGCGGTTCGTGGCCCGTTTGTAAGGATGCTCCGGAATTCGCCTGGTATAGATGAGAAAAATCACGTAAAACGTAATCAGAGCAGCCAGCCGCTAGAACTCTCCTCCACACACCGAACTGAATTCGACCTAGCTGACAAGCTTTTGAAAATCCTACCACCGTCGGAATTCGAACCTACGACCTCTCGCTCAGAGGCACTGCAGTGACATCAGTTGATGCCCTTAGCCTCCCATTCAGAATAACGAGCGTGGCCAGTCTTGTTAGGCATCTCAGTAATGTTCTGTTGGACCAATCGCCACAATTATTACTGATCTTATGTTACTTAAGCTTGCAATGTCTGAAATATATACATCTGTGTCAGGAGGTTCTCTCCGAAGAGATTCCGCAGGCGACAACAGCTGATAAGCCACCAATCAAACCGATTGTTCTTTGCCGCCAGCTGATTAGAAGGTTAAAGTGTCTTAAAAGTCGATATCAAATCTTCGTCTTCAAGAATTCCCAAGACCGATCATCGCAACTATGTAATATGTAGGTGATTACGACACCATATCTCACCTTACAATGTTTGTTCACAACTGTAACTAATTATCTGAATTGTTTTTATAACACGATCATTCCTATGTACTTAAGGTTATATATGGCTTTTAAAAAACCATGGCATAGCTGGATGTATGGACTCTTAAACTACATCATATGGCTTAAATATGTTCAATTTCACAGATAAAATTATTTTCCTTGTCACAAACTCTTTCCTGAACACTTAATTAAAAATTAAGACATGGCAAAAGTAATACACGAGGAATTCGTGGAATATTCATAAGTTTTCCTTCCTTTCATGTTACGACATATTCACTGCCTACTTCAGAATATGAAATAAAACACATAACGATGTTTTAGTTCATAAGCCACTACGCTAATGTAAAACATTCTAGCATGTTAGTATATCACACTGTAACAAGCAAGTACCTAACACTCCTCCTCTCTCTTTAGTAATATATTTTCCTTTATTCAAAGCTACAGAATTAAATCAAATGAAAAATGTTTTAACTAAATCACTATATTCAATTAAGAACTATGTGCAGAGATTGGATGCATTTTGGATAACTATAGCTTCCTGAGGCGTGAATGCTAAGAATTTTCATCAACAAACAAATTATTGAACATGCTTCACTCACCTTGGCTGCTTATCTCATGACATCAGTTCCGAAATGCAAGAGAAGGTAAGTAAATATAATAAGTTGAATGGGTTTATAAAGAAACGTTTTAAAAACTATAAGCTGAATAATACTCTAAAGAAATTGCACGATGTGATATCTCAACTTATCCTCTACTTCACAAGTGAAACGAGGAAACTGAGAAAATATGATGAAAGAAAATTGGAGGCTTTCAAATGAATTTCTCAAGAGATATACTGAGTCTAAGTTGAGGGACAGGTTTCCAAACGAGGACTTAAAGAGAAGATTAAATATTGGTGTACAACATTAAAACATATCAACAGAAATGGTTCCCGAATGTAAATTGGTTGGAGCCAAATAAGTTACGAAAGTTAGCTTTGTAGAGCTTGTGTAGCTTTGTGTTAGAGATGTGGCTAGTCCTAGAATGAGGTAGTCAGGACAGTACTGAGCCTCGGAACGGGCCTTCGACTCCCAGCCCTCGTAAAAGAAGAAGAAAAGTGAATTCTGAAAATATCTACTAAAATCACTTATGAAATACTTGAGCAACAAAATCATGAACACAATCACAAAATATAGATCAATCTTAAAAACGTAGACTTCACTGGCAGAAGAGAGAAAGAATAATTACTACACGCACGTCTTCGAATTCCCAATTATGCGCAGCATTCGGCGGTTTTGACATGCGCAATATTTGAAATGAGATCGAAATGATTGTGGTAGCCCTCACGCAACGCCAATAAAGAATGTCTGGAATATCGACGTTGAGAAAAACTTTCAGCTGCAGCTGAATGAATCGATTGTTTCTGTTGCGTGATGCGACCGAATAATCGATCATCCAAGTGGAGCATACAAGTGGAGCTCTGAAACCGCAAGACTTGAGGAAGACAAAAAGGTTAATGAAGGTAACATTGGTAGAACTTCGCTTCGTTGCATCTCAAAGAATTTTCTTAAACATGTTGTATGAAAAGACTGTCAAAAGCATTCAAAATTCAGAAGGACTATATAAAAACGTACATTGGTTCCCAAAATTTTGGTAAATGAAGTAGAACGAAAACAAAACTTCACGTTTCTAACATATAAAGGTCGGCAATTTATACGTCAATGTATAGAGATTTAACAACTACATTTCCACTTACAGAAATTTAACTATTCCAACATTATTTTATATTTATTAAGTACTTGCAAATTTTTTGTAGCTTCTGAATAGACATCTAAACAAATTATAAGATCATGTATCCTAAATGTTTCTGGACATATGTCTGAATAAGAATTAAATAAAAAATTGATTACTTTTGCAGTACTATATTTTATGAGGCACAGGCAATATGAAGAAATCTCTTGAAATCTGCTAAGCTTCAGAAATTGTATACCCCTTCAAACGTCAAAATACGCATTGTGGACATTTTGTCAACCTTTCTTATTTCTCTTTCACATTTGTGTTGGCAGGAGTTGTTTGCCTATGGAACAATATTAAGTTTTTTTTATGCTACTGCCTAGCGTCATTAGTAGATAGAGGGAGGACGTCATCTTATATATACTAGGTAAGACTAACTTAATTCTAGCCTAAATCTAATAGGTCAAATTAATCGACAGGCTTTTAGGCCTACATAGTAACTTTAGTAAAAATATATGTCTTTCTCTTAATGTTAACTGTTCGAAATTATTTGGAATAAACTTTTAATCTTGCTTTCTTTCATTTACTCAAATTCATATTTTATTTACATTAGTTACATAACATCATAGTGACATCCCAGACAACCGGAACAATAATGAAACAACCTGATAAATGGCGTTCCTTCGTCTATACGAGGCGTCCTTTCAGTTGAATTTAATTCGTGGCGAGGCTATTTATAACGTAGCGAGGCTTAGGTTCTTTGGCCTGCTCTTTCGTCTGACTGGACAAAATTTGGCACACTCTTTTCGCTATCTAGCAGCGAAAGAACCACTCGGGCAATAAAACAGACAATTTGAATTTCGGCCAGAGGCTTCTTTTCGGTTTGACATTCAGTTGCTTGCAGTAAATCTACAACATGGGACAGCCAACTTTACATCTCCTCCGAAGGTGCACGAATAATTTTCTCTCCTTTAAAAACCTAGGACTTCGGATATGAACCCGCGAATTTGGGTAGACCAATGCGATACGCTAACCGTTATACACCACCGAAGCTGTAATGCCCCGAGGCCGAAGGAACCTACCATCCCCCCGGGCGTCGCGTCGCAGCCTCTGCCGCTACCGGACTGACGGCCGCTCCCCGGCGCAGGCGGGGCGCTTGACAGGCGTCGGTCCACGGAACGAGCGACAGGCACGCTCGCTCCCCACGCGCGCTCATCCGCGCCCGCTTTCGACGGCGTCGACGACGGGAAAAAAAGACTTCATAATTGAGGAAATTCTGTGCCGAGCGACCGTTTTATACTTATATAGGTCAGCAGAGGGTCGACGCGTCGCGGGAGATTTTTGCGGTCGGTGGCGGAGAAGCAACGCGCGCAGGGGGCGCACGACACATCGCGGGTACAAAGCGCCTCCACGCGCCCCAGCCTTCACATGTCGCGCGGTGCGGTCTTCCGAATTCCTGGCGGCTGCAGCAGCAGCAGCTATTTAATGGAGCCACACGAGCACGCGAAGGCAACTCTCCATCAAGGCTATGCTCGTTTTCTTCATTTCTCCTCCTCTTCGTCCTACCCTTTCTGATTCAGCTTCATCTCACGTCTCCCTCTTTATGTTCGTCTTACGTCTTCCTTTTCACCTTCATCTAACGGCTTCCTCTTCATCCTCGTCTTACGTTCCTCTCTTCATCCTTATCTTACATCTTTCACTTCATCCTCATGTTGCGTCTCCCTCTTCATTCTCTTCTTACATCTCCTCCTGGATCCTCATCACTCGGACCTCAAAATATCGAACCTCTAAATACGGAAATGCTTTATAAATAGAATTTTTTGTCTATCCGTTAAAAATTCCATAAACCACGTTCCAAAATTATTTGTGTGTATCGAACTCATTTTCTGATTTGACTATTTTTTCTATAAAATAAAAATATACAATATAGAATATAAAATATTTTTCTAAAAAAATAGAATGTTTAATTTAGAAGAAGAGTATACTGGAGAAGCATACTGGGGAAGAAGAGTATACTACTGAGGAAAATATAACTTGCTTCTAGACGTTTGTATAACTGAATAAATGTTTATAAAACACTGAGTTTCCTACGTCCATTTCCCAGGTTTCTCATCAAGGTAACTCACTCGTGCTTTTTCTCTCCATGAGTAAATCGCGTGCCACTTCGTCTAATGATTATGCTTACGATGTTAGTTCGTCAGTTCAGCGCAGGTTCAGTACACTGTTACGCGGTTCAGAAGAGTGTTCGAAATGCCAAAACGAAAATCCCTTAATGTTGCAGTGAAAGTGAACTTGATCAAAGATGTGAACAGTGGCATGCAAGTGTGAACAGTATTTTGATCGGAGTGCATCATATGTGTATCAAGACATAAAAAGATATTTTTTTCAAATTTCACTTCAATGATTTGGTAAGGTACTACGTATGTAATACTAATTTCACGTTACCATTCATAAATATGTGGTACGAATGATTGAAATATTAGTTAATAATTTGTAGTTGAATTTTCCATCATACCCAAATTTCTAAAACTTCTAAAAGCATTTGCAAATCTTTCATAATTATTTATGTATATCAGTTTTATATATCTAATGTAAGTGAAGAAAATGTCAGATTCGATATAAGGAGGTCCGACTGTACATCCTACTTCACTCTCATTTTACTTCAACTTCATCACGAATATATAATTTTTACTTCGTCAGGCAGTTATCTAGTAATACTGCACATTCGAATAAATTAATGCCCTTCGCAGTCATAATACAACAGCACATACATTCTCACATTATATATAAATTTGCACTTTAAAAAAATTCAAAGCTCAACGAAAATGAGACCCGCGTCATTTTTAAGCATTCTATCCGTGAACATTTTTGAAGAAAAAAATTGAGCGTTTTTGAGAAAATCATTTTTTTAGATATTGGTTAAATTTGAGACACATTATGCGAAATACACTCGTTTTTTCAAAACAAACATTGTACATTATCTTCTTTAAAGAGCTAATTTTTAACATCGGACTTTAAGGCAAAAATCGCTATCGTCAAGTATTGAAATGTGAACTTTTTGCGGTTTTCGAAAATACGACGAGTTTGCTAAAAATGAGACTAGCACCATATTTTTACCGTCCTTTGCTACATAAGAGGAGAAAATTTAAACCTTTAAAATTTCAAGGAACTTGCCGTATGACAAAAAAAAATTTGACACATTAAAACTTGGATAATAAATTATCTTCTAACACTAATCTGCCATCATGTTCAGCGTCGAAGACATTTCCTCTTTGAAAAACCGTTTATTCCATTTCAGAGAATTAAAATTCGTTTTGCTTAGGCTTTCTTCCACCCTCCCGGTTACGCTTTTAATTATTTCAATCCAACTATAAAGAAAATATTCTTCTCAACCAGTATTTTAGAATATATTATATTAAGTAATTTAGGGCCCCTAAGATGATTAACTTTAGTAACTTTCTATTGTAAATAATCGTTAAAATAAATATAAAAATAACTGTCTCCCAAGACGCAGTATTAATATTGATATTGATTATTCGCGTTTGTATCCACATACGTAGAAGGAACTGAGCTGTGTGTGAACGAGGGTTGAATGGAATGTGCATGTTCCTGAGATCCCCACATATGAAAAGCAACAAGAATGTTCACAGGAGTCGACGGCGGACCGCGGTACTAGCAACATCGTATGCTCCGTTCGCGTGTGCTTTCGACAGTGTTTCTAATAACTTATTGTGTGAACATATAAACAAAACTGTGATATAGTCTCTCATTCAAGTGTATTCTGTGTGTGGCCGCTACTCGAAAGAGTGGCAACTAACGTCAATATGGATACACTGAACAACAAGGAAAACATAACCTCGAACGCCCAACGACAACAACATGGATCAAACTTAAAATCGTATGCTGGAGCTGCGACAATGGACATTTTCCCGTCAAAGGACCAAGCAATTATTATAGAAGCCCACGAAGGACTTACAATAAAAGATTATGTGAGTAAATTATCAACTTTTATCAATCCAAGTGATATTAGATTTGTGTCGCGCATAGCGAATAATAGGATTTGTGTGTTCTTAAGTTCCAAGAAAATTGCTAACTACCTAACAGACAACCATCAAACTTTCACTATTAATGACATTGAAGTGAGTGTTAGACCCCTATTAAGTAAACATGTAAGAGTTATAATATCCAATGTCTGCCCAGTTATCCCACATGAAGTGATAAAAAATGCTCTTCAACAATCGAATATTCAGATTTCTTCTAACATTACATTTATCAGAGCAGGTCTACCTGAACCAGGTATGTCTCATATTATGAGTTTCAGGCGACAAGTTTTTGTTCATCCAGATGAAGTACATAAATTGCCACAGTCACTTCTAATTCCATATGAAGATACAACATATAGACTATTTTTCACAACAGATAATATCACCTGTTTCAAATGCAAAAATGAAGGTCATATTGCCAGCAAGTGCCCAATTAATAGCATTAGCCTTTCACCAATTATAAATAGAGCAACAGATAACAATAATGAGAATATTTTGTTAGAGATTCCCCCTGCTGAAGAAACAGGTGATAATCCATCTGGCTCGACTGCTATGGATTATACAAACTTCCCTCCCATCAAAAGAAGCCTTCCATCTGAATCATCCTCTACACCTGAGAATATATCAACTAGTGATGTAAAATGTAAAGACAAAGGCTGTAAACCTTCAAAGAAAAAGCGAGCAAAAAATGAAAAAGAAGAACCTGCCTCTCAAGACAATTTAGTTAACAAGTCAATAGAAGATCTTCTACTCCCAACCAAAACCTATATTGACTCCAACCAAGACAAACTTCCTCTCTCATACACCCAATTCAAATCATTCCTTGAAAACTCTTTTGGAGCACCTGACCCCATTCCTATAATGAAAGATTATTCAACTGATTTTAATGCAACAATTGGTATGCTGAAAGAAACATACAAACTACTGAATGAAAGATCTATAAAGGGAAGATTTACAAGAGTTATCAAAAAATTAGAAAAAAGTATTCCCAGCAGGGAGTCCTCAGACTCAGAATTCAGTTTAGACAGTACCTAAATACTGTAAGTACTTATTCAGATCATTCAATAGAATTTAAATCAAGCTGATACAAATGAAAGTTTAATATAATACAAAGAAGAAGTTATGTTAGTTCTGCAATGGAATCTAAATGGTTTTTACAGCAGGTTAGAAAACTTACAATATTTATGCAAACTACATAGCCCTGATATAATCTGTATTCAAGAAACAAACTTTAAAGGAAAAACACATGGGAATATAAATGGATATAACTGTGCCTTTAAAAATAGAAGCAACCCTGAATATGCATGTGGTGGTGTGGCAATATATTCCAAAAATCTATTCCCACTGAAACTCTAAAAATTCAAACTGACATGGAATTTGTGGCAATTAAAATTAATTCAACTAACCCCATATTTATCGGAAATGTTTATATTCCTAATAGATACCCACTACAAGAAATTGAAATACATGATATTATAGACCAAATAAAAGAGCCTTTTATAATTCTTGGGGACTTTAACTGCCATCACTCTTTATGGGGATCATACAAAATTGATAAAAGAGGCAGACTATTGGAAAAAGTAATTGACGACCATGACAGCATCATCCTCAACTCTGGTCATCCCACACATATTAATATCAGTAACAGTAGACTAAGTGCGATTGATCTTTCAATAGCTTCTCCCACAATAGCACAGAAATGTAACTGGAATGTAATGGATTTCCCCTATGATAGTGATCACTTTCCAATACTGATTGATATCCATGAACCAAATGTATCCATTAGTCATGAATGGTGCAACCCAATCCCTAATTATAAGAATATTAATTGGCTGGACTATCAAGAAAAAATTGATGAGCACCTCAATGAAGAAGATATTTTCAAGGAGGATAATAATATTGACCAGATAGTAAAATCATTCTGTAATATTATATCCAATGCTGCTAACTCAATAACACAAACGCATCATGGCCCTTTTAAGTTCAAAAGCGTTCCCTGGTGGAATACTGAATGCAAAGTCGCTATTAGGAACGCTAAACAAGCATTTAACCGGTATAAAAAAAGAAGAGATGATGATAGTCGAATTAACTACAAGAGAACTAGAGCTATTGCCCGCAGAACTGTAAAAATAAGCAAAGCCAGATCATGGACTGAATATATTTCCTCAATCAACAGCCAATCAAACCCAACTGAGAGTTGGAAAAAAATCAATCCATACGTGGTATGAAGACGAATAGCACTATACATTTCTTGCGTTGCAATGACCAGATAATAAGCGACCCCAAAATTATTGCTGAGGAATTTGCCGAAACCTTCATGAAAAATTCTAGCACTGCCAATTACCAAACGGATTTCATCACATATAAAGAAAAAGCTGAAAGTGAATCAAATATGACACCTATTGATGACATCAACTATGACAATGACATGAATTCCCCAATTTCCATGCACGAACTACAAGAAGTTTTAAAAAAGGTTAACAACTCAGCTCCTGGCCCTGACAATATTCCAAACTGCTTAATTAAAAATCTCCCAACGAGTGGTATTAACATTTTATTAAAAATATATAACCATATATGGCTAAATAATGTATTTCCTCAACTCTGGAAAACTGCCACTGTGATTCCGATTCCCAAGCCTGGCAAAGACCAGTCAAATAGCTATAATTACCGACCAATCTCACTGACTTGCAACCTATGCAAAATATTAGAAAAAATCATTAACAAAAGAATAAGGTGGTTCCTCGAATCTCAACATTTAATAAAAGACAACCAATTTGGATTCAGAACTGGTCACTCCACCACCTCTCATCTTATCAGCACGACAACGATAATCCAAGAAGCCTTTCTTCACGGACAGCATGTTATCTTAGTAAATCTAGACATCGAAAAAGCATACGATATGGTATGGACACACCGTGTAGCTGCTAAATTACTTGGTATTGGTATCAAGGGCAATATGTTTCAGTTCCTTACTAACTTTATTAGCAACAGAAGTATTCAAGTACGTATAAGTAATAATTTCTCGACAATTAAGAAACTTAACAATGGGCTACCGCAAGGTTCAGTGCTCAGTGTGACTCTATTTCTAATTGCTGTAAATGACGCTGATGATGATATTGTAAACCCAGTTGTCGTGCGGAAATACGCCGATGATATGATATTATTATGCAAAGGAAGGAACTTCGATTCAACCAATGAATTAATGCAAACTGCTGTAAACTCTATTTACAAATGGTCAATGAAAACTGGTTTCAAATTCTCGACAGATAAATCTGAATGTATGGTTTTTTCTAAAAAATTAAGCCCTTTCTGCCCGAAATTATTCCTGGGCAACAAAGCCATTAAGACGGTCACACATACAAAAATCTTGGGCCTGATATTTGACCATAGGCTCACATGGCAAGAACATGTTTCTAAAACATACGCTGAATGCAAAAATCGACTTAACGTCCTGAAGTGTCTTAATCACAACAACTGGGGATCAGACAAAAATACCTTACTACTTACGTACAAAGCATTAGTAAGAAGTAAAATAGATTACGGATCTATTGTCTACAATTCAGCGTGCAATTCAACTCTCAAGAAACTGGACACCCTGCACAACTGTGGACTCAGAATAAGCACTGGTTGCTTTCACACAAGCCCAACTGGTAGTATTCTCATCGAAGCGGCTGAAACCAACCTGGCATTTCGAAGACAAACCCTGTCAATCAAATATGCAATTAAAGCGAAAACATCCCTAAACAAGATAATACGTAATGATGTATCTCCTGCAATTAGAAGTGGAAATCCACAGTGTTCTACACCCTTCTATAATAAAGTGGCTGCCCTATTCAGCTCCCTCAACATATCGAGGCTCCCAATAGAAAGTCAAAGAATTCCCGCTGTAAACCCCTGGATCATCAACACCATTGAAGTTGACAAATCTCTGGTTGAAGTTCAGCATAACAACCTTGACACAGACGAATGGAAACTCAAATATCGCGAAACCTATGATAAATACAAAAATAACTACAATATCTTCATTGACGGACGCAGTAATTCAACATTCTCTGAGGCCATAGTGAAGGATCCCAAATCTTTGGCGAAATTCCGGTTTATGAACATTGCTAGCCAAGAAAACATGTTCAACCATGCAATTCTGGAAGCACTTAAAAAGATAATCCAAAACCGTTCCGATGCCACTATCATCACTAATAAAATTCCAAAAGATATCTTCAAAATATATGATGAGACACAATCCAAAACGACGGCTCGAATTAAAGAACTACTTCACATGATTAAACTCCAAGGCTTATCAGTAATTTTTCTTCTTTTACCTAATCAACTGTATTCAATTATTACGACCGAAATACATAACAATGAAACTAATACAAAGATAGTAATTGATCTCCAAGGAAACAATGTAGGACCTAACCCGGGATATTCCAAGCAAGACGTCATAAGATTCATACGTAGGAAGATGATCCAGCAATGGGAACCGATATGGCGATGTTATAAAATTAGTAATACCCACAAATCAATCGATTTATTCATATCACTCAACTCGGACCCCAAGATGACTAGACGCGAACAAGTTTTAATAACGCGAATCAGAACTGGTCATTCTAAAATTACACACAGGTACTTGCTGGAGAATACTTCACCACCACTATGTGATATTTGTCAAGTAAGACTATCCGTCGAACATATTATTACGTCTTGTCGCAAATATGAAAATATAAGAACTATGTATTTTAATCCAAATGAAATAGATAAAATCCTGTACTCTGTCCCCTTTCAGAACCAGATTGTTAAATTTTGCAAAACCACAAATGTCATGCTTGAAATATAATATTATGGTAAGCCCGCTCGTATCTCTCGAGCTGATGTGTCATGACCCTACCCCGATGATATTGTATGATTATGTTACGAGCTTGGTAGATAATAATATTATGTTATGATCTATATGTTAAGATGCTTTTGTTAATGTAATGATATGTAACCCTCGAAAAGATATGTTATGAACCTGTCCAGATAATACTGTATGTCAATGGTATGTAAGATAAATAATATGTGATACTGTATTATGTTATGACCTATACAATACGATACTTATGTTAATGTAATGATGAAGTCATAATTGTCTGTAAACACCTGTTATAAAAAAATGTAGTCGCTAATAACCTCAGTCGTTGATGCGACTAAAAATAAAGAGAAAAAAAAAAAAAAAAAAAGAATGTTCAAACCGCTACACCTGATAAAGCAAGAACCATAAGCTTTCAAATTAAGAAATATTTTATCCGTATTTTCACCGTATATAGCAGAAAATAAATTTGAAAATTTCTAACTTAATATTTGTCATTCAAAATGCAATTTCTTATGTCCTAAAATGCGATATTTCAAAAATAATATAAGCGGTTTCTTTCGATTAAATAGTATTTGAAAAGTTGGCCTAAAAACTGTGAATTTTATTAATTCTTTTCCTCCTAGTATTCGTTTCTAAATAAAGCATTTATTCAAAAATAGCAGCAACCATAAATGTCCAAGACTACACCTTCACACCTTCAAACTATAACATTGTATAATGATAAATAGAATGTTGAAAATATCTATCCGTTCCTCTGTTGTATTCGCATGTAATGCAGTCTTGGCATTATCACAAAAGTAGTACACATTCGCCTTGAAAATATTAAAACTATGTTTCTGGGGGATATCTCAATCAGAAACGCATCTAGACGAAATCAACCGACATATGTATATTTGGAATAATTGGAGAATTTAAAATAGTAAATAACAGAAACGTTTAACGGAAATTTGTTAATCTTGATTTGTTAGTGAAAGGTGAGGGACACGAATGACACATACATTTCTTGTACAGAAATACCTTCTGGGTTTTCCAGTGCGTAACTGGGGCAGTTCCGAGAATACATAGACATCTCGACAATCATAATTATGCAATGTTCTGAAGTGACTCAAACACTCTGTCGCTTTTGAAGGAAACTAATAAAACTAGCGGTGCACAGACAATCTCTTATTAGCTAATTTGTTGATCTCTTGAGTCCGAACAAACTTTGCGGTTTGTCACCACCCTCTACCAGTTGCTATCTATTGGCACCTGAAAGACCTACCAGCTTTCCTACCGCTCCTCTGGAGACATTCCTAGTGCAGACTACTTCCACGCTCTCCGAACATCCCATAGACGTATCTCGGGCTTGTGCCTTTCCTTATTTTCCAACTACTCCTTGACCACATCTCGGTGCTTGAACCATTGTTCTGGATGTACGGATCCAGTTCATCATATAAACCAGAGATGGCACACACATCTTCTGTTGCCTGGCAGACCGAGAATTTATGGAAGGATTAGCGTATAGAGAAACCCGGAATGAATCCCCAGTCACGAACTTAAACTTAAAACAACTTATCACATGATTTACGCGGGCTTCGAACTAAAAGGCTTAGTGTGCACGTAGTTAGGTTCGCAGGCCCAAGCCTCCGTCTCACATGGCAAATCATTTGCTCGTATTATTGTAAACGTGTTATGGATATGTTTTTTTTTTTCAATAGCATTGTTCATGGACTGATGGATGGACTCCCGTAAACCAATATTTTTTTGTATCAAGAGCCCAAAACACAGGCATTCTGAGTACACAGTGAGTTAGAGGAAGTAATTTACTACTTATTAGAAGTCGATTTGTCTCCCGTTTGTTTTTTCTTTCTGTCGGTTTCTGTCTTTCTCCCTGAGTTTCTTTCTCTCTTCTTTCCTTCTTTCTACCTTTTTATTTCTTTTTACCTTTATTTTTTTCATTTTAATATTTTAATCTTTACCACTCGTCTTTTCATATTCTAAATGATAGGAGGTGCTGAAATGAATTTCATTTTTCAAAATAAGGCCCATCCCAAAGAATAAAAAAATAGTATTTGTTAAGTTGAATTCTCTGTTCACTAAACATCAACTTACTTTCCAGACTACAGAGAAAACAACACTTTTTTAAAACAATTTCTTTAATAGACATAAACCATTAAACTCAATCGTATAGTTCATTGTGTCCTTTGGCGTGAGAGAACTAAAGTATTACGAAAACCGGGGTTTAGCGGGCCTAACCATAAGATACTGACGAGACTCCGCAGCTTTGGGAAGCGCCGTTGTGGATTCTATTAGTACAATATTATTGAATTATTTCACTATTTTATTATTATTACATTTCATTATTATTTTATTGTCTTGTTATTTTTAATTCTGTCATGACACATCTCCTTTCTCCACCTTTTCCTTTTCCTGCGTCTCCGTACCCCTTCCCTCGAGGCCTATCAACTGTTAAAGGTCCTTTTCCGCCCTGTGGGAGGTGGCGGTGGAGGTGAGGTTGTAAACATGTTGTTGAGGCTCCGGCGCCGGCGCTGCGCGGGCGTGGGCGTTGGCGGCGCGCCGTGGCAGCCGGTGCAGCGCCGAGCGGCGCCTCTGAACTCTGGCGAGGGACGTCGGAAGTGACGGCCAGGCGCCCTCCCCCTGCCGCTGTCCGGAGAAAGCGGTGGGATCTCTACGAGGACTGGAGGCAAACACTGACAATGCTAAGTGGGAACACTCACACACTTATCGAGTTTCCAAGGTGGGGAAAATATTATCAAAATGTCGACGAAATTAGTATTCTCGATCGATTATGAAGTTGCTGAAACAAGTATATACGGTATTTACAGGAAATTTAATGGTTAGTTTAAAATGTTTCTTGATTGTAGTAATTTTATATTTAGAATGAAACAATTGAGGTGTGCTGTCCTCACTGAACAGGAGATTCAGTTTTCAGGAAATGTGAGTAGAAAATGCATTTAGTTATATCTCTCCGTTTTCCTTTCATCACATTTTTTTCATTCAGTTATTTTGGAGGTACATTTTTTCCTACCAAATATGAAACTTTACTCTGACCCTGAATAACCACTCCACCCTGACTAATAAGATTTCCGACACCTGTACTCGGTCCGCGCTGAAAACAGTGCACACCGATTTGTTGCGTCGTAAGAATGCCCCAACGCGGACGGGAGTCCCCAAGAGACCGCAACATTTCGAAAACTTTGTTGTGCTTGTTTTGATGTTTACACAAAACATTTGTACTTTCCAGCGTCAGGTAAGAAATATTGGCTTGATAAGATCTCCACTAACATGGCGGTTTAGATGTTTCAATAGTTGATGAAGGATTGAGAAAGCGGCAACAAACGGTGAAAAATCTTCCATTCCATGTTTATTGAATTTTTAAAGTAATGGCGCAAAATAAAAAAATGTGTTTCGGAAATGATGGTTTGAGGTAAACGGAGTATCACAACTCGTTTTTTAAGTGGATTATATAATTGGATTATATGCATCACACTCAAGATTGATCACTCATTACTAAAAGACTTGATGTTTCCCAGCAGCTAATGAGTATCTAAACAATGATGTGATTTTCATTTCTCGATATAGATAGCACGGTCTTCTCTTGATGAAACAATCACGATTTGGATTTTATTTCCTTTGTCTCTTCAATTTTAATCTAGAAATCTTAAAATATGTTACTGTGGTTTTTATAAGTCTGGCAAGTACAATAAGACATGCTCTATCTCTCAAATAAGCAAGAAAAATTATGCCATTGTACCCGTGAAAGTATCGCTGGCGAGTTGTGTACGAAAACTTTGTTCTGCTAACGTCTATGCAAAACTCACGGTGTATGTAGTAATCAGTTACACGTCTGCAGAAAAAGGTAAAAGGAAGAAGATAATTAAAATGAAGTAATAAATTATGTCTGAAATCTACTAAATTTTTGTTGAGGAACCAAGAAAATTGCGAAACCGCGTCCACGCACGCAAATACAGGTCTCGAAACAAGAATTTCCCATCTTCCACATCTATATAGTGACATGCTACCTGCACAGATTTCCGCATGATAAAAAGAAAATGTTTCTATGTACTTGCCACAGATACACACATCTATTTCAGACATAATAATGAAAGAAACTCGTTAGATATGACGTCCTTATACAATTATTTCCATTTTTTGCAACATTGTTGTAGAAAATGGAACAAAAGGTGCTGACCCAGCGCTAAAAACATACAGGCGGGTGAAGTTACAAACGTGAAATCAAAACGTGAAGTTACGAAGGTGAAAATCTTTAAAAGTCGGTGTGATTTAAAACGGTTAGGTCCCAAAGCCGCCTCTCCTACCATTCGCCACGCACCGTTTCGACTCATTATGTACTCTTTAGCGGCAGGTAGTTGGTGTGCGGGGAGCCTAGCATTAGAGAATTAGAAACACTGGAAAACGCGCCATTCAAGCTGCGCGTGTAATTTTCAGTCGCCGTTCGGGCGGGGGCTTGTGGTCGGTGGCGGCGGCAGTGTTGGGAACGGCGGTAGTGATAGTAATGGTAGTCGCCACTATTCGGCCGGTAGTAATGGTGATGGTGGCTATGGTGAATTGTGGCGGGAGGGGAGACTGAGATGGTGGCGTGGACAACACATAAAATTTGAAATCTTTACACCACAAGATCTTTTAAAGGGAAGAAGAGGGTAAATGAAAATTCAACTGAAAACTAATAACGGAATTAAAAAAGGAAATTTAAAATTAAATGCAGTATTTAGAGAATCGGGACAATGGAAGATACATGAAAATTACTGAATGCAACTGCACTTCCTGTTGATCTCAATTCCAAAACAATAATTTATAAATCGAAGATTCAGGCAATCTATCATGGTTAATAGTCAAAGGTAGCCAGAGAGGAATTCACTTTAAATATCAGATTCTGCGAAAGAATTTAACATTGCAGAAGTTGAAAATTATAATGCATTGATTTCTAATAACTGACAAATGAGAGAAGTAAATCAAAAGAAAACTTTTGGCAAGACATAAGAAAGCACTTTAATGTACTTCAAACGATTAGTTTAAATTAATAAAGATCCCGAAATGTTAATGGAGAATAATAATGTAAAGCAAAATTGAAAGAATGGAGAGGAAGGGAAAAAGCCGAAACTGAAGAGAAACGCAATGACAGAAGCGATAAATAGAAATAAAAAGGAACCAGAACTTTGAGAAAGAGTTGTAAAAGAGGAAGAATAATACGAATAAAGAAAGAGAAGGACAGATGAAATAGAGGTCGAAAACTAAATAACCAAAATATAATGTGGAAAAACAAAAAAAAGGAAAAATGACGTCTAAAAGAAGCATTGAGGAATAATTTTACAATTGCGAAAGATGTTAAGAGGGAACGAGACAGAAGAAGAAAAGAAGAAAGAGGAAGAGCAAAAGGAAGGAGGAGGAAGACGAGTTCGAGACAAAAATATAGAGGAGAAAGAAGAACAGTAATGGAAAATATGGAGAGGGAAAAGAAGAAGAGTTAGAAGAGAAGAAGAAGAAGGTAGAAGGATGTGACATCCAAACCACGCGCGTATGATTTGCAATGGCCGAGCGGCCGCTTGTGGTCGGTGGCGCCGCCGCGCGGGGCCCAGTGGCGTGGTGGAGCCGCCGGCGGCGGGCGGCGGGCAGAATTTGGGGTCGCGCGGGCGGGCCCGGACAAAAGGCGGGTGGGGGCGGAGGGTGGCGGCCCGGCGCAGGTGAGGGAGGGGCGCTACCTGAGCAGGGCGCTCGGCAGCAGCGCAGCAACTAAGAACGGGCCCCCACCGATAGAAGCGCCGAAAGAAACTGAAGGGGAGCGAAATGAAAAGAAGCAGTAAATAAAAATAAAAAGGAAAAACTTCGAGAAACAGTTGTAAAAGAGGAAAGATAATGTGAATGAATAAAGAAAGGACTGATCGAATAGTGTTGAAAACTGAACATCCTGAAGAGATATATATATATATATATATATATATATATATATATATATATATATATATATATAGAGAGAGAGAGAGAGAGAGAGAGAGAGAGAGAGAGAGAGAGAGAGAAAGATCTTCTGTGAAAGAATAAATAAAGGACAACTTAAGTATAAAATTAGCGATAAGGAATAATTTTACAATTTGGGAAAGATGCGCAACCGGGCTCAGGTGAGCGAGGGGGGCTACCTGCGTGGGCCGTTCGGCGGCAGCATCGAGGCGAAGAACGGGCCCGCGCCGAGATAAGCCAAGCGAACCGGTTCTTGTGGTGCAGCGTGGCCGATTAGAGCGTGCTCATTACGCTCCGATTATGCCCTTTCGCGGCGCTATCGTCGCCCCTCCGCCCGGAGATATCGTGCGCGTAAATCTGTGAAGAAGCCCAGGCGTTTGGAGAGTGGACGAATATCTCACGAGATTGGAGATCTTGGAGATACTTGATTCAATCAGGTCAGCTGAAGCAGATCTCTTACTAGAATAGCAGTGAGCACAGTAATATTGATAACGTTCACTCGAACCCATTATAAAACAACGGAAATTGTCATTTCCCCTTCAAGAACCTGGCATTTGTTAAGAAATTAAGCTAACCTTTTGCTACTAGTAAGTATACTTTTATCCGCGAGTGGCTCATGGATAGAGTTTTAGCTTTCCGTGGTGCGACATCGGGTTCTATTCCCGATCGGGACAAAAAATAGAGTAGTAACTTTTCATTATAATTGTCTCTGTTTCTGTAGTTCTTTGACGAAACAAAAGATGCGGCAGGACAATTAAACCCGATACGGTGAAGGGAATACGTCATGATCCCAACATGTCTCCCATACCCAAAGACGTGGATAATTTCTCCGTCTTCCCACGTAATCTTGGAGATGTGACTGAGGAGCATGGTGAGCGATTTCACCAAGATATCGCTGCCATGGAAAGGGAAGGTGGTCACCTGACCTTTTGGCGGGTTACTGTTGGACGCTCCCACAAGACGTTTCACCATCCACTCACAAACGGAAAATTTTCAGGAAAGCTTCTAACTCGGAAATACTTTTCAAGCTTTATTCCACTTTCTCGTACTGTTTTCATTTTATGTTTTGTAGTACAAACAATTAATTATACAAATAATTTAATACAAACAATTTTTGCTATAGAAACAATATTTGTTTCATGATCTGTGTATTAATCAACTACAGATTCCTCGTTTATTGTTACTGAGGCGTTTCCAAGTTTCTCGAAAACGGTACATGTGGCGTATCTTTTACAGAAAAGGTTGGTAAGTAATGAAATATCTCTGATATCATTTTCGCAATCAGCGAATGTGATTTAAGAAAGAACTGATACTTTCATCTCGCGGCAAGACACTACATTCAAATTTGTTGCACTGTTTTATGTATAAATGTTACTAGTTACATTTATTTAATAATATAATAATCATATAATAATATACTTGCATTTCCAAATCAGTGGTTGCTGGACAGCTCTGGTCGAATAAGAATCAAGAGGATGTGTCATTATCAGACTTTCCCACACACTCTGTCGCCACCGTTCGAAATTTTTTGAACCCTTAAGTTGTGTGCAAAACCTTTTTTCTAGATTTTACCCACTATTGATGTCAATATTGCTGTCGATTTCTATATGCTACCGCGTTCTTAAACTCCCTACTTTATCAATCATCATTTCGAGAGAAGAATCCCATTGTGAACTCAAGACCACAGAGTAAATTGTTCTAGGTGCGAACGGCAACAAAACAGAAATACTTGCTTCAGAAAGATAAAAGAAACCTCTTTAACAGTTGCAAAACGTTAAATCATGCAGTATCATCCTAAGGCGTTCCATTCTTTTCTAAAGGACGAGAATCAGTGCGAAGATCTACAGCGGGAAACAATTTTACACGCAGCGCATACACATCAGATATCGCGGCATGCTCTCTTACAGGCGCGTGTAATTCTAGAAGTAAAACTGGGAGCAAGGCGACTGGCGGTTGTGTGTCGCGGGGCCGCTTCCGTTCCTTAATTCATGACGAGCGACGTGCGCGGCGTTCGGAACTTGGGCGCGCAGCACCGGATGGGGGGCATCAGTGCGTAAAGCTCGTATAAATCCATCAGCCACGGAGATCCCATTGAGGGCCGCGCCACAATGAGCGGCGGACGCATCCTGTCGGCAGGGGGCGCGCGCCCACCCGCGCTCTCGCCCCGCCACCTGCGCCCGCCCCGCCCCGCCCCGCCCCGCCCGCCCCCCTCCGACGCGAGGTTCTCGGGGAGAGGTGTTCTCGCTCTGGATGCGCCACCGTTCCCACCATCTGCTCTTGCGCCGTTTCCCCAAAGATCCTGCCCCATCCCCATATCCCCGCCCCCTTTCCACATGCCCCGCTTCTCCGCACATGCCCTGCCCCATCCCCACATGCCCCGCTTCTCCGCACATGCTCTGCCCCATCCCCACATGCCCCGGTTCTCCGCACACGCCCTGCCCCATCCCCACGCGTCCCACTTCTCCGCACATGCCCTGCCCCATCCCCACATGCCCGCTTCTCCGCACATGCCCTGCCCCATCCCCACGCGTCCCGCTTCTCCGCACATGCCCTGCCCCATTCTCACATGCCCCGCTTCTCCGCACATGTTCTGCCCCATCCCCATATGCCCCGCCCCTCTCCAAATGCCTCGTCTCTCCTCACATGCCCCGCCCCTCCTCACATGCCCCTCCTACACCAGTTCTCCTCGCACTTCGACAGGACCATTCTAGAACCCTGGTGCCGCTGCCTTCTCTCCGCCGTACCTACCACATGCATTGTAGTATTGTCTAATCCTCTCCACCTGTCTCTCTTGCTTTGTTGCGCAACCATTCTTGCTCTGGCCCCATCGCCGGTGCCACCTCTATCCTTTCGCTTCGTCACAACTCTCTCAGGCCCTGATACCGTCTCCACCACCTGCTTTTCCGCCCCCCCTCTACTCCCACTGCTCATTCGACCACTCTCCGCCCGCCTCAACACCAACTCTCCGATGCCCCTCTCTCCGAGAATTGGCGGGGGGAGCGATCTCGCTGCTGTCTCACCACCAGCATCTCCTCGATCCGCATACGACACTCTCATCCCGACAGTGACCTCTCTTCTTCCCCGTCTCGTTGTTTCGTCTCCTTCGTCCATCGTTTCGTCTCCCTCTCGCCATTCTGGAACTGTAGACTCCTATGCTTCACTCCGCTGCTTCTCTCCACCATTCTTTCGACACCATTCCCGCTCCGGCCCAGCTGCCGACCCTATCTCTCTCCGCTCGCTTCGCAACCGCTCTCAGTGTGGTCATGCTGCCTTTCCCTCCATTTTGTCTTCCGACGCTCCGCTTCTCGCTTCGTTCCTCTTCGATCCCACCGCCTTCAACAGTCTCCTCCCGCAAATCTAGCTGCCTCTGTCCCCGCTCTGTCTCTGCGGCGTTGCAGAAGCTTCCAATTCTTTCCACCGCCTTGCCAATGTTCTTTCCACCGTCATGCTACTAAATCCGTCCGTCCTACCATCGTCGCTGCCTGCACTCACTATCACCGATCCCACTGCGATACTCCGTATCTGTGGTCACGGGGTAAAAGTTCTTAAGTCATTTTTTGGCGAAATTGAGTTAAGTACTCAAACTACTAGTTAAGTTTCTATATTTTATTGCAGTAAAACGACCGAATTTAAATGTTGCCTTCTTAACGACAAAAAAGCATAGGGAAATAGCGTCGAGCGTAAGAAAAACCGTTGACTCAATCATCTATCCCTTGTTTTCTCCAAACTAAGATTTTTGACTAAAGAACTTTTACCCCGAGACAACAGATATCTTTGATAATCATCGACCCCATTGCTGCTGGCGAAGTTGTGGGGAGTGCCATTGTTTGCAACCCGAACTATTAATCAAAGATTGGCTCCTGAAAGAACCTCCAATTGATATTTTTTCCTATAAACAAAAAGGTTTAGTAATTTCAAAGAAAGACTCCTGGTCTAAGAAAGAAATAACAATTTTATTGGCAGTATGATGTCACACTGGAACAAGAATGATGATCACATTCGATATAATTTGCTCTTAATGTCTTAACAAGCTTTATTCAATCTTTTCACAGAAATTCTGCAACACGTTAAATGTCGACTTTCAATTTCAGTGATGTGTGAAAGTCGTTATGCTAGTTTTAAAATAAATCTAAAAATGCGAGGTTGATAACATACTAATAGATACTCTGTGAGAAATATTCAGTGAGTTTTAATCCTAAAAGCTTTAACATCTTATAACTTTAGTTTCATAAGCGAGGTGCATGTTAAATCCCGGATAGTGGAGGTAATGATGTGTAATGTTCCTTCACAGGGAATTTGAGATCCGAGGCCGAACTGTGCGTCAGCTAGGGGGTCTTCCCCCCTTCAGGTATCATTCCAGGTGAGCACCCGCGGAAAACTACCAATCAGAGAACCCACGGAAAACTACCAATCAGAGCAACCGGCCGCTAGAATTCTCCTCCATACTTCACTTGAATTCCATCTAGATGTAGTTAGAGAAGAAAATCAACCTCCGTTAAGACTCGAACCATACGACCTCCTGGTCAGAGTCGCTGCTGACAGAGAGGTAACGCTGGCTTTGAGATAAACGGTCGGTAACATGTCGATTGACAGAGAATACGCGATTCCCGATTTTATTCCGTTCCCCTCCATTACTCGCCTGGTACTGGTCGGAGATACCACGGAAAGCTACTGCTCAGAACAATCAGCCGTTAGAATTTTCCAGACCATGTTTAAATTCAAACCATACAATTAGTGTCTTAAAATTGGCCACCATCGGAACTCGAACCCAAGAACCTCCCGCTCAGCGAAATGACAGAAGCAACAAAATTGACTCTGAGCTATCGCATCCGGTACAAACTCGTACAATAACAATACTGGCAACATGCATTGTTAGCAATCAATATTGACCATAGGGTTTGTGAGCAGTGAAGTGGTGAACGGTAGAGTCCCTAGATACAGAGAGTAGCGCATTCCATTGTTCCACCGATCCCGCTATTTTATATCCAGTTGCCAGGAGAAATAGAACAGTGGGATATTCTGTGCGTTGAGAACCATTAATCTAGTCCAAATCAATATTAATAATCGCAATCATCTCCATAACGGCACCAATTGTTATAGTTTTCCTTCATCTCCTGCCGCTAGAAGGCGCATGTGCGCAAGTACTGCTTGATACGGTCGCGATCATGCGGAATCTGGCGGCAAGACTCTGAACGTCGCGAAAAACCGTGACATATTCCATTGTGATGACGGGTCTTGAGGGGCAAAGTTAGAAAAATCGCAGTATACGTAGCTCGCGGGAGGCGTGCCGCTGATGAGCGGACAGCCACCGCCGCCGCGCTGCGCACGCGCAAAAAGAAGCCTGCGACCCCACCGTTTTGCCCAAAATATTCCACGTCGTTCCCTATAAAATCGGTTGGACATTTTATTGTTTCAAAACTGGAAGCACGAGACCCGTTTGCCTTGCGGAGCGCACGCAAGTCTCCGCGGAACCGTCTGCGCGAGAGGTTTCGGCAGCTGCGGCCACCGGCCTGCGCCTGGGCGCCTTCCGATATTCCGCCTCAGTGAATGTTTGTTGATGGTGTTACTCTCTGGTGAAGTGTAGGCACAACGTCCTATGAATTCTGCCTGTTCGTCTTCGTGGTATTCCAGAGATAATAACTGTAAATGTAATGAATGCGTGCTCGGCTGTTGTAACGCTAATAGTCCTACTTATAATAATTTGTTTTAAGGAAGGAAAATTAGATTTTATTCATTTATTTTTTGTAAATAACTTATAATTAAATTTATATCTAAGTGCCTATATTATCGCAAATATCGTATCTTTTGAGAAAAATTTATAATTATAGGTGATAATTATTGATTACACAAGTAGTTCACTTGGTATTTGTTTACTGCTGAGTTAATTTGTCTGTAGAATTTCCGGTTTCTATGGGCTTCAATTCGTGCTATCGCTTGGGATTACGCAAGACCGAAGAAATGGATCTAAGAAACGAAGCTACCCTTCGCGTTCATACATCGAAGGTGACAGTGTTTTTTCGCGTAAAGTAAGATTTCCAAAATCTTAAACTGTAATTGTTGGAGAATCTTCTTCTTCATCCATGCTTATTTTGATGTCGAGATATAGTTGCCACCATGAGGGTCATCAGTATTTTTGACAAAATGTGTACCCCTGTCGTAATGAAAGTTTTTCAAATTACTGAAGAATGTATTCTAAAACAACTATGTTAAAGTAAAGATAAAACTTTCAGAAACATAACAGTCATGGAAATAAAATATAATAGGGATAGTTTTTAGATTGTACTCTTCCGAAGATCTCTTCTGGAATCTCCTATAACTATTTTTCGTCGTCTCCTCTATAATATTTCTTTGTCTGACCGTAAAATAGGATAGGTTTAAATAAAAAGGAAGATACTTATTACTACTTTTAATTCTTCTCTTGTCTTATTTTCCTTTATGTTGACATTCGTTTCCTGGTGTATTTTTTCTGAAATAATTTATACTATTCAATTTTTACTCATGTTCCTGTGAAAAAAATATTACCATTATTATAGAGATGCCTACAGTAAATAAAAAGACTATCTTAATGTAATGAATACTTTAGTATTATTAATCAGTTGTTCTACACACATTTGTTGGTTCGCTTTTCCCTCCTGATCTCATCTACAACATTCACAAACCAAAAGAAACGATATGCTTTGAATCAAACGTGTTGAAAGCCAACGACGTTGCGCGAAAAAATAAGTTTCTTTTACGAAGAAGCCTGCATTCATCTACAAGTTTTAAGGAAATTGCCCCACCTCTTAGTGGGAATCTCCGTCCTTCAAAAAGTAGTGACAGCTCGTCAGATCAACCTACTAATTAAACCGGTGTCGAAAATCCGTTCTCATCCGGATTCAGACGTGTCCGTCGGAGGGGCAAGAAGTCGACCGGCTGTCCAGCGGGCAGCCCGTCGCTCAAGGCACCGCGCGCCGTCGTCGAGAGCGAGACACACGCATTGGGCCACAGGGCTTCAAACCCTTTGCATTTTGCTCCAAATTTCCAAACAAGGAGCTTTAAAAACACTAACTAACTAAATAAATAAATAAATAAGAAAAGAAATAGAGAGAAAGAACGAAAGAGAGAGAGAAATAGAGAATAAAAATTATCTACATTTTTCGTTTGGGTATCTGTGTTCCTGTGGAACGCGGGAATTACGAGAACGCCTACCACAGTGTCAACTTTTTCAGGTTATCTTAGTAATAATTCTTAAGGGGGTGTCACTTTATGTTTTTGTAGTTTCAAGTAGAGTAAATACATACTCATGGACAAACATATCCGCACATCCACACACTATCCGAATCCATTACCTTTCCAGGAAGTGACAGCGCTCGCCTTCCTAGTGATATAGGCTTGTCGATTTGAGTCGGTAACCTCAGTCTATCATTTACAAGTTTTAGTCAAGATTTCTGTTTAATACCAATATTTATCGTTATCTCAGGCATTTTACAAATGTTTCTATTTATTTTCATGCTTATTTTAAAAGTTTGGGGAAGAACCAATTAGTCAATCACATTTTGAATGTCATGATTTCACGAAATGCATTTAAACATTGCCTTATTTTAGTATTGATATTTAAGAAACCTCCTTCATGTGAAGCTTTCATTATTTCACTGTCTTTTAAAAGTATCAGTGTGCAGTACCATATTTTATTCGAGCTGCGTTTCTTTCGAATTTACTCTCTCCCCTGAGCGTGTCGCCCTATGTCGAACTAGAGTCCCTAGATACAGAGAGTAGCGCAACCTGAACGGCCGTCACCATTTAATATCCTTTCGACCAGGTACCATTCAGAAGTGAAGGAGAAATTATAACAATTCGAGGCATTATGAAGAGTTTCCAGTACATTATCACTGATTTTTGGTGGATTGGTGGTTCCCAGCTCATAATACCGCACAGTTCAACTGGACATAAAATGGCGGAATCGGCGGCGCAAAAGCAAGCGCTACTCTCTGTATCTAGTGACGACGTCGAACGAGTGCGAAGCGTTGCCTACAGCAAAGAGGAAAGAGGCAAGTGCTGCCACCGGCGACCCACCCGCGGCGCCTTCCGGAAACGGCCCCCGGCCGGCACGCGGCGCCAGCCCGTAATGAGGCGGGCGAGCAGACGCCATACACGCATGCAAAGAGGGGGAGAGCACGCTGACGGTGCGATACGCTCACGGAAGCTCACCCGGCGACGGAGACAAAGAGCGGAAAGAGAGGGCGTTCGTTTGGCAGCGGGGCTCTAGCCTCGCCTCGCCTCGCCTCGCCGCGCCGCGCCGCGCCGCGCCGCGCCGCGCCGCGCAGCCTCGGAGCAGCGCGGGGCGACCGCAAATGTGCCGTTGTTAAGACAAAGATCATCTTCACGATGGGACTGTCATCATGCCTCGCTTATTTGCATTGCTCACACAGACGTGCCAGCTGAAATGAACTCGGAGTGGCAGTGGAATTTGGCCGCAAGAGCGTGTCGACCTGGAGGAATTTCATTACAGCTTAAGGAAAAAGCGCGAGCTAAAACTCTGCCTTCAAATAACAATTCTGAGAAAAATTTCATTAAATAATTAAAGAAATAAACACTTAGTGAAAGAGAACGTTTTAAAAGTTAATTAATTTTAGTGTTTATTAATGTGAGGCTTAGAAGACGTAGAAGAACGTTTTGAAGATCAAATGAAGCCACTGTTTACAAATGCAATTATAGTACTTTAGTTATTTCCCGAACAGAACCAAGGAACAAGAATCAATATTTTGGCGCCGTTCTCGCTCCGCTACCTAAGGAAGGGTTCTTGCGTCTATCTTGCTTCACAACCCACAGCAGATGTCTCCATCAAGGCAACGAAAATGCCGTTATCTCTGACACACAAGCGTGTATGAGTAAGATAAAAAAAGTACAATAAAAATATATTAACAGCTGAAATGAACTTTGTTGAGGAAAAAAAATTATGTAAAGGAATTATGTTAGAAACATTCATTCGAAAAATACACATTACAACTTCGTGACAAGGTGCTCGTAATACAAAAAGGATATTGATTACAAAATAAGTTATAAAAGTGTTGGTAGGAACGTAACTTAAGGAGGTCTACGTGATCATTGGGGAATGATTTTAGCAACACTCGATTTCTTTGGAAATTAACCGAGATAACGTGCTTAAAGGAGTACAAAAATATAAAAATGTTCTCGCAGTCATAACAATTTTTACCTACTTACGTAGACTATGACTAGGTGTATAAAAAGAATACTGTAAATATTTGACGTAGAAATGAAAAAGGATGACGACAGGCAACTAGAGACGATTCACTAGTACTTTCCTGCATTATTTGTAACTTTTGCATTTTTCGATAATTCAGTGTTCAACGAAAATCGAACATGCGCCATTTTCATAAACGTATTTTGTTCCCGATTCGTGAAAATTAAAGAAAAAAATATGTAAATATTTTTAAAGTGCTTTTACTTCAATCAATAACTAAGCAAACAATACTATTATTTTCGAAAATTACACTTGATCTTATTTAAAGATCTATTTTTAAAACCTATTTCATGAAAGAAAAAAATCTCTACCATCGTATTGTAGTTTTCCAATTTAAACTTTTTCAATTTCCGAAAATATAGAGTTCACGGAGAAACGAGATCTGCGCTCTTTTAAACAGTTCACTTTGGTATATTCTAGAATAAAAAATAAAGAGAACATTTCAAGTTGTTTGTGAGAAACAAATTGTTTGAAATTTGTCTGCATTTCACAAAAAATTACGCAAATTCTACACATATTTTTTGAAAGAATGTACATTAATGTATTTGAGTATCTATCTTTGTAGAAAATATTTCATTCAGAAATATTCCTATTTTCAATATAGTTGTAGGAAGAAGCCGAAAAAATGTTGAACATCTCCAATTTTCGAATATTTAGATAGTTAAATGAAGATTAGACCTAAGCTATTTTTAAACGTCCTCTGCTCTATTAAGAAAAAAGATATTCCAAAATGTTTGTGCCATTTTTGAAAGAAATTGAAAATGTTGAGACTTCATGTAAAGAATCCCTAAACATCAAAATATTTGTTTCAAATTCGCAGGTCATCGAGTGCAGCCAGATCGATCGTCGAAACGGTTTTTGTGCTAGAGTTGACTACTGACAGACAGACGGACACATAAACGTTTTGGTATAAACCAATTTTGGGTAACAAGAACTCACAAAATATGGTCTTCTAACTACACAATGTGAACGAGAAAGTAATTTACTATCGAATATCATGGCATAAATTTAGAAAATGATTGATCCTTTCGAAATATGAAAAATCTATAAATTCCTGAATTTCGGTCCTCATCTACTCCCTGAAGTCGTCAATATCTGCAATTCAAATCTCTTCCAGTCTATTAGCACGAATGTTAGTACCAAAATAACCAAGGAAAATGTCTGATCCAACGAAGAAGGGCATGAGGCGGCGTAGAGTGTATCACAGCTCACGGTCACTGCCCTCCCAGTCAGTGCTCGTTTCCCCTCTTTCTCTAGGTGCTCGCGATAACTGTGCAGATACTCACGTTATCAGGAAAAACGTGAAGATATAAATAAACCAAATCAAGCAAATGTTCTTATCCTGTTATTATTCCAGACGTTTCTGAGAGCTATCTCTCACATTTCATTAAAAGTAAAGAAAATTATATTCTAACACTTTGTTACGCACAAAATGAGAGTTGTCAAGACGCAGTCTTTTGTGCTGCTTTACGGTTAGGGGCACGAGTTTTCCCACGAACAACAAATTATGCATTTATTAACTCTCTTAAAACGCAACTTGGTAAAATCCAGAATTCCTAAATCTCCATCATAAAAATAACGCCAACTAAACTGATACCTGATCATCGGACAAGCGCCGAAAAGCGAAATCCAGAGGAAGGTATTTGTTCTCAAAACTGTCCGATAAGAGTCACGTGCGACACAAGGAGCTAATTTTCTTACAAAGCCGAGCAGATTGTAGGCATTAGAGAGCATGGCTGCGCGCGGAGAGATGGGGCAGATAGGGCGGGAACATCGCACCGTGTGCGAAACAAGCTCGACGCGGCCGCGAGCACGCGAGGGCGTGCGAAGGCCGGCGACGGCGGCGCCACCTTACGGAGCGGCGCTCAATCCTGTGAATGGGTGCAACATCCAGCAACTTTTTTCCTTGTTTAAGTCACAAAAAATTGTTTATTCCAACATACTCAAATATATAATATTGATGAACTCATGATTCCGGGCGCATCAACAGCTAAGGTTATTCGTCCTTTAAGTGTAGTGCGTGTTTTTTGCTCGGGAGGTGACGGTGATCTTACCCGCTGGATGATGATATCCGGCGCCGACCTACCGTAGGCTTGCGGGGAAAACCCAACCAGGTGTCTCCCGCCAGCAGGAGACAGCCTCAGCCAGGACGGACTCAGAGCTCCCGTCTGATTGCCCGACATGCGTAGTAGTGTAGTGCATGTGTGTGGGTGTAAGTAATGAGTGTAGTAAGTAAGGAAGATGAAGGAAATATTGCCCGTGATCCATTTGACCGGGTACTGCTCCAGCGTTCACCTGGGATTGATCGGGCTACTTTCGTCGGAAAACTACCGATCATAGTAGCCGAACGCAAGAATTTTCCTCCAGACAGTGACAGAACTCAACCTTGTTATGTATCTAGTGTTGACTGTCACTGTCACTGTCGGGACTCGAGCCTAGGGTCTCCCGGGCAGAGGCACTGAATTGGCATCAGTTGATACCTTGAGTCACCTCTCCAGGTAGAGAGAGGGAGGTGTGGTGTTTATGATATTCTCGTTATTAGAAATAGAAACATTCTGCGTAATTTAATCGTAATGCTTTATTTTCGATTACTGTTTCATTAAATAAAGCCTTTACTAACATACGCGTGCCAAATTTGAAGAGGATACGCGTGAACAAATTTAAAAATTCGCTGTTTTCTGGCGTACGATTATACAACATTATCTTCTTACGAAGTATTCGTAAGGCGAGAAAGTAAAAAGATAGTCTCTAGAGCTATAATAAAAAAATGAACAGATTTCACACATTTATTCACAAATTTTCCAATTTCGTTCTGCAAGCCATTTTATTTAGTTCCACTTCATACTCCTATCCTAGACTTAAATGTCGGTGTATGAAAGATTTACTGCATCGTCCTTAATGTAACAAAAACTCGAAATACGTAATAGAGTAATACGTAATAGTGATGCATTCCACTTCTGGTTTTCACGCTTAATGGTTAACTAAATGGACTTATGACTTATTTTCAGTTCAGGAACATATTTTAATTTGCCAATTGAAAGTCTAAAACTAAGCTAGAAAATGACATTAATGGTTACTCAAAACTCAATTACGAAAACTCATCTATCCTTAATACACTAAAACACCCATTGGTATGCAAATTGCCGATAGAACACTAAAATTTATTCTCTAATGTTACCTGAATAAAAATGATGACCAATTTGTTCAAATATAATGATAATGATAAGAAAGTCACGTTTCCTCTACACGAACAAGATTTAAACTAGGAAACACATCTCATTTTTGTGTGTATTCCTGTGATAGCTGAGACCTGGGCTTTAGATAAAAATCAGACGCATAAGTGCCCTCTAAGTGACGAAAGCCCTTGCCCCAAATGCTAGGCGGTCTGAGCCGGAAACGAAAGTGACTGTTATCTTCTGGTCGTGAGAAAGGTGCACCATTATCGCCAGAATTATTCATTCAATTTGATGGAAATATATGTGTGAAGATGTATCACTAAGGCAATAACAAACATGATATCAGGAAACAATTTCTAAATTAACATTGTTTTTTGGCAAGCAGGCGATACAAATGCCGTGTATCTTTATCCGTTATTTTAATGGAAGAAAATATTTAAAATGGTAAACAATAAATTAGAACTGCATTCCAAAATGCATGTCAAAAGATTTGCCAGCATTATTTATAAACAATTAATAATTATTAGGAAAATCGGTGAACATTAATGGTTTACAACATTACATTTCATTTGTGTGAGCAATACACATTGAATATATTTGAAGATCGACAATCGTTTGGAAAGATGTGCTACAAGAAAAATATAAATTATGTTCTTTTTTCAACTAGTTCTTCAAGCAAACATTTTTTTAATGTCCAGAATTTATTTTTAGTAGGAACTATCTAAGGAGGGGCTACAAGGGATAAGTCCTTTTTATGAAAAAGCTTCACTAGTGGTTCTGTACATTATATTTTGAGATATATAAATATTTAAAAAATCACCACAATTTATAAGTGTAATGCCTTATTATTATAGCATTAAACTTGGAATGTTTTCTTTCTAGACCAATGTAGAGGGCAAATACCGCCACTCTCCAATTCTCCCTTGAATCCGCCTTTGTTTCCCTGTTCACATCTGACTGGAACATTTTACTAAATAATCATTGCTTCTTACTTTTCAAATGGGTTTGTGTAATGTTTTCTCTCTTCTTCAAACAGGGATCGCCTTCGATGGCATAATGGCAACATCGTTTTCCTAGACTGCGTCGTTGACCAGTTGACCTCGATCCCAGAACTCGAGCCCCGATAGTGGGGAATGTTGATGAACTATATTCGAAAGTTTCCAGTGGTTTTCCCGATCAACACCAGGCGAACGTCGGAGCAGTACTCTAACAAAAAGGGCAACGGACCGTACGCGATCTTTCCTTTCACATTCTTGTCTCTTCTTTCCTCTTACATCTACATTTACACTCAAATGCATTACACCACCAACGTCGGGAGACCTGTTGGAAACGTAGATCTTGTCCAGACAGGGGCACTGCCCCGATGGGAGGAGGGGAAACCCCGCAAGCTGAACTGTAGGTCGGCTCCAGAAATCACGTTCCAGAGAGGGAAAAACACGACCACCTCCTGAGAAATAGCATCCACTACACTTATAGGCCTGCCCCTCAGGGTACCTCACTGATCAACGTGCTCGCTTTCCAGGACGCGATCCCCGTTGGGGCAGATTAATGTGTGCGCTTTCCTCGCAATGTCCCAATATCTGTTTCTGTGTGACGAGAAAAATTCACTTCTCAGGTTTAGAAGACCAGAATACGGCGTAAAGGATGTATATGTGCTAACCACACGTACGCAACTCATGTTCGCAAGATCAGAACCTCGTTCGTAAGCCTTGGCCCCGTCAAAGACTGTTGTGGCAGTACAGACAGAGACACTAGGGCCTAGTGACCCAAGTAGTTGGCGCGCCCGAAATCGACATTTACTCACTCAGTTAACTTGTCAAACCCTGAAGAAATAACCTATGATCTACCACATCCACCATTTTACCCAATTCCCGTCTACGAATGTGGAAAGGAAGCAAGCGCCAGCCAAGGACTAATAACTCACTAACGTCTGCATGAAGAGCGTCAAATGAAGCTCTACGGCAACAATAACTTTCGACTGAGGCCAGGGGCAGATTCAGCCGATCATTTGTGGGGGCATCGTAGACTTCGTTAAATAATAAACATATTTGTATTATATTATGTACTGTAGATATGATACTATACAATATTATTGTTTAAATAGTTACTTAATTCGAACAAAAATAAATATTTAAATCAATTTTGCCAAATAAAGGAAGGTCAGCGAAAACTCTGGGCCTTTAGCCTCCCCCCCCATCTTTGGATCCTCCTGTGACGGACACGGAGACTCTTGTTATCCCAATAGGAAGTTACACATCCAATCTGCGCCGTCAGATTAAACCTCCAGTATTACCAAATGTGTGCAGTGGCAGCAACAGTCCGCGGATCAGTTCCCGGCCGAGCGGCAGTGCGCGGCACTTCACAAAGCGCGCCTGCCCGCTGAATGGGGGCCTGCCCCGCATTCTTGCTTTGTCGCGAATACTAAATCCGGCAACCTCGAGCTGCGGCTATAAATTCTGAAGCTACCGCTGCGGCGCGGCGGTCGCCCGCTGCCCCGCCCCGCCCGGCGCGGCGCGGCGCGGCGCGGCGCGGCGCGGCTCCGGGAAGAAGAATGAAACCTGTTGTTTGGGGGCGCCCGAACGCCAGCGCCACCTGCAATGGCCACGCCGACGCCGCAGACTCCAACGCTGCATTAAATGTCGCCGCTCTTAGCACCTGCGTGGATAATAACGCCAAAGACCGCGACCGACCTGTATCAAACGTAATGTCAAGGCAATAAACCACCCCAGCATCGATGCTAACTTAATGCAATGGCTGCGCCACATCCAATACCTGTAGAATAACCAACGTCTATGTCCTTGTTAACACCTTAGCAAACAAGTGTAATATACAGACTCCAGGAAAGTCGCTCTGCAGTCGCATCTTGCTGGTGAGTGTGCTAGTGACAGAAATTATGTTGGTAGTACGAGCTGCGGCTCGTTACAAAATTAAGACGTAAATTGCTAGAGATGGTAGATTTTAACAATTGCTAAAAATGTGAAATTTTACCAAACGCTGATAAAAATATTGTGTGTTTGATGGTCTGTGCAGAATATTTCTGAAGGTTTCCAAACCGCGATAAATGCGAAATCACATACAGAGTGCGAAATGGTCATGATCCTGCGATGTAATTGATAAATTGCATTTTTTGTTTTTCCTTATGTTTGCTTTCTAACTAGAGACTCTACATCGACATATCGATGTTTGAAAGCATACTTTAATTTGAGAGTGGCTGTGTTTATTAATTTATAATACAGATTTAATTGACAAAACAAAGTCAAAAGTAATCAGAACATTAAAAACTGATCCTGAAAGGCTGAGCCCTCAGGGTCATTACAAGGGGTCTCAGCTATCTCACTGAGACGGAGGTCATGGGAAAAGAGGAAGGCCCTACAGCCAAGTTGCATGCGTTATTTCTGTGGATTTTTACGCTTTTTTATTTGTTGGAGTTCACAAATGGCGAAATATTAAATTAGTTTCCCTTATTTTCTGATTTTAACGGGAAAATCTAATATTAATTTTCTCAACAAATGCTACAAAATGCTAAATCTTAACTTTTATAATACTATAAATCGCTCTAGCCTGTTAGTCTTACAAAAACAGCTGCTTGCATTCTCCCGCGCTACTGTCGGTGTCAGTCTTATAGTTGACTGAGTGAGCTTCAGGTAATGTCCGTCATGTTTTGCGTGTGTACATCAGACATTTGCTAATACCAATAGTTTCCTGAAAATTCTTATTTCTGTTCTGGTTTCTTCAGGAAGAAGACGGTAAAATTTAAAAACATTAATTTTTCAAGTACGTTTGCTCAGAATCTTTAGAACTTAGGCGACCACCGCGAAAGTGTGTTGTTCTAAAATCACGTTAACATGAACGTAAAACGCTTGAAGATTGCGAACCTTCACAGTTTGTCTCATGTTTATGTTCACGTTGACGTTGACGTTCACGTCCACCGCTGTGAATAACACGGCACTAGGCTTTTGCGTTTGCGTTACGTTTAAAGTGTAAATTTCTTTGTGAATGAGCCTTAAAACGAGTGTTTTTACCACCGTTTCCACCACTATTGCGGTTCTGGCCGCATGGTCTTTTGGCGTCATCACTGGAGGTGGCGAAGGTGGCAGCAGCGGCGGAGGTGTATGGGCGGTGGCGAAGGAGGTGGGGGAGGCGGGCGTGGATGAGGCGGTGGAGGCGAGGGTGGCGAAGGAGGTGGGGGGGGCGGGCGTGAATGAGGCGGTGGAGGCGACGGTGGCGAAGGAGGTGGGACAGACCGGCGTGGATGAGGCAGTGGAGGCGACGGAGGCGAAGGAGTCTGCGGCGGTGGCGATAGCGGAGGCGACTGTGGAGGCGGTGGCAGCGGCGGCAACGGCGGCGGCGGCGAGCCGCGGCTGCGCCGCCGAGCCGCCGCCCGCGCCGCTCGGGTCGGATCATCAGAGGCGGGCTCCGGCTGGCTCATCCGAGGCGGCGCCCCCTCTCCCGGCGCCGCCGCGCCCCACCGCCGCGCCGCGCCGGGCCGCGCCGAGCTGTCGCCGAGAGAGCCGCCTCCTACTCCACCGCCACCGCCTCCGGGGATGCGCAGGAGCCGACCGCCCGGCCCGGCGCCGCACCCTACGCCCCCCGCCCCCGGGCCCCTCCTATGCACAGCGTCCGCCCCGCGCCGCCGCCTACCTGCGGCGAAGGGTTGCCCTTTTTTACCGCTCTAGCGGAATATTGCGCATAGCAAGGTGTGGAGTGTGAAGGAGTGTGAAGTGGTGCGTCCGCAGACGGACAGGGTACAGTGTGGTGAGCCTGACCAGGCGTTTATCCCGCTAATGGAGCTCGTTAGCGTGTGTGGAATGCGTCAGGGAGCGTTACGAACGCGCTGCCGAGAGTTGTTTTGTGTCTTTCTTCACGAACGCACGTGACGTCTGCTTCCGTCAATGACTTCGTGCGGTTGAATCTAGGAATTCCAGGAACGGTAATCAGGAAAATTGCGAACTTTGAATGGGCAATCGAACGCGTTGGAGGTGTGTCAGTTCCTAGTTGAGCACTTGAAATAAATCTTTGCGAAAGGTATGGACTCTTCTGAGCCGGGTACTTCTGTTCGGACGAGATAATTGCTGGCGAGCCTAATGCAATCTTACGCACTATCTACCTTTTATCTTACGTCAACTTTTCTGTATTTCTCGGTGTTCAGCTAAAACTGCAAAATCTGCTCTATCATATCTTTTTCTGTATTAAGGACATTTTTATCATCAAAGTTACCTGAAAATTCCAACTTCCAATACATTCTCCTATTTCTTGAATAATCTTCTTAATTTTTACTTCTTGTTTACATTCTTTCAACAGCAGGATGTCGTTAAATATTCATTCAAATGTAAGTGTTCTGAATAAATTAGATCATATTCACTTAGTACAGTCAACTTTCTTTCCAGTTGTTATTCTATTCACCTAAAGTAAACACGAAAAATCTATTTATTATTTATGTTAACTTTGTTTTCAATTGTACTAAATGAAAAGCACTAAAACCGTGTAACGAGTTGCATTGTGACTTAGATTTACGGTATTTTAATGCTGGATAACTCGGTGGCAATTTCATTATCAGATCTAGAAACTAATAATCGAATTTTAAAGTAGATAGTGGTACTCTAGAATGAAATGCAATGAGACATAAGTTAAAATAAATACTACCTGCAATAGTTTAAAGTTTGCTAATTTATGTTAAACATATGCGTCGGCCACGTTCACTCCATTCACAGCACCAAAATGCTTAGTTTTTATTGCTTTCTGCTATCCAGCACTTCACCACAGTGCACAACACAATACACATAACTCATTTAACCTCTCTTAGTCGCAGCTAATTCTAATTTAATGCTAAAAATATGATCACTAAGAAGTTTCAAAGTTTCTGCGGGAAAACTGTTCCCATCTCTGTTCTGTAAAAAAATGAAAATTTCCCAATGATTTATAGAGAGTACAAACCTCACCCTGTTCTTGTTTCTAATGATTCCCATGGCTCTTTTATGTACCTGGCTGTGTAAGAAATTCAGTCGCTTTTCTCTATATTCTAACCCGGTTTCCTGGATGTGAAATCATTCTTGAAAGAAACTTCGCAAGGGTTAGAGATAATTGAAATTCTTATTTCCAAAGCGACTTATTTCCGTTTCCCTTACACATCCGCACAGAGGGCTAGGGGGTCTGTGGTCCTCCCTGTTAATTTCGAAAGGACCCCCATGGCTCTTGGTAATATATGTTATTTTCGTAAATGTGTTCAATCTCTTATTTCCCTTTATTTAAGTTGACAATTTGAAGAATTAATTCACAACATTTAGGGAACAGGTTATGCAAACCAACCAGCAACCCTGTAGAAGGTACAATATAAAATCAATTGTATTTATTAACTGTATCATTAAAGTTATAATTTTATTCTCTTTGTAGTATTGTGTTTTATTTATTAGTAAAATATGTCGTATGTAAATAAAAAATTAGTGGGAAAGGGGACCGAGAGGAACCGAGAAATGCTGTTGCTACTCCCTTTAGGCTGAGCCCACCCGTGCCATTTCCGTTTCTTTGATGATCTTTTGTGTGTCAATATTTTCTTCAGACGCCGGTTCAACAAGCTGTCATATACTGTGTTCACAATTTTTTTCTATATTAATCCGAAAACTGTCTTTAATCGTGAAGCTGAATGTGAATACCTTCTCTTCCTTAAAAATTGTATTTCATGAAGACCCGTCTCTTTGGAAAACAGCCCCACGGCGGGGACTTTTTGCCTGCAGAGCGGGGTCCGCGTCATGATTCAGGAGTCAAGGGGTGACTCCGCGGCAGTCGTCACTGTCAACGAATGCGTCGACCGCATCCCGCAATCTCCACGCGCGTCCACCACCCCTTCCCTCTCCTCCCTCCCCATCAGCCCGTAGCCGGCGCCCTTTCTCTTTGCGGGGCCTGGCGAAGGGCGCGGTGTGGGCGCGCGCATCTTTCCTTTCCCCGTCGCTGGGAAAGCGGCGCCCTTGAAAGGGCGGCGGGCGACGCTTTCGCCTGCCCGTCCCCGCTCCCTTGGGCCGTCCTTTGCGCGGCGTTTCTGCCCTTTTGTCAATCGCGCGCGCAACCGCTGTAACGAGATGTTGCGCTTTTTATTGTTCCGCCCAAGTCCAAACGCGCGCGTAACTCGATCCCCTCGGGAGCGGCGGAAGGAGCCGCCCGGAGGCTGCCGGCGCGGCATCCCTCGCGACGAGTCCCCGCGCCCGCGCCTGCGCTCGGCCCGCCCCCCGCGGCGGCTGTGCGAAAAAACAACAGCAGGTTTCGGTCGGTCTTGTTCCTACCTGGCCGCCACGCGGCTGTCGTCGATTCGGGTGTTCTTGTGACGTACGAGTGGCGTCATCCTCATCACTGTTGTCATCATTTTTGCGTCCTTGATCCGCATTCCCTTTTTTTTCAAATTCCAATATTAGCGAATTGCGTTTTTTTATATTTACTGAATTAGTGGTTATGTTATTTTCTCGAGGGACTAGAAATTTGGATGGAACATTAGAATGTTATTTCACGCATAAATGAGTAGAAATTAAAACCCGTGCCGTCAAAATTATTGGTTGAGCGGAGTTGAAACTCAGCTAAAATCTAAAGTTGATTTGAATATCAACGCCCTGAAATCAGTTTAGTAGATCGTAATATTTAGGACACTTTCCTGAAATATTGTTTCCTAGTTAATGTCCCAAACCGATTCGTAGAACTTATACTTCCAATGTCTTCGTGAAGGCTATCGTAAAACGAATAAAGAATGTGGATATTTGAAAAGCTTATTAACTTGACGCTGACCAATGAACACCTTCCTACAGCTATAATGCTGATACGTCGTGTAATATCTCACTGATAGCAGCGCGGAAGAACTTTTCCTAAATTTCAGGATTTCCGACAACTGAATGCTCACTCTGTAGAGTTTCGACCGAAAATATTTTCCTCCATGCTTAAAATCCATTTTTTCGTGTCACTAGAGAAATGAGTCAGATTTCATAGGGCGTAATCTACACAATGCAACTTTTGCACCTACTCTTGCGTTTTTGGAGGTGCAACTCTTCTGGTATCTCTATTCCATACAACCGGTTTTCAGAATCATTTGAAATTGTGTTCTAGTACGAAATGATTTTCACTTTTTAAACAACGATATTTACAAAGTACGGAATGTTCACATGAGTCCATTTAGTTTGCCTTTAATTTATATTATTAATTTTCATTGTGAATCGACCTACGTTGCACTCTAACAACATTTATCAAATCAGTTTGTAAGGCTAATTGTAAATTCAAAATCTCGATTTACCGAGTACCTAATATTACACAATTTTTTACAGATGAAGAGCCCGATTGCAGAACCACAATCTGGTCCCCTTTAAGATGCGAAGAAGAAATAAAAATATTACTTTAAATTATTTATGTGTTAAAAATTAAAGCTTCATATTTCATCAAACAAAAAATGGAATATAGAAAATATTAGCTCGAAAAATCATATACGTGATTATAAATAAAATGAACAAGCTTGTGAATGAACATCTTCGAAATGATGAACAAAAATTCATTTTTTTAAATTGTGAATATTTCAAACAGAATTCAGCTCACGGAAACGCAACGGTCTCAAGAAAGGCGGTCAGATCAAAGACCACCTCATTCATTTGAAGTTCAAACGAACTCTAAATGACTGTTTCGATCTATATTCGTCAACAACCGTTGAAGTAACGGAATGTAAAACGGAAGTACATGAAAACTATCAAATAATCTCGATGAGTGGCACTCTTCTAGCCATTCACAAATTGTTGGCAATTTCCTCGCTTCATCGTGCTTTCTAATCTAAACAAATGTACTCGTATTTACAATATCAGGAAAGAAAATTATCATGTTGCTATAACTGAGCATTCGGTGGACGAGACGCGGTTTTGACAGCAAAACTAGAAAATCAATTCTCAATTCCTCGCTTGCCTAGTAAATATGTTTTACATTTGTCAGGATCGAACATTTTCAGTTTTCAAATGTTATCAAGCCATTCATTAGTACATTATTCATAATTCAACTATACCTAGTAAAATATGAATTCTGAAGCAAGAAAACGTATAGTTTATATTTCTCCTACATACATGAAATATTGTGCTTACTGGCATGACTAGATAAAGATAATGAAATTCATTAAATTATTCTGCATTGTAAAAGTCACACAAATGGAGCTGAAGATAAACAGCCTTAACCAAACTCTGAGCTTAAAATTTCTGCTACTCAATTACTTATAAATAGATTTTTCAAACACGTGATTTGTGGATCATTCGCATTCGACAAGGCTACGAACGTGGAAGATTCACAAATCACGTGTTCGAAAAGGATATTGAGGTACTTGACTCAAAGCACGGATTGAATCTGTAGTTAAGTGCAAGATAACACCTTTATCAAAGCCTTGGATGACCAGCAATTAGGAGTTTTATCTGTCTTATCAACCAAAGTGCACATAGCGCCAGTAGCACAATAAATCTCGGCCGATGTTCAGATAAACCGAAGTTATAACTGCTTCTGCGTGACCCTCTTTTTCTAGAATTGCCTTTTCTTACTAATACTTAGACATATAACTTCAACTATACTTCAGTACACTCACCACAATAGGTAAGCGTTTTTTTGGTAAACAAATTGTAATAAAGCAAATAGAGAATACTCCTTCTGAAGAATTCTGAAATTTTGGGTGCTTATCATTCAAAAATTCATGACGAAAATTAAAGTCTTTGAAATGCGACACACATGAAAAAACGTGAATGTGTTTAAGCAATAGTTGACAGTAAGCAAAAATGAACAGTAATAATCTTAATTTCTTGCAAAGTTGAATGCTTCTCTTAATTCGATAGAATGTGAATCGTCTACGTTCTTTTGTTCACAAAAGTCAGCTGAAGAATCGGATGTGGCAGTCCAACGTTTTCCTACTTCATGCTCAACTTAAAGGAAGACGAAACATTTTTTGCCGTATTTGCCTCGTGGATAATGACTTGCATGCCTACATGGCTACGTTTTGCCTTAATGGCTACATTTTGAGAATTTTTTGAAACCGAAAATTGTGGAAATAGTAATTTTTTGGAGGGATTTGCACAATTCTGAATGTGTTAGTTGTGGCGTTCTCTATAATAGTTTTTGTGTCCTCTCATTTTGGCAGATACGTCAATTTTGAAAAAAAGTTGTGAAGACAGTTTTCGAAAAAAATTAACCGATTTAATCCCAAATTAATTTTTTGTAACTTTTTGAATTTGTTTATATATTAACAACATAATATAGATCTGAGGATAATATTGTGAGAGTAACTGGGACTTTATCAATTGTTGTTTACGAAAAATTGCATGTTCCAAAAATGGAACAGTGGGATCGAATGGGTAGCATGTTCTTAAAAACTATATATAATTTTTAATTGTGTTATTTATTGTTTTATAAAGATAAATAGCTTAAAAATAATAAAAATGATACTTTAAATTATATTCTATGAAATATTTTAAATGATTCTGCATGTAGAGGAATGTTGGACTTCTTTATTTTCTATGTGTTTTTCTTACAATGCCCACATCTATACTACTTGTTATGAGCTACAATTAAATGATCGAGCTCATCATATCTCACATCATTAAGCACACTCTTGCACAAGGGTCTAGAGATGATCGCCCTAATGGAGAACCTGTATATTTATGGAAGTAACACGTAGTAATTTGCCTTGTAAAACGGATGGGTTTTCCCATAATGTGCTGCTTGGTGTCCTCCTTTCCATAATAAGATATTTCTGCTTCCTCAAAACACAGTTTTTTTCGTTTGAAAAATCACGAAGCCACAGCTCGGTTAGCGTTTTCCATAAAGGGCAAACTTCAGCAAATTTATCTGAACTTGATAAATGTGAATTTACCGGACACGTAAAAATTAATTTTCAAGAAAATTATTTCTGCAACAGTGAATTCAAAACAAAAGTCATTCTTATGACTAGTATATAAATTAATAAGCTTTACCATTATATTTAAAATTTCATTATCATAAAACAATTCAAACAAGTGCACAGACATAATTTCTTCTTCCGTAAAAGAGAGCGAAGTCCATTCTTTTGGGGGATCCTCCTGAATGTTTATGAGGAGTTATTTTCAAATTATTTTTCCCTTTTATTACAATTATCTGATTTTGATACCACTTATATACGTCTTCGATCTGAATTTTCATAATGCTGTCTATAATTCAGTGTTATTTCAGGTTCTGAACTCGGGGCCGAAATAACATTAGCCACAATAGATATACATCGTCCAAGTGGCATTCTAACCAGAAAATATGTAATATTGAGGAAGTCCATACAGAATGTGTCAAAAACCACTAAACAAACTATAATTCCACTGTGTTCTATAATAATTTGGAAGTCGGTTCTCTTGAGAACATTAGCTTGTGACGTATTCTTAGCTGATTCCTGCTGAAGTTATTAAAATTTCGATCTTCGTCACCCCCCCCCCCCCACCGAATCCTCCTCAGAAAGGAAATGATTCTCTGGAGAAGAAATAAAAACTTCTGCGTACAATAATAGTCTTCTTCTTTCAGAATGCTAATAACCTCGTCGACAATTAGGCTAAAAAGGCAAAATAAAACATGCAGGTCATTCGATCCCACTGTTCCAAAAATGGAACATCAAAATTTATTACATAATTTATGGGTTAGGTTTCAGTCAAATGATAGTACGATAGGTTCTTCATCAAAATACATGTTTTCTTCAATGTTTACGAATATGCAAATAAATCACAGTGACTGTAATTACATACTTACTGTTTCTTTTCAGACACCTTCTCAGCAAATAGGCGAATTTTTAAGCTATTATTCTTCCTTGTCACTGAGATTTCTTGAAATGTGAGCATGTAAACCAGACGACTAATCCTTCCTCTCAATAGTTAAGGGAACTAGCACGGAAAAGAGAGAGAATAATGAAGTTTCTGAGATAAAAGAAAAAATGTTCCAAAAATGGAACAGTGGGATCAAATGGGTTAAGATTCGGTATATTCGATCATTCATGAAAAATAATCAGAATCCCACCACAATCTCCTTTTCAGATGCGATTCCAAAAATGAATGATCCCGAAAGAGTTTCGTTACAATAAAATCATCCAACATTTTATAAAAAAAATAATTTCGGAAAAGGGACATGTTTCCCAGACGCATACAACACACTACATTAAAAAAAGCAAAAGATTTTATCATGTTTCTCGAATTTCAAAACCTTGTAGTTGTTTTATTAAAAAGAGAAAATATGCCGCATAACAAAGTGACAAGAATATCAGTTCACTACTTCCCACCATTGAAAGAAAATTAAAGAAAAAAGAAATAATTAATGTAATCACAACTGATTAACGACGACAAAAAGTCCATGTTATTTGTTTAAATATTTCGAATTATAGTGTTTTACATTAATACTTGGCAAAAAAGTATCTTTGCCTCTACTTTGAGCAATAATGATTATAGATGTACCATCTGACAACTGGAGAAGTAGGTACTTTATTTTTCTATTCTTTTTACATAATTCGTTTCTGAAACGATGTTTTTGTAATAAAGTTGATTTAAACCCAAAATTATATTATACACTTGTTTACATAAGCTGCATTTTTTCAAGTAGATTCGTAAATCATTGAGCTAAAGTAATAAGTGAATTAATATTGTTTTTATTTCAAATCTGTTTTTCGTATCTCTTTCTCGAAGGTTCGGATACTGAAAATGTTAGAACTAAGAAGTATTGGTGTGGTTAATTGACTTTCGAGAACACAAATTTCTTTGCAGCTCAAGAGATGAGTCATGTCGGTGAACGTTATTTCAATCTGAACGCTATTAGTGACCATAAATCAAGATTTCTCTTCACCTTAGGAGCATCTGACGCATGCACGAGTCATAAGAAAGTACAGATGTGGACACGGGCAGCGAGCGATTTCTTCCTACGGGCGATGACAATTGCGCATCGCAACGCGGTCATCCGCCGGCAGTTTTCTCTTCCGTGACGTCGAAGGATGACACGTCTGAGGTCGAAGTTGGCATTGTTACGCAACTCCTACCTGGTGTCCATGGTTTATCTTACCCGCGACCAAATTACGTTCATTTTGAAAGCGTGCACATCATTTGTAATGTTTTAGTGTTCATCGCTTAGCAGAAAATCGAAGCTAAACGATGATTCATCGTGCAAGCTGCTCAGGATGTAGTGTTGTACTTCCTAAGGGGTTTTGATTACATAATGTATCCATGCATTATTGATGCTTCGGCGACTTTCAGATACACACTGCTGTTTAACATCACTGAACACAAGTTCATAATTTCGGTATTATCAATTACTGCTCTTATTTTTACCTTGCATAATTGCTTCTGACTCCTCATGCCCAACGCAGAGTCCACTACATCGTGTGCATCTATGTATCATTTATTCTGCACATGATCTCTTATTTATTGGGTTATCTGACTTACGCAGGACCGGCAATTGGCTCTGAACCACGATAAGTTAGGTAGAAGATAATTTGGATGGTTTGATAACATGTCCTTCTCATCACCAGCACTATAATGAAACCAATGCTGTACATAAAATTCAAGCCATTTTGACAAAAGAAAGAGCGGCTATCAACATTCTGTGGGAATTGGTGATGTAATGCAAATCTGTTAATCCTTATTTCATTTCTCATTAATTTTTCTTCTATTAGTAATACATTTTCACGCAAAATTTAGTATATTCGTATTAAAATAAATTTGCGATAACTTAAAATGGAAGGAAGGTAAATCAAAATATATAGGCGACAGTTACAAATCAAAAGGACAAGAAAAAACAAAAACTATATATAGATCCTCCACATTTAGTCGTAAGAATAACAACAGAACTGCACCAACGTGATAAAGTAGTAGATAAGAGATCTATGTTCAAGTACGAGCGGTTGAATAACTTAAATATGAATTATTGATGTTTATTTTAGCACTAACGAGCACTCCATGTACCTAATCCAATAGAAAATTTAGTTATAACTGACGTTAACGCATTCTAAATCAAGACATATCACATTGTGTACCATTATGCCAAGACCTTTTGTATTTATCTTTTTAGTAATTATAATAATAATACCACGCACAGATTCTCGCATACAGGTTCTGATAACCTTGCCAAATGCAGAAGCCCTTAATCATTGACCTATCATTAACATCACTATTACTTCCAGAATGAAGCGGCTAGGTCATTTGAACAAGAAGTAATAATTATGAAGAAACTGTTTCATAGAAGATTTAATCTTAATGAAGTTTGTATGCTTTAAACCTATTCAAATTATCTTCTCATTCGTTGGCTTCGCTACAAATTAACCTGCCACATCTGTCTATTCTGTATCTCTCACGTCTCTCAGAAGACAAACTTCATATCGTTAGCAAAAAACGTCAACGAAATAGGAATCAGTGCTGGAATTGTGGCAGTTTTAACAGTGTTTCTGCCATTGTAAGCTTACATTTTTAGACAAATTTTAGAAATATTAAAATACTCGTAGTAATGAAATGAAATATATGAACATGAATTGTATCAAAGCACAAGTACAGGAGATGCAGATACATTTCAATGCTTCAGTTCTAGTTGTTATAAACTAATTTACAATATGAATATATCTTATTACTTTCTCACTTCTTGCGTACGCAGTGTGGAGAAAATTATGTACTACTACTGCAGCCGAGAAAGTTGTGTACCACTAATGTAAACAAAAAATTCGTATTGCAGGCCCCTAATATCAAAAAGAGAATCATTATTGTATATATATATATATATATATATATATATATATATATATATATATGTAATAAATTACTTCCATGTCGGGAAAACGTCTCTGTCCGTCCATCTTCCCGTCTGTCTGTTAACAACGTCAGCGGCTAAACCGTACGAAGAATTTTCTTCAAAATTGATATTTCTCAATCGCTTTAGGTGATGTAGCGGATCCTTGAATTTGAAACTGATATTTTAATTTTAGGGGTCCTTTACATGAAGTCTCAAGGACATTTTCAAATCTTTCTCAAAAATGGCTAATGGACATTTTATTCTAATGCAGGAGGGGATGTCACTGAAAGATCTCGCTGGTTCAATCACTATAGAGATATATTTTGTGGAAAACCATCTCAAATTTACAAGATTAAGAAACCTAAAAGCAATCGAACATGTTCTCTGTATGTACTTTCATGGACGAAGTTATGGAAAAGAAAGGATCAGGCGCCGTTAGCTCGTTAAGGTCCTGCTCTAGCAATCGCCGTCAGTGAGGAGGGAAAAGCCAAAACAGACTTCCTCTGGAACTACTGTACATGCTGCAGTCAGGCAGGGTTTGGTTAATACATAAGAAAAAATAGGCACGTGCTTACGACCTCCGCTGGATAGGGTCCCCTAATAACATACAAATATATTCATGCATAAATGTAAGAAGTATTTTCACAATACATTGCAATCATAAATATGTATTTGTTCATTTTTATAACATTTTACAATATTTTAATATCAAAAGAGGATCCCTTAGTTAGGTCACGATTATACCGTCTTAAGATATTAATCCGAATCTGCTGCTATCGGTCATCTTCCAAAAGTCGTCTTCCATTTAGACACGACAACACTTACGAAAATGTAACTGGTTTAATATGTTTCACATTAAAATGTAATAAAACTTCCGCTCTTTTTCATTAGCGTCATTTCTTCTTCGGGTGCTCACCTGTTCATTTTTCGGTGCCGTCCCTCCCTTCCCCACCCCCCGGTCCACACGGTGCCCGCTCCTCATGGACAGATGCCGCGCAGCACGCACTCAATCAATTAGTCAATGAGAGAGCGATTCAATATTCATAGAGGACAGTGTGAACTGCCAGGGCAATTAGCAGCGCTCACAAATCGTCCGAAGCGATTGGACTACTAGATTGCAGCACGAAGAAAAACTGATCTTTAACATGGAATGTGTTAATATGGTGTAATGCTGCAAATATATTTATTTTTTTCGAGACATTGATCGGGATCATCAACTCGCCTATTAAAAATGAATCTACATTAATAAAAAAGAAAGTAAGTGTCCTCTTTTGTTACTGGCTTACCGCTGAATGCATTTGTAAACTCTTGAGGGGTTTTCTTCTTCAGTGTCTTCTTATAAACTCTTCATTGTATATTATATTTTATTTTATTCCAATTCCTTATTTTATTTCTAGAATACACAGCAATTTTCTTATCTATGTGTACTTTCTTAGAAAAAAATATTTTCTAATGGATTCGCTCCACTCCTCAAGAATTGTTTTTTTTATATTCAGAATATTACAGACATCATTGAAGAAAAACTAGATTGGTCTGTATGTACTAAATTCGTTTTACGTCTACATTTAATTTGAAAAAAAAAAATGATATTTTTTAAAGTATTTTCTTTCGAAGGGAAATTGCAATATAATTTTAATTTTCCTCATTAATTTGTGGAGGTGTAACAATGACCTAATTTCATCAGCCAATATAGAAAAATGCGGCGTTCTATGGCCTTAAAAACTAAACTTTCGAGGCCAAAGGCCTCAAAGAAACGTTTCTCACACCGTAAACTACAGGATGAGCATTTTTCGAACATTCTATTACTTTTTTGCTGGTCGGTTACCTCAACCAGTTCGGAGATGTGCAGAATCTGCAATTAAATGTGAATGAGAAGGACAGAGAGCGGCATAGACAGACAGTGACAGTGAGGGAAGGAGGGAGAGACAGTGAGAGGGTGATGGGAGGAGAAAGAGGGAGATGAAGAGCAGAACAACGTCTGCCGGGTTTTACTAGTCTCATCTAATATTACAGTGTGTGGAAGAGTACCACCAAATGTATGTTTCAAAGCCCCCCCCCCCGCCGTCCCCCGGGCCGTGCCCAGAGGCTGCGCGCCGGCGCCGCGCCGCCGTGCGTCCGTTGCCCCCGCGGCGCCACAATGCTTCGCGTCTCCCGCGCCGCGCCGCGACGCCCGGCCGCCGCGCCGCACAAAGGTCCTCCATTCGCTAAGGTCGCTCCCGTCAGACCCTTCGTTGGCGAGCCATTGTGGGACGCGCAGACCTGTCAAACCGAAATTACGCCCAGAAAGGAACCAGTAGGCCAAGCACCCTTCACAGGTCACTCCTTGACAATAAGAAGTTAATCCGTGCCGTTAAGCTTCATTTAAATCAAAACGCGGGCCGTCGGAACACTCGTACGCCGCAGCAGAGTTATGCGGCGGGCGCGACGCCGCTCCGCTGTTGAAAGACAAGAAGGCGTCGAGGGGCGACGGGGGAACAAACCAAAACACGCCTACTGGCAGATGAACCGGCACTCAAACCGTTAGGCGCGGATTTCTGTATCAATTTTAGAGGATCTTACTAAACCGCCATTGACGAAATTCTAAACAAATTCTCCATTAATTTAAATCCAGATTTTAATTAATATTGTTTATAGTATTATCACCCTGAACTACTAGCACAGACACTGAGCTACCGAGACAATGTACATTTCGACTAGCATTTTACCCCTGCTCTATTACCTGTTATTTATTACTCAATTTGCACCCTGCCTCTTTATCCTGCCATTTTAGGTCACGGGTGACAATTGAAATGTACGGGTAGATTTCAATATTGGATTATTTTCTTTTAATTATGATAGAATCCTAAATGTCTGTAACGAAATGTATCAACTACGGGATGAAATACAGAATTGAAGAGATATATTTATACTACATATTTGAACAAAATGTGGTAAAATTTTTAAAGAAAGAAAGCTTTTAATTCCATTAGTAAGGCAAGGTTCCGTAGCAGTGCTTACTTTATTGATCAACAGAAGCCATCGACAAAATCAATGGAATCAAAAAACCAATGAAGATACTGCCGCGATTTGTGTGTTGTTTCTTGAAGTTTTTATTTATAAGAATGCTTCAATGCCTTTAATCGAAAATTGGTCTCACAGAGTCAGTAAAAGAAGTTTGGCAAAAAAGGTGATTCTTTTTAAGTATGGTTGCAGACCTGACAATCATACTTCTCTACTCTTCTACGACCATTACACTAAGAGAATTGCATTCTAAAATCATTAACAGTCTCCTACGATCATCCTGGTATCGTTAACGGTGTCTGATAATTCGAGCAAAGATCGTTTGTTCTGACCCTCAACCATTAGAAGAACATTTAAGAAGGAGAGAATTCCACCCTAAGCGCCAGCTACATTTCGAATCGACGATGTATCAAAATGCGGGATGATTCACCGGCAACTCCCAGCCAATTTCCTACGAATTCCAAGACTGGGACGGGATTTGGGGGCTTCTGGAAATCGGGGCCGTCGCTTCCAGGCGGTGCGGCTGGCGGCCGGTGGGTGCGGTCGGCGGCGGCGGCGGTCCCCGCTACCTGCACGGGACTCGCGTGATGCTGCGGCGGGACTAGGGACGCGCTCCCTCGGGCTACTTCAGCCACCGCCGCTGCCCTCGCCTGCCGCCCTCGCCGCCGCGCCGCCGCCGCCGGTTCCGACTATCTGCGTCATCATCGCGGCCGACACCACTACCGACCCAGGTACCTTTATCTCCGACCGGAGCTGCACTGCCGGTAAACGTCATCGTTTTCCGGAACTGGAACTGATCTGGTACGTATTGTGTCTGTTGGGTTGGGTCGCCTTTGTAATAGACTGCAACATTTCATCCATTATTATCATTATGTTTATAAAAAAACACAACAACTACATACTGCAGCCATAATCCACACAATTGTTATATCTATATCCTTATTCTCATAAATATTTATTTTCCATCACTGGCATTGCCATTTTTTGCATTTTACGATAATGCGTAATAGCTTCTCTCTAGAGCCACTGTGATGACTTGCGTTCCATTATTGGTAGAGTATTGGCACTTCATCATCCTTGCCGGCTCTGGGATAATGACATCAGAGAGCCTTCATCAGGCATCCTCCACGGCCTTAGCAGACTCGTCAGAACCCCCATCGTTACCACAAACGTCATTATCATTTTCATTGTCTCATCGTCCACAACACCTGCATTTCCATTCCCGACATTACTCTCTTTCAACAATCGTGATCATCACCACATCCATTGCTACCCCCGTGGCTCGACACCGCCTTCGAAGAAGCCAAAGGAGACGCAGGAGGAGGAGGAGGAGAATGGGGAGGAGGAGCAGGGTCCTGGAAACAGGGCACCGAATTTCCTGAGGCAGCCGACCGGGTTTAAGTTTTAACCCAGGTAATCCGCCCCTCCTCCGGAGCTCTCCGCCCCACCCCAACCCCGCGCCGGTCCAGGGCTCCTCGTCGTCATTCTTAACATTTCTATCCTCGGGTCATGTTTTTATTGCAGAGTTGCCACACATAGTCAGCCGCCTTGCCCGCGCCGCCCGGGCGACCGGCTCGCCGCCGACGGACGGGACTCCACCGCTCGCCCGCCCGCCCAAATAACAATAAAAAAAACGCCATCATCTTCCCGCATCAGCGGCGGTAGCCGCGCTGCTCGTGATATTAAACGCGTTTAAATCTACCGGTTTTATGGGTGCAGATAAAATGTTTACCGAGGCTACCGGACGGAGAGCAATCGTTGTGATCTAAAGGCTTGTAAGTGCTCCCGGTTCCTTTACGGTCCCTCCCGAAAGGGGGCCTCGGATTTCGGCGGCTTACGCGAGCGCGGGAGGGAGAGGGGAGGGCGGGCGGTGAGTGGGCGCTGGGCGGTGTGAGGTGTGTGAGTGGCTAGATAGCAGCCGCATTGCAAGAGGCGGAGTGGCGAAGTGGAGGATAATGAGACAGCGTGTTGGTAATGTCGGATGACTAGACGTAATTTTAGTCTAGTTGGTTGTCAAAAGGGTTAAGGGTCCGCTGTCTTTCAACGTGTTTATTGTAATTCAGTAATTGCAGAAGATAAACATTGGTCTTTCACTGTTCATTATTTAGCAGTTAATATTATCATTGCGTTTAAAACAAATAGTTCGGATGCTTTTAACATTGCAATAATTAAGATTATACCTGCATCGGTCTCTTGGTCTATCCAATTTATGAAATGTTAACTGATGATTGCTTCATCACATCCTTTTTATGACAAAGAATAGTTCTTTTCACCGGATTAACAATTTTCGTAAAGAATAATTCTACGGACCAAGTAACGTAATTATAAAAATATACTTGTTGTATTCAAAACATTACACTGCTAGCACTAACAGTTTCTATAATTAAACTAACCTAACGGTAATAGACAAACATGTCAATGAAGATAAGAATTGATAAGAATTTTCTTTGATAAGAAAAACACGTTTTTATATAAAATGTTCAACCACATTCGCTGATCTCTTGACAGATCTTTCACAAACTTTTAAAATTTTAACACAGCGCATGTAAACTGATTTAGGTTGCTCAAGATGTCATTTGATGTTACTGTAGTACTTCTAACCGGGAGGTCTAGGGGTTCGATTCCCGATGGTGGCAGGATTTTCCACACTAGCTGCATAACTAAGTCGATTTCAGCCGCTGTCCGGAGGAGAATTTTAGCGGCTAGTTCTGAACAGTAGTTTCCCGTGGTTTCTCCGGCCAACATCAGGCTAATGCCAGAGCAGTACCCTAACAAACGGGCCATGGACAGCGCCTGATGTTCCTTCCTCTTCCTTAACCTTTCCTCATAATAAAAAATAACGTCAGTATCGAAATGCAGGACACTACAACATATATTGGGAATCCAGTCGGTAGCGTAGTGCTTATCCAGGATGGGGCGGTGGGTTCCCACTGGTGGGAGATACCTGGTTTGCGGAAACCTCGCAAGTCGACTTGTGGATCGGTGCCGGATCTCGCCATCCAGGGGGGGAAGATCACCTCCCGCGATAAAAAATATGGACTATACTCACGGGAGAAATGACGTTAGTTTTTGACGCGCCTAGAAAGTCGATCAATCAATTAATCACAGCGCTTATAACATTAATAACCATTCCTATGTATCATTTACAGAAATGGTAATGAACGTTATGAAGGTCTTAATGATGATAAAATAATGCAGGACTTGAATGCCTCTAGGTCTTCGTTAAATGGCTTACCTTAAATTTACTTGTGGAAGACACGGTAAGGACAATGGAAGTTTCCGGTCAATCAGTTGACATGTGGTGTGGAACGAAAAAAAGTAAGACCTAGGATACTGACAATTAGCGTTATACTCTTTTCAGATTTCATCAACCCATCGGGCCTCTCCACCGAGAGAGCTCTATAAATACCGATGCTCTGATATCAACAGTCAACAAACGTCCTTGTTACTCAGATATCTCTTTCAAAATTATTTTCATGGCGTTGTAACAACTATTTACAAACATTCATATTACCTTTAAACGGACAGAATCTGAAATGTTGTAGAACAACGAGACTCAATGGAATCGTTTATTTCAGAAACCCGTCAAACGCCAAATTCATCATTTAGAGAAAAAGAAAAGAGTCCTAGCAATGCAGGTTTGGTTTTTCTTATTTAGAAAATATTTTTTAATATTAAAGCAGTTGATAGATGAATATTATTCATGAAAATATTTTTCATGTAAAATTTTTTTTTCAAATTAGTTTTTTTTAAATTGTAAATTCTTCCAGGAAAAAATATCAGAAATAAGTTCAAATAATCATGAGCGTTGCTATTTATCATTTATTTCCTAAAACGATATGATTTTAGAAAAAAACGAAATTTTTTTACATAAAAATCTTGAAAAATCAGACTTCTTTTTCGTCTTGAAGAGCAACATCACCATCACCCTCATTATCTCTTCTTGGCCAATGTTGTCATAACCAACAGCATAAGATCTTAGCAGTAGCCAAGCACATAAAGATTAAGTCTCACTAAATCCTCTATTTTGCCTCGCGTCTTCTTTTAGATTGTGGTTCATCTTCAGAACTAGTTCTGAATAAGAAAATCTTTTTATTCCACCCTAAGCAGCACAATCAAACACTTGCAAAAGACACTTCAAAACCTTACTCAGAATACACGCTACTTACAATCTGAGAACAACAGTGTCCCTACTTTTAGAAACGCAGATAGGGAACCCAGCGACACTTCTGTACCTTTCCTAGAAACTCTCTCTTCCCGCAGGTGTAACCTAACTGGCCCTTGGCGTGGTGCTGATTACCCTTCGAGGAAACTCGGATTAGAATTGTAATTATTAGTTTAATTATTAGACAGAATAATTATTAACGCGACCATTCGCGCAAATGTCCGCATGCGACTACTGCAGAGATAAAAGGAAATTTCTTTTTGGTTTAAAGTAGAAACCTGTCAATTGAAGTCGCTTGGCGGGTTTCTGTTCTAAACACGATTTTTTATTCTTTCAGACTACATTGCGAGAGTTGCACATTGTGGATTACTGCACTAAACAATGTTTCTATTCTCATTGAACAATATTCCGCCGCTTCCTTAATGTCCTTTTTTGTTTTAAAGATTTTTGGTGTTTGACAGGTTCCTAAAATAAACGATTCAATTACTGAAAATATCATATGAGAATGACGATCTGAATGTGCATGTGTTTGCCCAAGGAGATGTATGTTTTGGTGTTTCTGTCGAACCTGACAAGTGGTTGAATTTATTAAACTAGGGGTATTCAGTATAAATGACATAATATTGAATGTTAAAGTTGAGAAAATCGCATTTGAGATGTGGGCTTGGAAAGAGGTACGTTAGTTCGTGAACTACAAAATATGTGAAGTGTGAGTCATCGTAAATGTTATCATTAGAGACAGGAAAAATATGTAGTATTAAACGTCAAAATGTGTACATAAATATGTAATGAAAACAGTAAGAATATGTAATAAATATGTAAAATCGGATATAATATGTAATATTCAAATTCTGTAATTAAAAACCATTTACAAAGCAAGAAATTACATTTAGAAAAACCGCTCACTTTACATTACACAACTTTCTCGTCAGTAGTAAAAGCTTAATATATTGTAATCCAGGACAGTAGTTTAGCAGCCAGACAAGTCGCAATAGAAGCTATCGTACTAACTGGTGAGATCTACGATCAGCAAACATACACTAACATAGCATCTTAAACGACGTGTTACACGTCGGCGATCGCAATTTTTTCTTGGAAATAAAGGTTACAGGTCACAAAACGCGGTGTCAATGATATTTTGGATTTCCCCAATAATGTAGGAAAAATTCTGATTAAAAAATACATATTTTCATAAAAAATATGGAATTAAAGTAAAGAAAATTGATAAAATAAGAAAATTTATTGTGAAAACAGCAAAATATGTAAAATATGTAATATAGTAATAAATATGTAAAAATATGTAACGAAAAACTTGGATATTGTGTAAGAAGGCCGATGATTCGCCAAGATTACAATTTGAGAACGGTAAATAGAAAGACAAAAAAATATGTAATTACATAAAAATCCGGTCTCTAGTTATCATAGACGGATCTAAGGAGAATCGAAATTTGAAGAGCACTATTGAACCCACATTCTTATTCACACCATTTACTGAATTTTGGAAACTTTCTTTTTATTACTTTAACTGAAATGCAAAGGTGTCTTCGAGGAGAAAAGACGATACATAGAAATTCGTTTCTATAAGTTTGTTCGAAAATAGCATCCCATTTACAGAAGCAGAAAGTTACCTAACTTCTGTTTTCCAGGTATATTAGGTTAAATAGAGGATACCATAGTTCGATAATCTCCAACTGTTGAAGCGAAGACAGAGTTCCGCATGAACACATCGCTACTACCGCGTATACCAGCGCTTGCCAACTCAATCCTCTGTGGACGTCACAAAAATCTGCTCTCCTGCTCCGAACCGATCGGCGGAGCAAAGCAAGTGCCCCACGCCGCAGCTGGCGTGCAGTGTTCCAATATGGAAGGGAGGGGAAGGTTCACTTGATAATTATGTTTTTAAATGGTAATTGTCATTTAAATGTTTATGATTCAATAAAAATACTATTTAAAAAAATAGAACACAGATTATTACATAAATCGAAAGAATATCCGAATCTGTCTATTGTAAGCAGTACTGTAATTCCACTTCCATTTTTCTAATATACAACATTTTTGGACAAGACAGTTTGAACATTCTGGTATAATAATATTTTATACAATGTTATACCATATAACAATTTTAGTTCGTCCCGAACCAATAATGCATGTTAACAAATAGATACGCGGGAGGGGTCAAGTGGAGGAATTTGGACTCCAGACTTGACTATTTCATGTACACTTTTGTTTGAGAATGTTGTAAATCCTCGTGATATTTAGTACCTTTTCCATAATCTTCTATCTGCAAAATCTTTAACTTATCTCATGACTGAAGGCTATCTGTTTATTCTAAGAAATTATTTTCATCCCGCGGATTTCTCCGGGTTGCGTTGTATACTGCAGTTCTTTCGAACACACTACACATTTCGCCATTGTTACGGTATCTACAAAAAAAAAATTTCTTCTTAAATCGAAAAAAAAAGTAACGGACGTAAATGGGCTCTCGTGTTGCCTGAAATATAGACAATGCCCCACTGCCAAGGCTGTCTATCCCTCCCTCCGTCCCTCCCCCCTTTGCTCGCACTGCTTTTCCAAGTGCCTTCTCGCGGAGGCAAACGGTATCCTGACGTCATTTCTGCTTCTGTTAGCAAACGCTGGCTTACACAATTCATCGCTCTATTTCATTCGGAAGGAAAAGCAGTGTGCGAGCGACGACTCAGCGTTTTCACTCGCAACAGAAGGTGCTTCTTTTTCATCGCTCTTCTCCCCAAAGGGCGTGGAACGAGAAGGCAGTTATTTGACGCCTTCTCCGTGTGTTTACGCGAGCTCGTGTGTGGCGGCGCCGCGGCCGTGGGTGGCGGGCGGGGGCCAGGAGCGCGGCGTACGTGAGGCTGAGCGCGCGGCGGGCGCCGTGCAGCCGGTCGGGCTAATCGCCCACCTCCCGCGAGATGCGACCGCGATTGTGAAATTGCAGGGTGCTACCGGACAATTTGCCGCGGTGACTGCTGCCCGCAGCGCCGCTCCCCTCGCCGCGTCTCGCCGCGCCGCCCCGCATCGCCCCGCATCCCCCCGCATCCCCCCGCGCCGCGCGCGGGAATGAGCCCGCGCCTTGATGCCGCCGGGATACCGCGGACACCTCGCGGGCGCGACAAGGCGGCTCGGCGGCGGCGGTGGTGGCGGCGGCGGCGGTGGTGGCGGCGGCGGCGGCGGTGGTGGTGGCGGCGGTGGCGGTGGTGGCGGCGGTGGTGGTGGCGGCGGCGGCGGTGGTGGCGGCGGTGGTGGAGACGGTGGCGGCGCGGCGTTGCCGGCAGCGGCCCTCACCGGCGACAATGGTGACGGGTCAGTGCGACGAGGGTGACGGAAAGAGGGACGGAGTGGGTGACGGAATGAGTTGACCATTTTAAGTGATCCCCCTATGTATGTTGAACAAACAGGCTTTAAATAAAGGTAAACAATACAATACTTGGTTCTGGAACAGCCAAACTGCCAGGAGTAATTTTTATTCCTAATTATAATGCTCAATAATGATACACATCCATAGACAAATGCATTTTGACCACTCTGCAATGGCGTGCAGGAAGAGGACAATGTTCAGAGCGCTTAGATCTGGAGAGTGTGATGCTTTCGATGGAGGTGTTATTACTTGATGAGCTTTCCACAGGAGCTATCTTTGTGAAGAGATACGAGGATGTAATGCCAAAATGTTTCCGAAGTGCAGGTGTTTCTTCGTTACGCCCAATTAATTACGTCTTTAAAATGCAGGCTGATCTCATTATGCCACTGAACGAATTCTGAATTACCCACGGACACGTTTTCCCGGCTTTCTTACTTAATTTAAATGGCTTAAATTACGATTACCGAAGATAAAAAGATGATCTTCTCATCACATACATAAATCATAGTAGATGGAATATCGTAATTCAAAATGTAAGTAATTAGTAGCTTCTGTGCTATTAACACGGTACTATTAGCTTTTAGATCTAATAACAGCGTCGGCTGTACCCAAAAAACCTGATGTGTGACAGTTACCTCTGCTATATTAATTAAGCGGATGTCAATATGTTTATTTCTAATGAAATGCGAAAGTGAAAGTATTTCATTTTCTCTACTACATTTTCTCAAATTTCTCTGACAGAATTTTAAACGTAACATACCTTAATCTTTGTCTTGTTGATTTAATATACGCTATTGTATTATTTGTACCTTCCCTCTGAAAAACGTAAGAATAAATAAAATTATATATATATATATATATATATATATATATATATATATATACGAGGGACATTCAATAATTAAAGAGACAAATTGGTCTGGAGAAATAAATGTTTATTTTTACAAAACAGGACTTCTCCTACTTTTTAATATATTTCTCACCAACATTTATGCACTTGTTACAAAGGGCTACCGGCTTTTGTATGACGGCTGCAAAGTACTTTTTATCTTGGTGTTTGAACCAATTTCCCACAAATTTTTTTGACAACCTCGTTATCTTGGGACTTCTCCCAACGTAATGCCTCCTTCAGTGGGCCAAACAAATGGAAATCACATGGTGCTAAATTGAGGCTGTAAGGGGGATGAGGCAGTACCTCCCAACCAATTTTGTCAATGGTTTCACGGGTTTGTTGTGGAGTGTGAGGACGTGCGTTGTTTTGCTGGAGAATCACATCTCTCCTCTGAGATCCATGACTTTTCTCTCTCATGACTGGCTTCACCTTCTTCAAAAACATATCTAAACAATATTGGCTGTTTACTAAAGACTGTTCTTCATGATAATCACAAAAAAACGCACCTACAGCGTCCCCAATTTCAGTCAACATGACTTTTCTTGCTGATGTGGCGAGAACGATGTTTGTCAGTCACTGAGCTTCGACCATTTTTGAACTGTTCCACCAAATTGTAAAAATTCTCACAGTTCTTACAACTTTCAGCATACATTATGATCATTCTAGAATATATATTAGCTTGTTTGTCACCTTCAGCACGTTGAAAACGAATCAAAGAATGTTCTTCAATCAATGTGGAATTTTCAAGTGGACTCGCCATCGTTCATCTTAATTTTGAGGTTATGAACACAACAATGTTGATCCTTCAGATGGTCAGGGTTCATCCTAGTGATGCCAACGCAAAGTCCTAAAATTACCAAACTCGTCCTACCCACTGTTTTCTCTCCAGACCAATTTGTCTCTTTAATTATTGAATGACCTACGTATATATATATATATATATATATATATATATATATATATATATATATATATATATCTTTCAAAGTTAATTCGATTTAAAAATTATTGTAATGAAAAATTCGGAATAGAGTGCATTTGGATGATGTTACAACAAGCTCCTCTACTTTGAGGAACACGTAAAACTTCTACTAACGTACGCTATTACCCAGCGCATATGAATTATACAGGCGTGTTAGCGATATTAAATCACCGCCGGCAGACCCGGACGCAGAACAGGTCACGAATAGGAGGTCTTATCAAGCCCAGCGAAACGGCGGATGATCGGTGAGTCACGAACATTGCAACGAACAGTATTAAAATATATTTTTATTGGTAAATTTTTTGCAACTATCAATGATTACTTCAGAGCAAGGGCAAAGGAATCTCTCTCTGAAACTGCAGAGCATTAAAAAATATTTGAAAACTAATATATATATATATATATATATATATATATATGTATATATATATATATACACACACACTTGAAACTGGCATATTATTTGAAACTTGAATAGTATCAGCATTTTTTGAAAATATAATGCTATCGCTCTAAATGTATTTTAAAATGTCTGTAATGACAAATACTACACTATTCAACTACGTTCAACAAATTATTTTCAAGGGCAACTTAAAAACAGAATTTATATTAGTTTAACTTCATGACGTAAAAAATGAGCTTTCAACCTATCCGTACGTCAACATTAAAAATACTTAAGAAAAGAAGTAGGATCAAAATAGTAAATAAAATTTGATGCGCAGAAATTTCATATATTGTATGTAATTGCCTATATGAAAATCGGTCACATTATTATCACAAAAAAATATCTGCCATTAAAATTTTAACACATTCTTGAACAGTCTATACATTTTTTACTAAAATTTGCTTGTCGTTTATATGTCATTTTAAGAACAAAAAGTAAATCAAAAAATTATAATTTTCGGAAATAAAAAAGCAGATTAAAGTTTGCTACAAAGTAGTTGGGTACTATTTCCCGGTTGGCTTTCATTTCCCATGTGTGTAGGCTTATAATTCATTGCAGACAAGTAACGTCATCTTGATTTACCACACAGAGAAACGGCAGGAACAATGAGCTTCAATAAAACAGCTCACTAAGATTATGATCTCACTTCCTTGACTTACATGCTTCCATTTCCTTTCAGCCCTTAAAGCCATTAGAATTATAAAAATGTAAGACTAAAAAAGAGACTACAAGCTTCAATATTTATATTCATTAAGAAGGGTCGCATCGTTCAACGCCTAGGGTGGGCCCTGGCATCAACGGGCGCTCATCCACCGCCCACAGCGCTCGCAGCGCTCGCCCGGGAGCGGCGAGCGAGGCGCCGACAGTAAATCGCCGGTGGCGGATCCGCGCGCAGGCCTCCAGAACGCGACACGGATCCGATAACCGGCGCCCCGGGGCGCGGTCTTATCGCCGTGTCGCGTCGGCGCAAATCAAGGCGGGGCGGGAGTCGGCGCCGGCCGCCCGGGCCGGGCCGGGCCGGGCTCGCGCGCGCTAATGCCGGGCCTCACGCGCCGTCAATCAAACGTAATGCCGCGGGGTTTGTATGGCTTTGAAAATCCTTACCGTTGCGTGCTCTTGCGAGCGAGCGCCGGCCGGAAGCCCTGGAGTAATCTGCCAGCTGAACGTCACGACGTCAGGAGTCATGAAGCTTAGAATCAGACCGCGCGACGCCCGCGCTGGGCCTCTGCGGCGGCGGGCGGCGCTCCGCGGCGGGCAGTGGGCAGTGGCGGGCGCTAGGGCGGTGGGTGGCGGTGGGTGCTAGGGAAACGGGGGCGGGAGGGCGGTTGGTGGTGGGGTAGGAGGCTGCGGGAGGGCGGGCGGGGCAGAGGGATGGGAGGAGGGGCGGGGTTGGCGGGTGATGCTGGGCGGGGCGGAACGGGGAGAGCGGGTGGGTGGGGCGAAACCGGAGGGCGGGGCGGAGCGGCGGGCGGGGCAGATCGAGGCGGGAAGGGGCGAGTCGTGGCGGAGCGGGGCGAGCGGGCGGGGCGGAGCGGGCGGGCGGGAAGGAGCGGGCAGGGAGAGGCGGAGAGAGGCAGGGCGGGGTGGAGCAAGTGGCCGGGCGGGCGGGACGGGCGGGGGCGGGCAGGGCGGGTGGGGAGGGCGGGACGGGCGGGGCGGGCTGGGCTGGCGGGGCGGAGCGCGAGCGGGAGGATGGAGCGGGGGGCTGGCAGGAGGGTGGAGCGGGTGGAGCGGGCGGGGGCGGGCGGCGCCAGGAGGCCTTCGGGCCGGGAGCCAAACGCCGCTCCCGCCGATACCGCCGCGCGACCGGCTTGTCATAGCCTTCCGCGTCTCCGAAGCGTCTATCGCGGCACCGCCCACGCTCACGCTGTGCTGGGTCGAACGTGGCCTCTGCCACCAGGGACGCGCTTATTGTGAGGGTGGTGTCGAGATATGCGTTTCCCTCCCATTAGAAGCCCTTGCGTTGTTGCGGATTTACATTAAGATGAAGTGATATGTAATGTGCTTATTACGTTATTAAGTCTTCAAATTAAAGCCTAATTGCATTATTATAATGCTAGTTATTACCCCTATTATTTTTTAATGTGATTACTATTTTTACTACTACTATCTTTATCACTAGCTGAATACTTGCTATTAAATCCCACAAAAGTAAAAACGTTAGAACTCTTGCAGAGCACAGCGTATCCACCATACGGACATTCGACCCTCCTTCGACCCTCCGAGTTTTGATACATAAGTAATACAAATTTAATCTATTTACATAATACTCAATTATGAGGGACGGAATCAGTCTGCAGGAAATTTTGATTTTATTCGGAGCCCTAACTCTTCGGTTTGACCTAGACAGAAATCTTTGGCATTAGTTGCAGATGGAAGAAGATAGAAATATTTTTGTGCTTGATTTGTTTTGTTATAAAGTCTGTTATGTTTGGGATTTGTAATTCATCATGTATTTGCGTATTTGGGATGAACCATGGTGCTTTTACTATTTTTCTTAAGATTTTATTTTATGTAACTTGTAAACTATTCAGGTTAGTTTTGACTGTATTTCTCCAAATTGGACATGCATACAGTAGGAAGTGTAGTGATTTGTCATTCCCTTTCGTATCACAATTTCAAGGCGATAAAATCTATACCTTATTGAACTGAACATAAATTGGCGCCAATTGTCTGCGATAGATATATCAATCTATTATTATTATTTAAAAACGAATAAATAGAAATATTTTTTCTTGAAATGTAAACATAAGCTGATGCATAGTTCTTCCTCCAAGTGAATCTTAACTCTAAAGCACCTTCGTCATCGTCACAAAGTCAGCAAATTGAGAAGACACTCGAGAAATCTGTTTTCGAATACGTAATCCACGGAAACATACTGCCATCAAGTTTGTTCGATAAAAGGAGTTGTAGGCCGCTGTCATCGTGTGATGCGTTATAATCGATTGGAAGTACTTAAATACCCTTGTTGGAATCCTTCTTCTACCACACAACCACTTCATAAATGTCATTGTGACAACAAGTTGCTTTAAGCAGTTGTTAGCTTCCGTTGTTAAATAAAAATTCTTCCTCTCCAACGTCCGCCACACCTTGTCTTGCAACAGAATGCTTTAAGCCTGAGTGCTCAATTGATTATCACACACCTATTCTTATTAATATTCATTACCGTTCACTTATCTTTTTTATGTCAGAGCCACGTTTGTAGTCGCAAATTATACTTCTTAATTACTAATTTTTGTGAATTTGTATATTTCTTCATTCTACTTTACCGTCGTATATTTTCAAGTCCATGAGATACGATTGGTCTAAAATGATTAGTAATATTAACTCATAGGTTACTTTCGCTAGGTATTTTGTGTTGTAGTACATACTGTATTACGCCCATAACCCCTACTAACATTACATCCTACACAATCTTCCCATTCATTTCCATTCGCATCCAAATCCCCGTTCTTGGCCTCCTCAGCTCGATTGGCATCCACCTGCAGTGCAAACTGCTTGTCCCAAAATTTACGTGCCCTCTCGCCGGTTCTCCACCGCCTACCACCAATGCTGAATTCCACTCCCCTCCATACTTCCTTTACTACACATCGGTATCTCCAGCCCTCTGCTCCCTTATTTCGGAACCGTCGCTTTCCCTGTTATCCTCCTCGTCCGCTCGACCACACTGCGCCACCCTTCCTCATCCTCCATCCTCAGTCCTCCCATACTCCGTCCCCCCGAACTCAAACCTAGTCCCTAGTCCCCCGTCCCTAGACCCCCGTCCCTAGTCTCTCGTCCCTCGTCCCTAGTCCTCCCGCCCCTAGTCCCCGGTCCTCACTTCCCCCACCCTCAGTTCTCCCCTACCATGTGGGAGAGTGCGACCAGCCACCAGCTCATAGTCCCTGCTACCTCCACGCCACCGCTGCCGCTGCCGCCACCCGGGATAATGAAGGTCTCATTATGAATTTATTAAAGCGCTAAAAGCCAGTTTACAGCCCGGCTAATACGATTACACACCGCGCCTCCTGCTAGAGCATGCATCACGTGAGGCTGGGCGGGCGGCGGGCAGGCGGGCGGGCCAGCGCTTCGCGTGGGCTTCGACGCTCGGCCCAGGCCTGCGCTGCAACGGCATGAGCCACGGAGGCCCATGCACAGACGAAAGGGCTCGCTGGGACGAAGATAATACCACGTTAATCTGTATTACAATTGATCCGTGTTATCGTTCAAGTGCCGGCAATGGAATCTCAGGAAATTAATTTGTTATTCGGGCAACCACTTACGTTAGTGGTGTTCCAAATTTTGGAGAGAATTGTGGTGGTTTAATAAAATACAATAGTTACGTGAACAGGATGTAATTTAATCTTATAATCTATTAATCTTATAATTTATTTTTTGGGACTTTTAAACGCATTAAACATTTTCTTTAAAAGGTAATGGACGGCTGTAGAAAACTCTCCACAAAGTCTAGCACAAAATATGTCAAAACCTGAAATTTTGTACTATCGTATTTTATACTAGACGTCATGCCCCGAGTGTTCCTGATTATGCGGAAATAGTTCAAGTTAAATATTCTTTTTACTTCCATCCCTCTAGAATCAACATTGCCACTTTGTCCCAAATCCTCTATTATCTTCCAGTATCTGAAGCTGATAAATAAGTTATTTTCGAGATTTCATTGTTGTCATGATCAGTCCTCCGTTTATTGTAAATTCTATAAAAAGTGTTTCGCTCTAACATAATAGGAAATCATAATTACAAAAAGAGATTTTTCTACTGACGTGAAATATATTTTTTAAATGTAGTATTTGTATTGTATGACATTGTTTTAAGAATTAGTATATAGCGAATTTACATCGAAATCATTTGAATAGCATAGAATTTCTCGTATTGTGGGGCAATTTAATGCTATTCAAATTAGATAATAAATTGGTAATATACGATATTTTAATTAGAGTGACATTCAAAGTCATTGCGTGGCTAGAAACAAACGATAGTTAACGAAATTTGATCTCAATATCAAGTGCATGTATGCAATACTAGTTGTCTTTGATCTGAAAGTGACAAAGTAATTAAGCTATCAATTGTTCTTAACGAGTAAAGTCACTGGTCACTACACAGTGAGATTTCGTGACTATCAAGTTATTACGAAGGCTCCTTTTACTAGATTTTGAAATTCGCGAATATTCACTCAGATACGATTAGAAGAAGAAAGCGACTTTTAATATACCTAATTATTATCATTTTCTGCACATTACGAAAATCTAAATATTTACGAATCTGTCGAAAAACCTTAGATGAATTTTGAAACACAGTTGATGAGTTGCTTAGTCAGCAATAAGTAGAATTCAAGCTGAATAATGAAGAACTTTATAAAATAAATCATGGCGGGAAAAATACAGGATGACAACTAATTTGGAAGTGTTTCATTACAAATTAATAGAACGTGAAAAGTCAAAGCCTTTACACCATGCACAGTGCATTCCCCTCTACTCAACACAATGGATTTTAACTTATGATAATGAGCTCCATCACCCGAAACCGACCCTTTATTATGGTAACTAAGCTATTCTATAAGCTTCCCTCGTTATTACTGAATTTTGTATGAGAATTTTATTAGTCTAAAATCAGACAGGTTCGGTCTATTTTAATTCCCAAATGAAAACCAGTTAAAAAGTCAACGAGGGATGCTTGCGAGTGAATCGAGCAGAGCGAACTTCACTAGTATGCATTTGAATGATAGTACTCTGAGAAGGGGTCGAAGATAATAAGAATTACAAATATTTATTTGTTCAGCATCTTCTGAAAACACGTTTCAGTGAGAACTACACGAGAAAAAAACAGAATTCGTTTAAAAGTGCAGTTGTTAGAAAAAGTCTATCTTATTTCAGAAATTTGATGTCCAATATGGAAACGGACTTCAAGAACGGATTTTTTCATCATGCAATATCTAGGGGAGATAGGAAAGAGGTAATATATTATAAAAACAAGGTGCACAAGAGAGAAATACTACAGAAATATAATTTTAGAAAAAATGTGTCAATTCATATTTGTTGTTCAAAGTGAAATTAATTTTGCAGTTAGTACAAATTGAAATCAAATTATGTAATGATAACACTAATAATTTTGATCCCATTGAAAGGTCAATGAAATTACTAGTTACAATGATACGATATTGAGAAAAGTAGACAGCAGAATCACCTACATTAAAGAGATAGGTGCGACCGGGAATAAGGCTGGGATAAATAAGAGGAGACGTCTGATTCCGGAGCCTTTTAGAAACCCCGCGGAAATTGTGCATTTTCTTCTCAGTTGTGTTGTTCCCCTCAAAACCTTTTCCACTTCCATTCAAGGTTTACGCACGTGATGACCCTTCTCAAAGAAAACTCAATTTATTCACACATATGCGCGTATGGAAACGCAGACCCCCTTACACACACACACACACACACACACACACACACACACGCTGTCAGTGCACAAGTAATGTGACGCATCTCGAAAAGTCGACTCTTTGAATATCGTGAAGAAATAGGTTTAGAGAACGGATCGAATTTTAAAGCAAAAATTTCATGATAATTCACAAGAGATCTGACAGGCATGTGATATCCGTTTTTGTCCGCGAATCAAACTACTCTGCTGAGATTAAAACGGTTCTGCTGCAAAATGGCAAGTTTGTATGTGCACACACGTACAAACGAGTACGTACCTTGCCTGGGAATGATTGGGATACGAAATACCAAAAATGCTATGGAATTTAAAAAAATAATGCTATTTCAATAGTTGAGCATTAGTTTAAATTACTGAACATAAACGCAATACAAAGTGATCTGAATTTGTTTCATTATAAAGAAGTAAAGGAAAAGAATAAAAAATAAAATACGTTTTTACTGCTGTAGCCCCTGTGAATCACGAGGCCCTCGGAGATAGCCTGAGGGCTGGGATTAATCCGGCGATGAGCAGAAAAAGACGTCCGCGGCAAAGGCCCTCTGCAGGGCGCATATCCTTAGGGAACGACCTCGGCGGTTCTCGCCCCTCTTCTCAATTCTCCTGTCATCTGCTCCCTTCCGATTTGCATACACAACTCCCTTCAGCACTCCCTTTTTGGGAGCCCGAATCCCAAAGGAACCCGCAATACAACAGATACAGAAAAACATATACAAAAACAGGTAGAATGAAAATAAAGATGTTAAGACAGATGTGAATCATGAACCACAATGAAGACAGTAATGTAATTAAATATGCGAAACATCTATATGATACAGTTAAATTTCAATTTGATGATAATAGCATTCAGATGGAGTAGAACGATTTATTTAAAATGAAACTATTCTTAAATGAACTAATTGTTTTGAAAGATGTTCTGACACGTGTGTAAAATAAGGTATTCTGAAGGAATAATAAGGAATTATATGATTATGAAACCCCGAAGGCCACACATGATTATCCCTGCAGTCGATATAAGTGACAAGATCCTATTGTTATGTTACCAAATACGATCTACTCTCCCTTCCTCTCCTACATACCAATATATCCGATCTCCAAGCCACTGTGACCGAGAAGAAATTCTTAATGAGATACATTTACTTATGAAGAAAAAATGTATGCAGAAGTATGTAGAATAAATTGGGATGTTATTATGAACCTTAATAAATCAGTAGGCATTTAGCTGGTATTAACACATTGAGGAGATACTTCATTACTCAATGATTAGAAAAAGGCTAAAGTTCATTCCTCAAGTTAGCTTTATTACATTGTGTTGAGGTTAGTACATTGTTCCAAATCTTTTTTCTGAAAACATGCATTCTAAGCAACATTTTTCTCATTTTGTTCCACTTATGCTATTGATTTTGCCAGGTGTCTTGGCGTATGTACAGAGAATGTGAAGAAATCTCCGCCCCTAATCATTGAAAACGAGACGGTGTTGAGTTGAGAAGAAAGTATTGCTTGTGACTCGTTATGGAAGGAAACAATATCTTTTTTACAGCAGGTAGATGTAAACATTCTTATCCGGATAATGATTTGAATCCAACTTTTCAGAAAGACTCGAAAATCTGCCATTGTGAGGATTCGAACTTAGGCCATCTCGGTTTACTTAAGACATGATGATGAAGAAGTTCAATAGGACAGACAACCCGTTCAGCTCATACGATGCAACGTCGATGAAAACTGGCAATAATGAATCCAAAAGTTGGTCAGAAAATTGTTAGCGTTATTTTTTTTAGGATTTCTGGCAAGAAAGCCAAAGATGTTGAAAATTCATGCTACGCACGTCTCTTTGAAAAGCAATGTACAGAAGAAAACAAATCCGAGTTTGCGATTCAAACATTTTCAGTTCATTCACAACTTATGCAATGAAAATATAGACAAATATTACAAAAATAAAATAAATATTCTAAAGTATTATAACAAATTTAACTGATGAATGAGAATGAAAATTAAACTGAAACACTTTGAATATGCATATTCTGAATTAATATTTATAAGAAAAACATGGCTGCATACTTTCCAGTAAATTAAATACGAAGCTATTGTATGTGCCTTGAAACGTTTACTTACAGAAAAGCTTAAAAAAATCAATATAATTAACATAATGAAAATGCGAAAACATTATTTTATAAATTGTATAACAAAATTAAATTTATAATAAACTTTCAAAAATGAGCTGCACTTAATTCAACTCTCGTAGCCGCAATTGCTCAGTTGGCCTGATACATACACTCAGGGACAAGTTCTGACCGGGGTTTCTTAGGGATGGCCCCTAAACATACCCGGCAATGAGATAAATACTTCGGGAGCAATGTGCCTTTGTGAATGCCAGCGTTGCAGTGGCGGATCCAGGGCGGGGGGCATGGGGCCTAAGCCACCCCCCAAAAAGCCTAGGCATTTCGTTTGTTACATTCCTTTATTTGTCATAATTGATTTAAATATTTATATTAAAATTATGTATTTACTTAAACAATAATATTGTATATTATCATACAAACACTACAAAAATAGCATACAATATAGTGCGTACGTTTATTATTTAACAAAAATCTATGATGCCCCCCCCTCTGAAATTATCGGGTGGATCCGTCCCTGCAGTGCTGCTTCCATCCCAAGGAAGCGATGACGGCTTCCGCGTCCCTCCGCCACCCTCCCCTTCCCCTTTCCCCTGGATTTGCATACGCGGCAGCGCCGCTCTCGGCTGCTGGCGGCCCCCGCCCCGCGGCCGCCCGGGCCCACCCCTAATTCGTTAATTCGTTTTCGCGGGTGCCCGCCCTCCCGTCCTCCCGTCCTCCCGTCCTCCGTCCACCGTCCTCCTGCCTCTCGAGGCGACCCCGTTCGCACGTGCACGCGACACGACTGTTAAAACGCGATCCGTCACTCCGCTGACAGATCGACAACAGCCGGTTGCCGGGCTATCGGTGCTGCGGTGGCGGCGGCGCGCCAGTGGCGGCGGTGGTGGCGGTAGCGGTGGCGACGGCGGCGGTGACGGCGGCAGTGGCGGCGGTGGCGGTGGCGGCGATGGCGGCGGTAGCGACGACAGCGCCCCGCCCTTGCAAGGCCAATCCTCGCACCCGCGTGTTGTTTTGCTGCGATCCGCGGGGATAGAAGCACTCTTTTCCGAAGAGCCCACTTGAATGGCAGATCGCGTTATCGACGCGATGTAAATTGGTGCTCCTGCCACTTCACGGTGGACGATAGCCCAGGTGAAAACTGGGAAATCCGTCGCGCGTACAATCACGAAAACTTCCCCAGTCAGGGAGATTGCCTACGAAAGCTTCATGTTCCCCTGAGGCTGAATGCTCTCTCCCGAGGGTTAGTATCACAAAAAAATCCCGCCGCGCCTTGTATAGTGGTTTTAAATTAGTTGGGTAGAGAGTAAAGTACTAAACCGGAAAGCGGTTTCGAAAGATGTTGTCTGTGATGGGTTAATAGCGAAATAATAGACGCCGAGAACGTTTGAGCTCAACTTCTACGACTGTACATACTTAATGTAACTAGTGACATATTTCACGTAGCATTTAAATTCCTTTTGAGTATTCGTTTCCGGGTAAATATCATATTATGTAAGACTCGCGTCCTCATAGACGTCTATGAATTATAGATACTTAATTAAGAACGTATAAGTAGTTATAAATAATTGTAGATAAATTGCAGGTATATTATTTGCCGTCACATTGACGCAACGAATAATGCTTGAGTGCATACCATAACTGCTTCGAAATGCAATCTTCTTACACTTTGTACGCGATATAAATCAATATTTTTTAAGTCGTGAGTAATATGCAAGAATTGTAATAACAATATATTAAAAGTGTCTACTTTGAGATAGCAAAGTGTAATGAGGCTTCGTCATGGCTATGTTTTTCAGAGCCTCGTCTATTAAAGAATTTTTTTTATTACCGTGTAGTTTAGAGACATAGAAATTATACCACGATTGCAGCATTCATTGTTTATAGTAACAACATTTTACGCTGTCTATTACCTTACTTTATAGTATATTCCCTAATGAAATAAATTTTATATTATTTGTTGTTTAATCCACATTTCAAAATCTTCGTACGAAAGTACGATTAATTTTTACAATGCAATACTAAAGAACATATTTTTTTTTCAATTCAACGAATATTTACAATCTATACTGCGATTTTCGTAACTTTGTCTCTGGCAGGAATCAGCTGTTCACGGTTTCATCCAATAGGGAGCTTAAACGTCACCATAGTGACGTCACTGTCGCGAAATATAAGCTCCCGATTGGATGGCAGCGAAACAGCTGATTCCTGTCAGGGACAAAGTTACGAAAATCGCAGTATATTTCAAATTTGAAATATTATGTAAATACTATAAATGTGTATTACAATATCAAACAACTCCCTTCTCTGTAACGAAAAGCATGAAATCTGTTCTATACCACAAGCCTCGATTTCCAGACGAGTCGCAGTACATTAATTATGCCGTTTTCCAGTAGCCGCAATAATTAAATTTATTTATTGATGTATTACCAATTATACACCATTTCATTTAAAATATTATTATCATTTAACATGAGATTAAATATTATATTAAAGATAAGATTACATTAGAAATAAACAAATCTAAGAAACGCGTAAATCAATATAATGAACTACAAGCTTTCATGACCACCAAATCATCACCAGTCCCACTGTGCCGCTGGAGCCGCGATGCTCCAACAGCCGCAATTCTTGAATCACTTCCTTTGATGACGCGCCTTGCAAATGCGTGAGACAGCCGCAGCCGCCAGGGAACGGATGGGAGGGGCCGGGCAGGGCGTAGCGGAGCGGGGCGGGGCGGGGTGGGGCGTGGCGTGGCGGGACAGGGCGGAGCGGGTCAGGGCAGAGCGGGGCGAGGCAGGGCGGGGGGGGCGGAGCAGGGCGGAGCGGGGCAGGGCGGGGGGGCGGAGCGGGGGCGGGGGTGGGGGCGGGGCGGAGCGGGGCGGAGTGCGTCGGTCGAGCCGAGGGAGCGGAGCGGAATCTTGGTCGGCGCGGCGCGGCGTGGCGGGGCGCGGCGGGGCTCGGCGGGAGCAGGTGACTTCTCCAGCGGGGCGTGAGGCGCTTAGCCCCCTTCTTGCCGGACAGCAGCCAGTTTTACCCCCGCGCGCCCCGCCGCCTCGGCCGTGTTTTCGCCCCGCCGCCGTGTCCATTGTGCTGCTAAGAGGATTATCTGCGGGTAAATCTAAGGGGGCGCGGGGGTTAGGCCAAGAGGGCTTTGAATTCCAGATCAAGGTACATTTGTGAAGGGGATCAAGGAGGCCATGAAAAAATTAGAGGAGGTTGGCGAGGGGAGAGTGCGTCGCGCGGCGCGCCGGCGGCGAGGCGGCCGCGGAGCACAGTGGGCGGAGGCCGGATGCTGAGGGCGCACTCCGTGCAATTGGGGGTTTCGGAAATAACTTTGTGGCCATATGAAATGAATTCATCATACTATATAAATGGAACTATTTTCATATCCCAATGAACAAAACAATAGGGAGATTTCTTGCAACGATAAATGGAACTCAACAAGGAATTGTATCCAAAAGCAAACGGTCCGAGAAATTATAAATCTTAATGGTCAATGGTCAATTTCCTTATTAAATGATAAAGCTGAAATATTTCAATAAAAATGTGTCCTCGGAGGCATTTTAATTTTTTGATTTTCGAATCTTTGCTATTGTCATTGGAGAAGAGATGCATGACAATAAATAGGAAGTCCATTCAATTATGAAATAGCTTGATGAAATATTAAAATAAAGTTACGTTTATTGTGCTATTAACTTTAACCTTAAGAAATGCAAATCAAATAAGAAACACGAACTTCCTAAAGGAATTTAATGAAGAGGAACATAGATTGCAGAGGTCGTGAGATAAACTGGTCAGATCCAGTGGCACAATTGCTAGCTTTAATAAAACTTCATGTTGAACCAAAACAATGTTTCTAATTGTCCAATAAAATTATCATTTGGAATATTCATTTGAAAGATTTAAAAGTAAATTAACCAAGATATTTAGTAAGTAAGTTAAGTTTATTAAAACAGTTATTTTATTATTATTATTATTATTATTATTATTATTATTATTATTATTATTATTGTTAATCACTGTTACCATCATTAGTATTGTAATAATTATTAAATGCATTACTTTATTAAATATATAATTATATTTAAGTAGTATTCGTATTGAAGTGTGGTTACGTGTTGTGAAGTGTAGTGCAATACTGAAGTAGAAAGAGAAGTGAAGTGCAAGTTTTGTGAAGTGAAGTGAAGTGAAGTGGAGTGGACGTCAGTGTAATAAAAAGTCGTGTATTTATTGATGTAAAATATCTGTAGAAGACCACCATAAAATGTAGAATTACTGCGGTTATTGTTAAAGCCTTTATTGTCATCATTGTTATCATATTATTATTAATATTACTGTTTTAAAATTATTTTAAGTTATATTGTATTTAATTCTTAATTATAGTATGTAAATTTTAGTGTTCTGCCAGCAGGTTACATAAACCTATCTGCGGAAATAAATATCTATCTATCTATTGGTGCAGTTAATACCACAAGACCTATTCTGCCGGAGAGAGCCTAAGTCCTCGGAGTGTGCGCTTCCGGCCACTGTGCGCGGGAGGGCCTGGGCGTTGGGAGGTGGCGGGTCTCCCGCAGCCACGTTGCCAGGTAGTCGGGTGGGCGCGCGCCCTGTCCCAGAAAGTCGGCGGCGGCCGCTCTTGGCTGCGCTCGCCTGCCCTCGCGGGGGGCGGGGCGGGGCCGGGGCCGCGCCGCTGCCGCACGGCTTCGGGCTCGAGCTCGGGCTTCGTCACGAAAGCGTCCGCGCTGCTCCGCGTGGGGTGCACGGCTCCCGGCGCTTGGTGTTGGGGGGGGGGACGCGACTCATGTGGCGCCCGAGTAGCCTGGCGTTAATAGAGTGGTCATGCGGTCGAAGAGGGGCGAGCGGATGGAGGGAAGATGAGAGGTGGCGAATCTTCGAAATGGCATTCCGTGTTCCTGTTCATAGTTGTCGAATGGTGGGAGTACTTTCTCACGTTGACAAATCGGAGAGAATCTATTCTTCGAGTTCTCCAGAATTTTCTGCATGTTAGCTCCATGCAGTGTCGTACTTACGCAATTTTAGCTTGGGAGTATCACCACTCCAGTCTGATCTGCTCCGACCTGACACACTGCGGCCTGCTTTTCCCTGTCGTGTCCGATCTCACCCTGCCGTGTCCCGCCCGTTCAACTTGTCCCTCCTCATCCTTCCCCGACACCTCCTCGCCCTGCCTCACACGGACCGTCCTTCCCGAGCTTCCCCGCCTCGCCCCGCCCCCTCCCACACGTCCTGCCTTGTTTCCTACGATCATCGTTGCTAACACCATTGCTATGGACAGCTGTAAAAAGATGCATTGTTGCATACTCACAGCTAACTTCCCGTGACAATTGACCTTCAATAACTCCAATTGAATGGTTGGAGTTATACGAAATAAGTCCAATTAAATAGTTTATTTCAGAAACAACATAAATGTATTTAATATAATCATATTTCAGAAACAACATCAATCAAAAAGTAACTTTATAGTTTTGACAAACAAACCTCCGACTGCGGCTGAATCTCACAAACAATGAGTCTAGTCTTTAAACGATCTGTTCTAAAACCCTCCAGAATCGCTTGACTTACGCTACATCCGCCTCAAACAATACTTATACTTACAAAGAATGTGATTGCACTAAGACGTCAAAATAGCAAAAACCTAACTAATGTTGTTTCTGAAATAAACCATTTAATTGCACTATTGGAATCAATAAAACTGCATTTAGAAGGAAATTGTATGGGCTCTGAAATATATAAGTATATATTATATATTATATGTGTGTAGCATACACACATATAAGATTCTTTAATAATATTTACAAGAATGACGCTATAAAATAACTAATAAATCTTCAAATACAATATTAACTGAACATTAAAATATATCTGAAAATGAAAATTTGAATTAAAGTTTACAAACTATACAGAAAATATTTTAGAGCGCAAAATTTCGAGAACATTTTATTTAATACAATGGATTAGTTTGAGTTGCAGTAAAATTAATTTTTAAAATGTTAAATGAAAATGAAATATCTATTTACATGTTTTGTTTATTATGTGGTGCCGTAATAGATTCATGGAAATGAGGCTTTCGGAATATCTTAGAAGAGCAAACCCCATAAAATATGAAATTTTTGGAGAAAACCTTGGAGTCGTTTTCGAGAAAATTTTGTTTGAGAGTTTTTAAAAATAAACAGTTTTAATTTTGCTTATACTAAAAACAGAACTGATGTTTTGAGAAACTTCACAAGAATTTATTTATAACATTTCTGCTCATACATTCATTAAATTAGGAAATACCGTATGTATGCATTGGAAGTAGGAGTTACTACCAAGAGGTACAAAAAATTATAAATGTGTAATAAGTTTTTATGAAAATGGTACTTGTAAAATGTGTATGTAAAATAATTCAGTGTTTTTTGAATCCGAAAAGTTTAAAGAAATTATTTTTGTCCGTTTTTGACACATTCTTGTTCATACATTTATGGGAATACCTACAATTTTCGACAAAATTACTCAGCAACTAATCAAAATATTAAAAAATTGTTCTTGACATTGTATAAAAAGTTCTAAAATTGAAAGATCATTTGCATTGAAAAATAAAATCTTCGGATTTAATATCGGCGTTGTAAGACAAGTTCGAAAAATGTGCAAAGAACTTTTGCAATTTTCAAGATTTCAGTTGTTTTAATGAAAATTGGAAATATACCAAAAGCATTTTATACTATTCTAACAATGAATTTTGAGAAAATGGTAGCTATTTTTGATACATTTTTTAAATGAGGGGGTTTTTGTAGAGTATCCCATAATTGAGACCTCCAATTCCAAAACGTCTCTTGTCCATTTTTTTAGATTGTGTGATTTTAATATATCATATTTGCTTTACAAAATCTGATCTAAAATTAACATTATAGTACCAAAACGTCCTCTTTCCAGTGTATAATAGGTGGAAAAAAACTTTGTGATTTCCAGAATGTCTCTTGTCCATTACAAGAATTAAAACATGGCAGACCAACAATTTACAGAATCAAAGCGTCCCCTTTGAAGTTTAAAACTTGCTTCTTAAGAACTCACCAGTTACATAATGTCCCTTGTCCAAAATCATCTATATTCTATTTCAATATTATTTTTTCTTTACACAGAATGTTATTATAGTTTTGTTTCTACGAATAAACGTTGTGCCAACAATGATTAAGAGTTGAAACATGATTTGGCCAACTTTGAACGAGTAGTGTTAAAGGGATCGACAATACCACATAACGTTATTTTTGTGCGTGTTTCAACTTATGGAATCATGTGAAGAGAATGAGGTGCGACAAGCAGGAATAGTGCTGAAGGTAAGACAAGGAAACGTAAAAGAAACCCGGCAAAATGGAAAAAAATGTGGCTAAGGAAGCTATATATTGTTCCAAGTGTTTGCCTACTTTACCTATTTGTCAGCATAATAATACAAATTTGAAGTGTTACACTTTGACAATGCAAGACGTTCGAAAATTTTATCAAGTATTTTATGAAACAAATTCTAAAATTGATCAGGATAATAAGATTATTATATATTCTTCAAGCTAATCTCCTAAGAGATATCGTGCAGGAGGTGATAGGAAACAGGTTACCGAAGTTTGGAATAACTTTAATGTTTCAATGTCACGGAATGGAACGAAAAGTAAAATCTAAGTCTGCAAGAAAGCATTCTGTAAGATTTTAGGGTTTAATGAAAAAAGGAACCAGAAAGTGTGCAAACGTAATTATAAAACAGGATCTTTAGCTTCAGACAAACGTGGAGGACACCACCGGTTCGAAAGTATGCTTGGAAAGAGAGGAGCTGTAAGAAAATTCATTGAAACTTCAGTTCCATTAGAATCACATTACTGTATGACTCGCCAAGTTTGGAGAGTGTATGGAAGATGTTGATAATATTTGAGTTTTCTGATAAATTGACTGTGAAGTGGAAATAGTATACTCAACTGTATTTTTTATACATCATTTAACCGAAGTATATTACGTTTTTGTTACACTAAATAAATAACCTTTTGAACTATCTTATTAATTACTTACTTCATATTTTATAAAACGCCTTGTCAATGTTACTGAGCATTAAAATATATCTCGTCCAATTTGTTCAATTCCAAAATGTCTTTTGACCTTTTTACTTTCCCGTATACGTACGTATACACGGAGTGATATACGTAGTATAGGGAAAGTTATGTAATGCTGTGGGAAAAAATGGCCAATTTTCGGCGGAAAAAAATTAATTGCCGGGCCGTGAAAACGAATAAGTGGATAAAACCAGTTGCTAAATTAAGAAAAAAAATCCTCTGTCTCGTGGTGTGGTCAAAATCCATGATTTGTTGCTTCTTTATATTTAAAAATCGATTGACGGCATTCCGTCCGTCTGTCCGTCTGTGGTCAACGCTAGCGCCTAAACCAATCGGTCGATTTTCTTCAAAATTGATATTCCCCAGTCGATCTGATTCTAGTCGAAGCTTTGTGATTTTGAAAAAGATTCTTAAAAATTTGGGGGTACTTTATATGAAGCCCTCCGGGGATTTGCAACATTTTCTCAAAAACGGCTCCAAATTTTTTCTTTAAATTTCTTGTATGAATAGAGGAAAATACACTTTTTAACATGGCATAGGTCCGATTTTCACGTACAGCTCTGAATTTTCGAAAATTGTGAAAGTTTGAAATTTTTTCGGCGTCTTTCTCCAACTACAAAATTGAAGATAGAGATTTTTTCTTCAAATAAAATTTGTTCTGCATATTGAGTTCTTTAATAAAGGTCATGTAAATGTTTTTCACAATTTTGGTAGTTTTCGTGCAATATTGCGTGCAATATGTGCAATTTTAAAAAATTACAAAAACAAGATTTTCTCAAAAACGGCTCCAAATTTTTTCTTTAAACTTTTGGTAGGAATAGTGGTAAATGTACTCTATCAATGACATAAAAGCCATTTTGGTCTATCGGTTGGTTTTTTCAAAAATTAGAAAAATGTAAATTGTTTTACTTGTCTCTCACGTCGTTAATATTTACATTATCGGCGATTTTTTTACATTATTATATTTACGAGTATATATGCTTTAAATAATGTCAAGTAAAGTTTCTCGAAAACACTACCGTTTTCTGCGAAAAGTAGCTCAAATTTTGGCATTTTCAGAAATGCTCAAACGTCATTTTCTCGGATATGGCTGCAATTTGTTTCTTGAAACTTTTGTAACGGATAGTGCTAATTACACTCATTAGTATAGCGTGAAGTTTATTTTGAGTTTTTTTTTGTTTTTTTCAAAAATTATATAAATGTAAATTTTTTGAAAGATCTCTCACATTTTTAATATGCACATTATCCGCAATTTGTAAAGATGATTATATTTGTGAGTGTAAGTGCTTCAAATGACTTCAAATAAAGTATTTTGAAAACTCAAAAATTTTCTGTGAAAATGAGCTTCAAATTTCGCATTTTTAGTAGTGCTAAAACGCCATTTTCTCTTAAACGGCACATAATTTTTAAAAGAAAATTGCCATTTACGGCTAGGTTTTTGTGTTCTTTAATATTCTAAAATTAATGTTTCTGTTCTACCAATAGGAAACCGAAAAATTAAGAAAATGACAAAAAAATGTACTTTTGGCGATGATCGATGGTAGCTGGCAAGAAAGAGTATGTGGCAATTCCGAATAGCTAGCGAAGACCCAGGAAAATAGAAAACTAATACGGGAAAGTCTGTGCCATTCTGTTTCTGTTTTTTGACAAATAAATAAATAAAATAAATACGGTCATGCTTAATTTTTTCAAAATACGAGTAGTTTTTCTTTAATTTTGTGACAAACGTAATAGGCCGCTGTAAATTTACTGCGCTTCGGACAGCTGGATGCGTCGTAAATTAGAATGTGCAATTTTGTATATTATTTCTTTCTTCGTTTCTTACATTCGAACTTTGTTATAGACTTACACATTAATATTTTAGAAATTGTTTATTTTGAAATATTTGAAATAAGTAAAAAGAATTAATAGCTCTCAGAATAGCGACAATGCAGGGTCTGCAACAATGCAATTCACTTTGCGCTCGCGAATATCTGTGAATTAGTGTCATTGTTGTGACCTAATGGAGCTGTATGAAAAGGAGTTATAATTGTCTAATTTATGTTGATATTTGCAGGCAAATATTTAGTTTTGCACCAAATGCTGTACCATTTGTAGTGAGTAGAGAATTTGTTGCATGGTTTTAAAATACTCTTCCCTAATCATGGTCCAATGGAAGGCATTTCTATATTTCCAGGGTATCAGGCTTCTTTTTCCAATACAGGGTTACAAAACTTTTGCAATCTATTTTTGTGAAGTTGTAGAATTCACATAGTTCTGACAACACTGCAATGGAAATAGTGAGTTCCAAGCGAAGAGTAGCGCATAAAGTGCAATATTACAGTACTACTTAGCTGTTTCCTCTAATACGGGAAAGTAAGTGCTGTTGAAGCACCACTAGTTTTCAATATAATGAGCAAAATATTAGCTTTTCAGCTGTTTTATGACATTCAATGTGTTCGTGTATTTGTTTCGCATAATTAGTCACGTATTTATTTTAATTCGAGGTGTGAAATTAACTTTAACAAGAAAAACGTGATTTGTCGTAAGTTTTACAAATTGGACAAGAGACGTTTTGGAATAAGCAGACTCAATTGAAATATCTTAATGATCTCCGAAGTGGCACGATTACAGTTTACTCCTGACGTGTATACTATTTGAGTTAAGTTTGAGATAAAATGCTTCTAATCTGACATTTACGACACACATACATCCATTCATTAAAACATAAATTACATACAGGCAGACAGAAATCCCGATTTTTTGGTACAACAGTGCGCAAATAAATCCTCGCCACTAGCACCAATCTTGGAACAGCACTAATATCTTAAATTCGACATATGTGGGAAGATATAGCTAAAAATATTTTAAAACCCTTATTTGATGACCGAAAGTTCGAGATCGTGTTGTTGACGTGATGCGAGTTACTTCAAAAACCTCATTAATTTTGTCCCTTTTTCAGATTACTTATTGTCAGATCTTTCTGTGAGATTCATTCACGGGTTACCCACACACATTACCTCTGTATATTTTTACTTTCTCTCCCTATACTATAGCTCTTGTGTTGGAATAAACACAACAATACGAATTCGCATTTTCGGTCGTACAATCCATTTTAAAATTATTTGAGCCGTACTAACTTGACTACAAGTCAGGATTAAGATCTATTAGGCTAGTGAAACCCCGGCGTCGCAAAACGTTACGTCGTTGACGACCGTCAATTTGACACCCGCTTTCAGATTTTATGCAACGTCGATGAGATTTTTCTTAAGTCGGAGCAGTCGTTCACAGATGTGCTCACGAAATGACATAGACATACTGTAGCGTCATAGCACTGGGCGCGACCGACCGCACAAGTCGTGCAAGGGGGAGGTGTTGATCCTCTCGTGCCGCGCAGGGGCGGATGGACCCCCGGGGTCTCTCGAGGGTCTCTCCGCTGGGGGTGTGTCTGAGAAGGCGGCTGTCCGTTCGCACAAGTGATGTGTGACGACAGAAATCGTCTGCAGGTGGACGGCAGGCTCCATCTGCAGCCGGCCCAAATCTCGAGCGGAAATGACGCTTTGTCCGTGGGAGGTCGGTCACGTGATGCCTCGCAAGGGAGGCGGGTGGAATAAGCTTCCTTGGCATTCGAGTTTGACCGTAGCGATGTGCGGAGGTGATCGCGAGTAGTGTCTTGCGAGGCGTGTCTTTTCGCCACGGGACAAGAGACTAGTGTGCTAGTGTAGCGAGCTGGGGTTCTCTTGGCAAATACTAAGGCGGCTCGTCTCAGGAGTCGGAGTGCTGCGGAGAGCAGCGTTCCTTAGAAGTGTTCCTTAGGAGTGTACATAGTGTAATAAACTATTGTAAATAAATATGTACAGTAAACTCCGTGTCTGTGTTCTTCTTCATCTCATGACGACGTCACAATATTAAACGTAAGATGCCAATGTGAAGTTTGCTATACCACCAGAAGAAATGCTTGCCTATTCACTTTATTCATTGATCTTTCAATGAATCCTTCTTTTTAATCTTTTCTTCTTATGAATGAAAATAGTACGCCACTTCTTCAATGTACGTCGCTAATACTCAATATATTCTGCACGCCATGGAAGCCTAAGAAGTTACAACATCCGTCAGGAACGACCCTTGGCGGCTACGTGACGAACGTTAGCGATGGACGTCACTTTTTTTATTTTATATTTTTACTTTCCCGTATACGTACGTATATACGGAGTAATATACATCGTAAAGAGAAAGTTACGTAATGCTGCGCGGAAAAATGGCCAATTTTCGCCAGAAAAAATTCGTTGCTGGCCGTGATAACGAAAGTGTGGATAAATCCAGTTGCTAAATTAAGAAAAAAAATCCCCGAACACACGGTGTAGCCAGAACCTCTCTTTTGTGGGTTCTTGTTACCGAAAAAACAATTGAAAGGAAAACGTCCGTTTGTCCGTCCGTCCGTCCGTCCGTCCGTCCGTTCGTCCGTCTGTCCGTCCGTCTATGAACACTGCTAGCGCCTAAACCATACGTATGATTTCTTCCAAAATGGACATTCCCCGATCGATCAGGTTCAAGTCAAAACTTTGAGATTTGGAAAAAGATTCTATAAAATTTGAGGGTACGTTACATGAAGCTCCCCGGACATTTTCAAAAATTTCTCAAAAATGGCTCCAATTTTTTTCTTTAAATTTCTTGTAAGAACAGAGTAAAATGCATTTATTAAGGTAGCATACGCCGGTTTTCACGGTTAAATCTGAATTTTCGAAAATTGCAAAACTTTGAAATTTATTCGGCGTCTTCCTCCAACTACAAAATTGCAGAGAGAGATTATTCCTTCAAATAAAATTTGTTCTACATAGTGAGTTTTTTCTTTTAAGGTCATGTACATTTCTTTGAAAATTTTAGTACTTTTGGCGCAATATTGCGTGCAATATGTGCAATTTAAAAAAAATACAAAACCAAGATTTTCTCAAAAACGGCTCCGAATTTTTTCTTTAAAATTTTGGTAGGGATAGTGCTAAGTGTATCCCATGAGATGACATATACTCAATATCGCTCTATTCTTTTGTTTTTTGAAAAATTGCAAAAATGCATTTTTTTGACTTGCCTCTCTTATGGTTAATATTTACATTAGCAGCGATTTGTGTACATTATTATATTACTCTGAAAATGTTCTTTAAATAATGTCAAGTAAAGTTTCTTGAAAACTCAAACGTTTTCTGTGAAAACTAGCTCAAACTTCCGCGTTTTCAGAAACGCTCAAACGCCATTTTCTCATAAATGCCTCCAAATTTTTTCTGCAAAGTTTTGAAACGGATAGTGCTAATTCCACTCTTTAATATGACATTAAGTTCATTTGGGGGTATTTTTTGTTTTATCAAAAATTACACAAATGCAATTTTTTTGAATTAATTTGCACATTACCAACAATTTGTAAACACTATTGCATTTTTGAGTTAATGTGCTTCAAATGGCTTCAAACGAAGTATTTTGAAAACTCAAAATTTTTCTGTGAAAATGAGCTTCAAATTTCGCATTTTTAATAGCGCTTAAACGCCATTTTCTTAAAAACGACTGCAAATTTTTGAAGGAAAATTGCCACATAGGACTAGGTTTTGGTGTTCTTTAATATTTCAAAATTAATATTTCCGTTCTAGCATTAGGAAACCGAGAAATTAAGAAAATGTCAAAAACATGCAGTTTTGGCGGCGATAGATGGCAGCTGGCACGTATATGTGGCAATTCCGGATAGCTAGCCGAGACCGAAGGAAATAGAAAACTAATACGGGAAAGTCTGTGCCTTTCTGTAGCACCACTAGTTATATATTAAATGACGAGCAGATGGGTGGATGGGCGGATGGATGGACGGACGGACGAGTACGGATGGTAGTTTATGCGCTAGTGTTGTCCCAGACGAACAGACAAACTTTTTGCCTTAAACCAATCTTTAGGGTTCAAGGACCCATAAAACGGGGTTTCTGACTACATCACGCATTACAGCAGTGGTGTCAAGGCGATTTCGTTGTGGCACTTGTGCCATCGACTTCCGCTCGTGGCATCGACCTTGACAATATTGCATTAGAGGATGTAATTTGCTGCATACGAAGCTATAATTATACAATTTTTCGGTGCCAGAGCCAAATTTCAACTCCGACAATGCTGTGGATTGAATCCCATGTCTTTCCGTGTTCAAATATTTGTGGAACTTAAAGGAAAGGGTATCAAAACCGAGTTACTTTCTTTCGATCTACACATTTTTGGGAACAATTTTTAAATAACACCTACGAAGAACGTTAAAACATATATTAAAAACGTTACAATAGCTTCTTGGCACGCACCCCATAAAAGGAGCTATATTGTTTTTCTACATCAGTAAGGTACTCTTGTTTGAAGACTGAAATTCCGAATTGTTACAATTTAATTCAATAATTTGACCCCGCAGAGGTAAAAAACCTTTCTGAATGTAAGATAAGGTAAGTAAATCAATAAAATATTTACTGTTTGCGTCAAATACATTTCACTTTTTCTTCAAGAAAAATATTGCAGTCTTCGGATTACAATAATATGCAAACTTGGATTTTAGCAAGTGAATTAAAAAATTGATAAATGAAAACTCATGTGTATTAATAATTTGTATTATTTTAATCACAAAGCTTTCCGATAGCAGTTATAATGTTTCTCGTTCTCGATTTTTTAAAGAAATACATTAACAAATACAATATAGAATAAGTAAGATAAATGTTCCAGCCATTATTTAAAATAACATGTATAAGTAGTTGAAGGAGTTATCATATTTAATCAAAAGCAGCAGCAAGTTTGACTGTGACTCAAATATCCCCAAACTTATTCATAACAAAATAATAAAGTTCATGGTCCCTCACCTCAATATTTCCGTCGCTATGTGCGCACTTTTCGTGACCTGGCTGTACAATTCCTGCTCCTCTTAGCTGACTTATGTAAACACACATTTGCTTCTGTGTACATACGCCGCACGCACAAGAAACCACATTACCGTCTCTCCCTTTCTACAGATAAGCCGCAAATAAATATTGAAAGTAAATCCCGGTCTCAGTGGGCACGTTTTCCTCCCGACCTCGATGTGTGGTACCTGGAGTTGAATATCGTTGTCTATTCTAATCTCACGGCTTACCGCCCACTGTGCGTTTTTATCTACGAAAGAAATGTTTTATGAATACGTTGGATATCTTGCTGTGAGGGGTATCGTGAGAATCCCGGCCGTGAGAAGATCCATAAAAACTGTTCGTTTCGTACCAAAGCTTCAAGCAAGAAAAGTATAAATACTGTATGTAGTGTGTCGGTGAACTGAGCAGTGGTAACAAATTTTTCAGTAACTTTCCAAGTACTCGTATTTAGTACAATACGTTATTGATACTGAAACAAGCACTTTCAGGAAATCAAAGTTCATATATTTTCCGTTTAGAATCACTAGGTCGTCAAAAGCATAATGGCCTTTCATTATACGACATTGTTCATTTCTTGACATTCCAAGGAAGATCGAACTCATGAAAGTCAGGAAGCAAGAGTATATCCGAGAATTATTTCAGAAGAATGAAATACGCAGCACTGCTTTACGGTCCAATAACCACTGCTTTCTCATCTTAAAATGAAGGAGTGAGAGAGAGAGAGAGAGAGAGAGAGAGTGGGGGGAGAGGGATAGATAGGATGAGAGACGTGTATAATTATGTACATGCTTAAGGATTTGGAAAGAAACTAGTGGTGCTACAGAATGGCACACACTTTCCCGTATTAGTTTCCTATTTTCTTGGGTCAGAGCTAGCTATTCGGAATTGCCACATAGTCTTGCCAGCTGCCATCTATCGCCGCCCAAAGTACATTTTCTTGGACATTTTCTTAAATGTTCGGTTTCCTAATGGTAGAACGTAAATATTAATTTTAGAATATTAAAGAACACAAAAACCTCGTCCTGTATGGCAATTTTCCTCGAAAACCTTGAGGCCATTTTTAAGAAAATGGCATTTAAGCGCTACTAAAAATGTGGAATTTTAAGCTCTTTTTCACTGGCAATGTTTGAGTTACCAAAAAACTTCATTTAAAGTCATTTGAAGCACTTACATTCACAAGTATAATAATGTTTACAAATTGTTGGTAATGCGCATATTAAAGATTTGAGAGACGTTTAAAAAATTACATTTGTGTAATTTTGAAAAAACAAAAAACAAACAAACTGAACTTAACGTCGTATTAAAGAGAGCAATTAGCACTATCCGCTCCACAAGTTTGAAGAAAAAAATTGGAGTCATTTAGAGAAAACGGCGTTTGAGCGTTTGTGAAAATGCAAAATTTTGAGCTAGTTTTCACAGAAAACGGTTGAGTTTTCGAGAAACTTTGCTTGGCATTATTTAAAGCAAATATATCTCTTTAATATCTCTTAATATAATAAACTGTTTAATAACTCTTTAATATAATAAATATACTATTTAATATAATATATACTCTTTATTATTTAATAATGTGAACAAATCGCCGCTAACGTAAATATTAACAACGTGAGAGGCAAGTGAAAAAAATACATTTTTGCAATTTGTTGTAAAAAAGGAGAGAGCAATATGGCGTTGATATAATCTAATAGAGTACATATCTAATAGAGTACAATCCCTACCAAAAGTTTAAAGAAAGTATTTGGAGCCGCTTTCGAGAAAATTTTGTTTTGGTACTAAAATTTTCAAAAAAATTGACAAGACCTCAAAGAAAGAACTCACTATGAAGAACAAATTTTATATTAAGGAAAAACCTCTATCTGAAATTTTGTAGTTAGAGGAAGACACCGAATAAAATTCAAACATTCGCAATTTTCGAAAATTCAGAGTTATCCGTGAAAATCGAACCTATGCTATCTTAATGAGTACATTTTACTATATTGTTACACAAAATTTGGAGCCATTTTTGAGAAACAGAAACAAAGAAAAAAATTGGAGCCATTTTTGAGAAAATTTTAAAAGTGTCTGTGGGAGGCATCATGTAAAGTACCCCCAAACTTTAATGAATGTTTTTCAAAATCGCAGAGATTCGACTCAGGCCAGATGGACAGGGTTTCTGCAATTTGGAAAAAATCATATTCATAGTTTAGGTGCTAGTGTTGTTCACTTACACCGGACGGAGGAACGGACGGACGGACAGACGGACGTTTTGTTTTGAATTGATTTTTCGGTCTCAATGACCCACAAAACAGGGATTCTATATCCACCACGTGTTAGGGGATTTTTTTCTTTATTTAGCAACTGAATTTATCCACTTTTTCGTTATCACGGCCCAGCACACTTTTCTGTCGAAAATTCGCGTTTTTCCGCGCAGTATTACATAACTTTCTCTATACTTATATTACTCCGTATATAGGTACACATACTGGAAAATAAAAAGTAATTGAATGGTATACATTTGTGTCGTGAATCTTCCCCTCGAATTTTTATTCTGAGCATCCTGCAGTAATAATTTAAACTCTGATAAATGAATTAGCCTTTCAATTAAATTAATTACAATTCTGATAAGCATATTGTCAGTTTACTTTTCTACCTCTGTAGTTTCCTACTAATAAATATTAAGACAATGAGGGTTCACATATCTTCACAAAAGAGCCCTATGGCTAACTTTTTCTGCAACGCCCAAACAACAAACGTCGCCCTTCGGCGTTTTCATGAAGAAGAAAAGGACGGTTACAGAGTCGCTCAACTCGGCTGATTTTACAAGAAGCGGTGCTTTCAACTCTGCTTTCCGAATGCATTGGTTCAGAATGAAATGGACAATGCGGAATTCTATGGAAGAAGTTGCCAACGAGACGGTGCTCAGCGGGCAGAGTTGTTGACCTGCGTAAAGAACCGGTTTGTAATTTGCTCGCCCCCTCCCCGAAATCATAGCTAGGCATTTATTGGATCCACAAGAAGAGAAGACCCGCCCGAAGAACTTCTCAGACGAAGGGGGTATTCGATGATGCTTTTCTCCGAAAAACCTACAAGGGCTTCAGACAATGACATGAGTATTGATAATAAGACGTGAACGCTGTTCGTGGGGAATATAGCAATACAGGAGAATAATAATAACATAATTGGATTCAGGATGGGGCAGGTCGTTCAACCCTCGTCCGTTTCTGGTCAACGGGGAATGGATTTCTTGACTATGTTTATGAGTTCGTTGGGACCACGTTGATGTAAAATAATAAAATGGTGATGTTTATATTTATTTTGTAACCTATTATATTTTGTTCGGGTCGATGATTTTATTTTGTCAATACTTAAACCAATAAAACTTGATGTTTGATTCAATGCAATACTTAATATTAGTTTATGATAAGTAAACATTCAAGAGCATACTCTATGGAAAAAACGACTCAAAGTAATTGAATATCAGATTATATGACTATTTATAAACGTCTAACTCCTGATTCGTAACAATGCCTATACTGTTTATTATTAACTTATTCTATTAGTTAAAAAGCATAGCATTTTTAAATGCAATATTCCTTGTGCACTTCTATTACGCTTTTGGGACATTATTTCAGAAGGAAAATAACGTGTACAACATTTGAATGATATATAATAGTATCTTAAAATTATCTTAACGGAGGCAATTTGGTACATCAAGAGGCTAGAATTTTAATCCAAAGTTTTCATTAGCTGAATACGAATTTAACGTCAAAGAACGAAAAGTCTTCAAGTTAATCAGAAGCTACAAAGTGAACATATTCATACAACCAGTTATTCGGTTGTATCATCTCAGAGGCACCGACGTTCAATGCATATACGAGTAAAAACAACCCCTCCTTCCAGATGCATATATCTCGGTTGCTTTAATCGGAGAAACACTTAAGTAAAATAGCGGGCCCGAAGAAAACAGATCAGAGCTCGAGGTCCGGTCTAGCAGACACCTCCGCCAGCGGACGGGAGCGGTAAGCGGCGTGTCGTGCGAACAAAAGAGGAATCTATTACAGCGAGGGAACGGGCGGCGGCGGCGGGGGCGGCGAGGGCGGCGGAGAGGGCGGTGGCAGAGGGCGCTGTTGCGTTTCCTCCTATTAACCACGCTATCGTGAATAAAGTTATTGTCGCTTCCTGCCCGGCGTCCGCTACGAGCGCCGCCGCGGTTTAACACAAGGGCCGGCGGCGGCGCTGGCGGCGGCGGACAAAAGCCGCGGATTAGACGCGCGGGTTGCAGCCGCGCCGGCGCACCCGACCGCGACGCGCGCGCCTCGCCGGCGGAAGTGGCGGCGACGGAGGCGGCGGGGCCGCGGCGGTGGTGGAGACGGAGAAGAAGCGACGGAAAGGAAGGAGAATGGGAAAGGCTGATCAATTCAACGACAGAGATGGATAGTGGAAATGCAAACGGTGGTATTGGTGAATATCGAAAGGAAAATACCGCATGGTGGTAATTGAAGAAACAACGGCACGGAAAGAAACTAGTGGTGCTGCAGAATCGCACAGACTTTCTCGTAGTAAAGTTTTCTAATTTCCTTGATGTGAACTGGCTTTACTAGTAAAATGTAGCGACGCTCTAAACTGTTTTTAAAGTAGTTTTATGTGTTTCGTGCCTAGCTTTGTTCAAATGTGTTCTTACAGTATTTGGCATTGGACATATACTTCAATTTAAATGTAGCTGCCCTTCTAGGTCACGAGCTGGAAGGAGAGGGGAACACTATCATCCAATCGGGAGCTTCGTTAGAACTTAAATTTTTGGCATTGGATCTCCCGATTGGATGGCAATGTCTTCCCCTCTTTCCACCTCGTGATCTTGAAGGGCAGCTACGTTTAAATCGGAAAATACCAATGAATCGTAGAAGCTGATAATGTTATACTCCCGTTCAAAAGTTACCCTAGTTAAGTTGCGTTGTATTACCGCCATACGGAATATGAACTGGTATTATTACAATTTCAAAATTGTAATTGCCGTAACAAATACTTTCTGGTATGAATAATCCAAATAGTTACATTTTAGAACAGCTATATTTTTACGCTTTTGTGCTAATATACACAGAAATGCACTTTTCGCATTGGCATTAGCACAAATGCCAAATGCAAAATGCAGGTCATTCCCAATTAGTTCCGGATGTTCTGTCACAACATCCTCTACAACTACATTTAATTCTTCCACGGGTTTGCTGAGCACTGCCATATTTTTCTCTCCTAATTTTTGAAGAGAAAACTCCACAAACTCAGTCTAATTTGTGTTCACTTCTACTTCTGCAATTGCTCTATTAACGTTTTGTATGCGAATCTATATAAACATTAAAAGACGAATGTACTGTATGGTTATGTGAATGAAGTGTTAATAAAATTTAATGAGAATAAATTGTGGGTCACTTTAATTTGAAAATAGGTATTTGCACTTTTATTTAAGAACGTAAAAGTGAGAAGTCGAACGTAAACACGTTTAATCATTCTCTAGCGTTACTTACAGTTTTGTTTTCTCCGTATTTACTTAAAATTATTCACATTTAATAAGTTTCAAGGTAATATTGTTCGTAGGATTTTGCAAATTTATTTTAAAAAACTAGTGGTGCTAGCAGAATGGCACAGACCTTCCCGTATAAGTTTTCTATTTTCCTGGGTCTTCGCTAGCTATTCGGAATTGCCACATACTCTTTCTTGCCAGCTACCATCGATCATCGCCAAAAGTACATTTTTTTGTCATTTTCTTAATTTTTCGGTTTCCTATTGGTAGAACAGAAACATTAATTTTAGAATATTAAAGAACACAAAAACCTAGCCGTAAATGGCAATTTTCTTTTAAAAATTATGTGCCGTTTAAGAGAAAATGGCGTTTTAGCACTACTTAAAAATGCGAAATTTGAAGCTCATTTTCACAGAAAATTTTTGAGTTTTCAAAATACTTTATTTGAAGTTATTTGAAAGCACTTACACTCACAAATATAATCATCTTTACAAATTGCGGATAATGTGCATATTAAAGATGTGAGAGATCTTTCAAAAAATTTACATTTATATAATTTTTGAAAAAAACAAAAAAAACTCAAAATAAACTTCGCGCTATACTAAAGAGTGTAATTAGCACTATCCGTTACAAAAGTTTCAAGAAAAAAATTGCAGCCATATACGAGAAAATGACGTTTGAGCATTTCTGAAAATGCCGAAATTTGATCTACTTTTCACAGAAAACGGTAGTGTTTTCGAGAAACTTTACTTGACATTATTTAAAGCATATATACTTCGTAAATATAATAATGTAAAAAAATTCGCCGATAATGTAAATATTAACGACGTGAGAGACAAGTAAAAAAATTTACATTTTTGTAATTTTTGAAAAAACCAACCGATAGACCAAAATGAATTTTACTGTCATTAATAGAGTACATTTACCACTATCTCTACCATAAGTTTAATGAAGAAATTTCGAGCCGTTTTTGAGAAAATTTGTTATTGTAATTTGTTAAAATTGCACATATTGCACGCAATATTGCACGAAAACTACCAAATTTTTGAAAAACATTTACATGACCTTTATGAAAGAACTCAATATGCAGGAACCAATTTTATTCGAAGAAAAAATCTCTATCTTCAATTTTGTGGTTGGAGAAAGACGCCGAAAAAAATTCAAACTTTCACAATTTTCGAAAATTCAGAGCTGTACGAGAAAATCGGACCTATGCCATGTTAAAAAGTGTATTTTCCCTCTATTCATACAAGAAATTTAAAGAAAAAATTTGGCAGCCTGTTTTTGAGAAAATGTTGAAAATCCCCGGGGGGCTTCATATAAAGTACCCCCAAATTTTAAAGAATCTATTTCAAAATTCACAAAAGCTTCGACTAGAATCAGATCGACTGGGAATATCAATTTTGAAGAAAATCGACCGAACGGTTTAGGCGCTAGCGTTGACCACACACGGACAGAAGGACAGACGGACAGACGGACGGAATGCCGTCAATCGATTTTTAAGTATAAAGAAGCAACAAATCATGGCATTTTGACCACACCACGAGATAGAGGATTTTTTTTTCTTAATTTAGCAACTGATTTTATCCACTTATTCGTTTTCACGGCCCGGCAATTAATTTTTTTCCGCCGAAAATTGGCCATTTTTTCGCGCAGCATTACATAACTTTCCCTATACTACGTATATCACTCCGTGTATACGTACGTATACGGGAAAGTAATATGGTAATAGACCTACGGATAAAAATTAAAAATAAATAGGTAGCGCGATTCACTTAAAATGTGTGAGTTGCTGTTCAAAGTGCTGTTCAAATTAACAACACTTGTTCACTTGAGGATGTAAACATCATTGTTGCCAACGACATGAAAGAAAATTATGGGGTACTGGAGTTTAATCAACGCCACCTACACAGATCTACTTAATTGGCGTTGATTTAATTCCCAGCATACTCACAAAGATCGCAGTGCGTTTATGAAAATTTCTTTGAATCATCTGGCCAGATCCGAAAACAAATTTTCAGTTTCCCATCAGGAGATCGATATGCGTCGTTTTACATCTTATACAGGATGTCCCACCAACTATGGACCACCCCCATAACTTCTAAACGGTTCAGGATATCGAAATGCAGTTTTCGATTAACAATGCGGAATCATGGGGCAAGTAACATGCCATAGAGAAATTGTCTATAACATTTTTAGTTTTCGAGAAATTTAATCATCTTTGATTTTTTAAATGAACTATATATTTATTTCAGCAGCAATGTATAGATCATGAAAAGAGGAATAAAATGATGTATCATATGCTAGTATTTTGATAGTAATTTGAGTATAAAATTAGATTTTCTGATATGTAATTTTGAATTAAACGGACAATATTTCGTGAAGCAGCCCTTGCAACTCTCGCCTTCGGGAAAAGTGACCTTCACGGCGTCAAGACTTGCGTGGAGAGAGGAGAATGAGAGGGGTGGCAATGAGGGATAAGAGGCCTAACTAAAGCAATCCAGGGTCCTGTCACAAACGTCACATTAAGAAACACTAATTTCAACGATCAGAATAAGAGATTTTATTCCATTGATTTATCTGCATGCAACTTGTCTTCTTTAATAATAAGTATCATTTTCAAACTTGACAAGAATCCAAAGACCGTCTCTTCTTTGGTAAATTTAATTTTTAATTAAGATGATTATTCGTCCACTGCGCAACCGTACCTCTTCTGTTGTTCATAAATGGAAAAGAAAACATTACACTTCCGCCGTGGATTTTCAAGTTTGTGGCAACACGTGGCGTTATGAAGTGAGAAACTCTCCAATCAGTATTAGCAATTGTGACTGCAGATGTGCATTTTTGTTAAAGTTTATTCAATTTACACTGAGAGTCTGTCAAGAATATTTCAAAAATTGTATTGCTTTCTTCTTTTTGTAAGTGTTTAAATAAGAAGTTTATTAACAGTAAATAATAATAGAAAATGTCTACCTATCTATTATTTAATGAATTATCGAGATATTAAAATAAAAATCTTTAATCATTCATTCCCTTTCCATGTTTTAAAATGAGAGTTTGTTTCTGCAAACACACTGAGCTCGATTCTTCTAAGTTTGAAAAGAACCTTTATTATTATCGTCCTTCCGCTACAAATTATTTTTATTTTGTTCTTTTTGATTATCGTTGCTTTGGAATTTCAGTAGAAGAAAGTTCAATTTAGATGAACAAATGGCAAAAATCTCTCATTCTGATCATTAATGTTGATGTTTGTTCATATGATCTTCATGTCAAGACCATGAATTGCTGTAGTTACGACCTCCTATCCCTCACAGCCGCCCCTCTCACACACCTTGTCTCCACGAAACAGTCCCGACGCCGCGAAGGCCGTCTTATCAACGGCTACTGTTGTGAGAGCTGCTACAAGAAAAGACCGTTTACTAAAAAATCACGTGTCAGAAAGTCTAATTTTATATTCAAATTACCATCAAAATACTAACATATGGTACATCATTTTATTCCTCATTTCATGATCTACACATTGCTGCTGAAAAAAATATATAGTTCCATTTAAAAAATTAAAGATTATTAAATTTCTAAAAAACTAAAAATGTCATAAACCATTTCTCTATGGCATGTTACTTGCCCCATGATTCCGCATTGTTAATCGAAAACTGCATTTCGATATCCTGAACCGTTTAGAAGTTATGAGGGTGGTCCACAGTTGGTGGGACAGCCAGTATAGTCTCAATTGGTGCACGGGAAGTGGTCTAGTCGTGAGTGACGGACCCGCACATCCGCACACTCGGAGTTTCTCAAATACTGTGTAGCAGGCATGTCAAGGTCGCGAGCAAGGTAACAAGCTTACCAGAGCTCGCGGGCACCAGCGTCCAGAGAAATTGGCGCGAAATTTAAAAGAAAATATTGTACAAATGCTACAAAATGGCGGTACGTCACTGCATTACCTTGCCCAGTTATTTTCCTAATTTGATGGAAAAAATATGGCAAACTTATTTCCGTATCCAGCCACTATTCCCCGCCTCGCGCCGCTTTCGCTTAGGCATGTAAACCGATTTCTGGATTTTAATGGGAAATAAGTGTGGAGTCTGGGGAAGTTGACCGTGTCCGTAGGAGCGCCGCGCTCCCCAGACGGGCAAGTAGCTCGTGCGGGCGCGGTTTGACGTGCCTGCTGTATAGGGATGGATCGTGTACGGTAAGTAGGTATTCTGTCACAGGTATTCTGTCACCCAAGATTTCGTAGAATTATTTACACCAGTGGCACGCAACACGATAGAATCACAATGCGTAGAATGCGTGAATACGTTTTGCTTCTCAAGGCCAGAATACTTGCGTGCCGCCCGGTCTCCGCTCCAGACGCGCAAGAACTTAACCTCAGAGAAGCTGCTGCGATCACGTGCGTGATGGTTCGCCGATAGCGATCTCGAGTTAAGCTACTCCTGCACTTTCCACATCAATGATCATTTACATTAGCCAAGGCTCCGAGAGATTCTTCCTTAAGACGAAGGTGTATCATTTGTTTGAAGTTTAAAATTATCATAGAAAGATGTGAAAGAATGGAATGTGCAGTCGTTACGTATTTTCGTATTGTAACGAACTATATGTTTTACATTAATATGTTATCGCCAACTTACTAACATAATACATTACTCTTCAAAAAACTTCAAATTCCGGTCACTTAATGTAAAATATGAGAGAGATGTATCTTTTCGGAAAAGTAATTGTGGAATTTTGTCTTCAAATATTTTCAGGTTCCTATTTTTTACTCTCCGTACACAAGCGTCCATTGTCTGTATTTCGAGTAGAGAATCGATTTGACTTTATTGCATTTTAATGTTTCATTCCACTGTACTTGGATACTTTTCGTGAACCATGTCTCACAAACAGAAACAAATGTAAACATTAATACGTTATTAAAACACAATTTCAAGTTCTGTTTTTAAATGTTATTTTTGGGATACACAAATTGTAAAGCTATTTTAAATTATTCATATTACATCGAAATGTATTTGGAATTTTATGTATATAATTACATCCCTTAAAATGTTTAAAATAATGGAAAATGAGAGGCAATAAAAATTGACAATAACCTACTGTCTTTTAAGTAAGGAATGAATTACAGAACCTATTCCCATTTGTCATGTGGTTTATATTTAGATTAAATGATATTAAGGGATAGTTTAACAAAATCTCAATACCAACAACAAGAAAAAAATGCGAGGTTTAATCTTTCAGTACTAATTTAATTGTACAGTGTTTGCTGAAACAGCGCAAGTCAAGTATAAAATTAATCGAGAAGCAGAAGCTTGAAACGATGTATTTGCTGCAACAGTTACAATGTGGCAATGCCATGTGGAAAGAGTTTCACTGAGAAGACAGACTGCGACAAGTGACGGAGGACGCGGTAACCTCGAGCGATCAACAGTCTGCGCATGGGGGCTCGCGCATGTGCGCGAGTTGCGTACAAGATCATCTGGAGACCACAACGGATGCAGTAACAACGATACTGAAAAAGACAGTAGTGCGACTTTAGAACGAAGTGATTTTTCTACGTCTCTTCCTCCAATGCGTAAAACTTCGACTGCAATCGTTCTTTCTCGCAAGAAACTCATCCTCTTTTCTTTTGCAACGTTGGTTAAATGTTAGTTCGAAATTATGAGGAAAAAGCGTCAGTCATACTGTCTGGATTTCCATGCTAAGGAAGATAATAATTTGTAATAATATCAATAATCAAAATAATAAAACACTTTGATGATCAGAGTAACATAAATCCTACTAATAAGCATTTCCAACATGTACTAAAATGTGTTAAATGTTAATTATTAATCCAAGAATTGACAACCTTCGAAGCAAGGGAGACGTCGCGTCGTTTACTGAGAGGCCAACATTTCGCCGCGTCTCCCGGACAGCCAAGAAGTCATGGACTCGAGCCGCGGAAGCTTAGGTGTAAACCTTCGGAAGCAAGCTTTCCTGATGAAAGCTGGTTATTTTAAGCTCAAATCATTTCGATCGTAGGTAATTAAAATATTTTTTCCTAAATACAGACCTAAAGAAAATTTTGAGAATAACTCTAACAAGGTGGATCAGTGTGAACATATCACACTTTGTAACATATTAAGTGTAAAGATCCCAACTTTGAAGGGTTATCTCGAGTACAGTAGGTTAAAGCATTATAGGCCCGTCATGATTGATTTATTGTTGCACTTGATTCTTACTACCCATGCATTAGAGTGGGAGTGCCCAGATTTACATCTTTAAAAATGTACAAGAATGTTCGAAAGTGGCTCATTTTGAAGAATAGCTATTACTCTATGAAACATAACCTTAGACCCGCGGATGATTCCCTGTATATTTCCCACATATTCCTCCCACATTCCCCGCACGTATCCTCCACACATTCCCCGCACGTTTTCCGCATGTTCCCGGCATGCTCTCAGCATGATTCCCACAGGTTCCTCGCTTTGTCTCGCATGTCGAAACACAGAAGGAAGTGCCGTTTTGGCCAAACTGAGACGTCTGTAGTGGCAGAACACGCTTTTTTCCGTTCGTAAGCACGACATTAGATTTGAAGATGTTGATAGTTTATTCCGTATGGAATACTACCATGCCCATCTACCGTGAGGCTATTGCAATGTATAAAAATCCTTTGAATTTTAATAGAAAAGAGGAAGGGATAAAAGTTCCACCACGGCATGGATACCCGCACTCCGTCCGGGTGAAACTACGTCAACAGCCGACACCAGCGCCCCAGCCGACAATCACCAGTGCCCAAGCGCCGTAACAGAAGAAATGTTTACAGTCCAGTTAGCTGTCTGGAAGGACAGTGCGCAGTGCATGGACACAGTAACTATTGAAGATGTCTGCCGCAGTAGCAGACGAAAACTTTTGGGCAAAGAATGTCCGATCGACCACGGCTATACACCCCCGAAAGGTATTTTTAGTAGTTTCCGTTTTAATCTGGAAGGTGCGTTGAATAGCAATGTGTGTTGCCGGTGACACGTGCACCTGATTTCCCAAATATGTTGAAGTCTAAAACATCTGTTTTTCGTCGCAAATCTCTTTGATTCAGGACCAGGGGGTTATTCCCTATTCAGCAGAAATACACTTACGATGTTTTGTGTCAATAATATTTTATCAATACTAATTTAAAAAGACGCAAAGAAGTTGCGTTACAGCGCGATAATCTTTGAATGTAATGAACCAATACCATAGAAACGTATGTGCTAGCTTCCTTGAAAGGTCAGGAGTGCTGTATGCTATGATTTACAACCATAAATTTTAACATATTCACAAAATAATTACTTTTCTGGAATTTTTTCTCCTAACATTACATCATAGATTCAAATGTGCATCAATGTCAATAGTTAAGCTGCGCGCCACCAGAGGATGACTACTGAGGTCTACGATTGAGTTCATTAATGAACAGAATTGCATATACCTGTAGGATAGGTGAAGACTGTTGATTTTACTGACAATTGTTAAATGCGAAATGTTTATATTTATATACCTGTAGGCTAGGTGAAGACTGTTGATTTTACTGACAATTATTAAATGCGAAATGAATTTATATTTAAGAATGATTCTGACTGTTTTTCTTCACTATGTTTATAAATCAATATTTTGGATATTGATTTTAATTGCATCTAGGCATGAATGTATTAAGTGTACAAGAGAGAAGTATACTTATTCATATATGAAATGTTTGGAAAACGACATTTTGCTGACGGATGATTGATATTGTCGCAAAAAAGCTACAAATGATTGCACCCATGTATTCTACATGAAATTGTTTTGGTGAAGTTGTAGTACTTTAAGTATGATTATTACGTATTGCGAGTGGAACGTGTGAAATGAAAGTTATTGCGAATGATTTGTGAGTTAGGCTGAAACTGTGACGGATGAATTTTTTCAGGTAAGTGTTATATTACAGTGTAGAAAGCATACCTTTTGCTGGTGAAGGAAAGATTATTTAAATTGATGAAAGTAAGTTTGGAAAGAAGTATAATTGAAGTAAAAGAGAAGTGAGAAATTAACAACAATTAAAGAAACAAAAATAACATAAATAACAATTCGGAGGAGGGACAATTTTACCGTATTTAACAAGGTTATTTCATATTTCAATCAACAATTCAAGCGTGCACGACGATTGGAATCTAGTTACCGTTGTTCCGATTTTTAAAGAGTGGAGACAGAGTTGTTTTAGCCACTTATAGACCGATAAGTCTTACGTCAATTGTATGTAAGCTAATGGAACATTTGATAACTAACTTACGTCAGTTGTATGTAAGTTAATGGAACATTTGATTACTAACTATAGTATTAAACAAAAATGGGAACAAAAAGAATGGCACTTTCAGGGACAGCATGGTTTTAGGAATGGTTTCTCTTGCGAGAGTCAGATAGTATCTTTGTTTCAGGATATAGCAAATGAAGTTGATGATAGTGGAAGGGTGGGCGCCGTAATAATAGATTTTGCGAAGGCATTTGATGTTGTCCCACACGACAAACTGGTTCATAAATTACTGCAGTCAGATATTGACACGAAAGTTGTGGCGTGGATTGATGAGCTTCTTCGAGAGAGAAAACAGAAGGTCCGAGTTGGACAATAATTTTCAATCTAGCAAAGATAACTTCAGGGATTCCTCAAGGAAGTGTTATCTGGATCTTCTAGCTTTGTGAATGACCTGACAGACAATTTATTATCAAAGGTACGACTATTTGCAGATTACTGTATAACACATCAAGTTATTCAATCAAAAGTAGACGAGGATATTTTGTAGGGTGATCTAGATAGACTACATTTCTCGGCGGAAAAAATAGCATGACAATAAATAGTTCGAAAAGCAAAGCCATCATGTTTCGTAGGGGCCGCAAATATAGTGAAACTCAGTACCGTTTAGGCAACGAAAATATTCCAAGAGTCTTGTCTTGTAAGTACCTGGGAATAATTTTTGATAGCAAATTGAGTTGGGAAAATCAGGTAAACTTTGTCGTAGGGAAAGCATGGAGATATTTGCATTTACTATGCGAATACTAAAAGAGCTTACTTATCTCTAGTTCTTCCATTAATAAAATACGGAACGGTTCGTTGGGATCCTTACAGTATCTCACAAAAGTAATACATGAATTGAGTACAGAGAAGAGCATGTAAACCTATTTTCCGAAGCAATAGGAAGAAAATTGATTGGGAGTATCAGGAGGGTTAAGGCAAGACTGTGCTTTGTACAGAGTGTTTGCCGGTTATCCAGCTTGGAAAGATATCCACATCCGGCTCAGTAGACCAATGAACTTTAGTATGGGGATCCCAAGCACAAAATTCAATTCAGGTCACAGAGAACATGTTGGAAAAGTTTCCTTTACAAATAGAACAATAACAGACTGGAATAAGTTGCCTGCGACAACCTTGGAACCCTTTCCTCTAGGTGTTCAAAGATTTGAAAGCAAATTAACCAACGATATTTGTATTAGTTATTAAGTTAGGTTTATTAAAACAGTTATTTATTTTTATTATTAATTATTTTTACCATTATAAATATTGTAATAATTATTAAATGCATAGCTTTATTAAATATACAATTATATTTTAAGTAGTATTCGTATTGAAGTTTGGTGACATGTTGCGAAGTGTAGTGCAATACAGAAGTAGATAGAAAAAGAAGTGAAGTGCGAGTGTTGTGAAGTGAAGTAGAGTGGATTTCAGTGTAATAAAAAGTCGTGTATTTATTAGTCGAAAATATTTGTATAGGACCGCCATAAAATGTAGAATTAACGCGGTTACTCTTGTTAATGCCGTTATTGTCATCATTTTATTAGAAGTAGTATTAATTTTATTATTGTCTTAAAATAATTTTAAGTTGTACATTATATTTAATTCCTAATTATAATATGTAAATTTTAGTGTTCTGTCACCAGGTTGCAAATACCATCTGCGGAAATTATAAATAGCTATCTATCTAACAATAACAATGATAATAAGAACAATGACAATAATAAAAGTATCATTATTTCTGTCGGGTTATTAGCATTACATATTATGATCAGGATCACTGCATTGATTAAGACGACGATTAGCTCTTTAGAAATGGCGATATTTCTCCTTGAAAGCAAGTAGAAATAGTAAAGGGGGCATCAAAGTTTGAATTGCAGCTCTACATAAGTGCAAAATGTGCGTGATTGATTTGAAGTTGAATCTGAACAAGCACATATCATAATCCCTGAAATAAATGTTATCCTACATAGTAACGTTCACATCACGAAACCAAGTTCATAAATTTAGTTTTTCAATTGCGCGCCAAAGTAATTCGACGAATTACTTCACATATGTGTAGAACAAGAAAGTGGAAAGCAGAATAATTATATGCTGCTAACATTTCTATTGGTAAGCAACTTACACGATTTTATTATGTAAGGTTGGAAAGTTATTTATTAATTTAATTTCAAATTCTCCCGTGTTAGCATAGCTTTATCCCCTATTCCTGGCATTATCTATCCACCCGCGAGTATTCTTCCCTGCCATGGCAAACATTTCCTTTAGCAACTAGAGATTTCAAAACAAATTCCTTCGAAAAACATCAAATTATGTGTCATTTGTGTACACGTCACCTGCATAGAGACCTCGTAAATTTATTTATACACGAGCTGAAGTCTTTATTAGGCGACTTCCTTCCGCTCCGAATTCGCTTTCCATCTCATTGGTCTAATGGTCATTCAATATCCTTGAAAGCAATCCGAATTGCGAACCCGCAAAAGTTCTGTGACGCATACCTCTCCTTTATCTAGTTCTCAATGAAGAGCGCTTTCTCTCTCATCAAATTACACACAATTTTATACTTGCTTCTTCCTAAGAATAAAGAGGAACTCAGAAAGATCACATCACAAGAACATATTTTATTGTTTTTGTAGTGTTGTAAATACAAAAAATAAAACATGTAGCCTCTAAGACGAACTGTGAAGTCTTACAAATATTAAATAGAAAAATCAGTTACATTAGAGTTTTATCAATGTAAGTAATAGAGGTGGTATATAATCTCTTGGATGGGTGATACTCATGGAATCAGCCCCTATTCTAATTTAGCAATGTTTTAAAGCGTATTGCATATTTTAAAATGTTACAGAAAACGTCGTTGTAGCTGAACATTTATTCCTTATGATTTTGGTGTAGTATCAGGTGTTTATGTTCGCAACTATTGGCAGAGGCGATTTATAGGGGGGCCCGGATTTTTGTAACAACGAACGGACTAGAGCCATCTTTGCCGCTGCCACTGCAGCTGTTCTGGCCGGGAGGTCCTAGGGTTCGAGTTTCAACGGTGGTGGATTTTCGACACTCGATACGTTGAATTCAAGGTTCTTACGGTCGGCTGCTCTGATCGAGAGTTTTCCGTGTTTTTTCCGATCAGTTCCAGGCGAATGCCGAAACAGTACCGTAACGAAAACGACTTCGGGTCGCGCGCTGCATCAGCGATCTTCCCCCTTCCTCATCCTTATGTCCTCCCTTCCCCTTACATACACACACACACACATTACATTACCCTTACTGCACGTCCACATATGTCGGGAGTCCACTTACAGACTTATTAATATCAATAACAGAATCTGTTTACTTAATGCATAACACAACACTTAGCGTTACTGAAAAACAAATGAATTGGAAATTCGAATTCAAATAAACTTGACCAATTTAAATGAAATTAACTAACAAAATAAAACAAAAGATAACAAGTGTTCGCTGCAGTAGCATTAGGGCTGCATCAGCGCAGGATTTCACGCGACTCCCCTCGTCCCGTCGTCTTTGAAGGCGTTTCCCCTTTTGCGCCGCTCTCTTTCCATCGCGTCTGTGCTGCTAGATTCTGTTAGTAGGGCACACAGAAAGACTTCAAGTGCTAAAACCGGTAAGACATGACGTCATTCACCTCGCGCATGTGCAGAGGACATCGCCGTGCGAAAGTTTGCTAATTACATGCGAAGAAAATGGGCGTTTATTGACTATTAAAGAAGTTAAAATAATTTGTGCTAAAAGTTTTACATTCTGCTTTGGCAAATAATAATACCTTAATGTATTGTGATATACCAATATATTACATATTTTGACAATAACATTTGCTGCAAATGGGTTGGGTTAAAATGGTCTGCAAATGGCAATATACAGCCTTAGCAACGCCGGCGTAGTAGTTGGCAAGGTCAATAAACTGCATTCAGGCTTTGAATAGGAGGGGGTGCTGGCTAGATAGAAATATAAGATAATTTGGGATTGGTCTAGAAAGGAATGACTATCGAGGGTGTGGCTTCTTGATTTGGTAAGAAATGAATGGATTGGCTAAGGGAGAATAGACTGTCAACTCCTGAGAATAGACTGTCGAATTTTGTCGTTTTGTTTAAAAAAATGAGAATGAAGGACGGATACCGAGGCGTTGAGGGCGAAAAACGGAGGAGTAAATGACATTCTGATAGAGGTCGTGAAGTGGTACAGATCGCTCGCGAGTATGATATTAGGGAAGTGGGACTTGTAAGTTTGACGTGAGAATCAATGGTTTTCGGACTCTGAAAATTGATGTGCAGCAGTAAATTCGCTTAGGACTTTGAATTTTTTTTATATTGCGGTTTTGGACTTCAATGTTTTACCACGTAGTTGGGGAGAACTAGGAACTGTGAATATCAAGTAAGAACCGGTAGATATTCTAGGCAGTGAAGACTGGATTCGTCGGCAGCGTCGCAAGATTAGAAGAGAGAAACTGGACTTGGGATTATCTGCATTCAAGTGAGAAGATACTGCGGGGCGCCGTCGATCAAGATCACGTTAGATAAGTACTGCAGTACAAAGGCTTTCTTTTAAAACGCGGTCATGACCTAAAGGCAGAACAATTGTCAATAGAAGTTAATAAATTGTTAATTTTTTTCTTTTGGAAATGAAAAGATGATTTTCATTTGATCAATCACAACTGTTAAGTAGTTAGAGATATATAATTATTTCCTTTCAGATTCCTCGCCATACTGTATAGTTGGCAGATCAAATAATCGGCTATCTAGGTGATAGCGATTATCCATTACGTGACCCATTGACCCAGCTAGCCGGACATTTATCCATTCGTTAAAATTAGCTGTGGAAGCATTGGTTTTAATTATCAATTATCGTAACCTGTTCCTGGCGCCCAAAAGTTTTCTATAAATTTGGAACGGGTCACGAATATAACAGTCCTAAGGGAAAGGATTCACTTAAAACTGCACGATCTCGTAATAATTTATGACGAGACATAGTTGGTACATTTCAGTATATTCACAAGCGATCGAAAAAATGGGTGTGCAAGTGGTCTTGTGAGTCTTAACATGAGCCACCCCTGTTACTAGGGTCTATTGTTTGTAGGCTCAATATTTGTGTAACAATTGTTCAGATTGTTTATACTCTGTTGATTCTTACAGTAATATAATAGAATGAGATTACTGGTAGTGAAATAGCTAGAGTATTCAAAAGTTGACTGCATGGTTGGTAGAAATTACCTGGGCAGTTCGTGCTAAAAGCGTGGGATAAATGCTAGCAGGGGAGTACCAAATTAACTGAAATTACCAATCAATGCTCCCTAAGGAATATTGATAACATCTTGGGATTTCATAGATCATGACAATTGTAATAAAGTCTTGTTTGATGGATGCGGTGATGGTAAAATAGATTTATTGTAATATCACAAATATTTGTAACAATGGTTATTGTGTTTACATTTTCTTTGCTGAATTATAGACGAAGTATAATTGAACGTTTTGGTGCAGTAACAAGTTAAGCCACAGCAGTCCTCCCGCTACACTAAAATATCTCGATTTTGGTCAACGTGTTTCTCATCTTGTAACTCCTCTAAGCTTTTCAAAACTATGAAGACATTTATACTAAGAGGATAATCCACATTTTCACATCAAAATTGACATAGTGGGTTAGTGGGAGGGTTGGTGTGGCTCAAGATGTCATTGCTTCAAACTCTTCAGTTATACTCGAAAGCACAGAAAGACAGCAACGTTGGTGAAGTTAATACTCGACACACAGGAATAAAAGTGGAGATACATCATTAGTTAAAGAAGTAGTTGAGACATCGAATCCGTTGAGTTGGCACGGGGAATTTGTGGCGTAATGGTTAGCCCATGCGGCTTCTGCCGCCAGTGACCGAATTCGATTCCCGATCACTTCATGTTGAATTTATAGTGGGCAAAACAAGCTTTCGATGGATTTTCTCTGGGTTCTTTTGTTTCTCCTACCCCTCAGACCACCACCTTCATGCTCATGAGGCACTTCATAATTTTTGTATCATCGTAATTACATCTCAACACATACGCCATACCAGCGACACCCCACTATAGTGATGTTGACTTTTCTAGGATCGGAACTACGGCCATTCTGATGTCTTCCTGAAACACACGCCGTATGATAAATAAACAAATAAATGAAGCTAGCCTCGGAGACAATTTGATGAATGTAGCTGTAACTAGAATTGATTCATGAGTTTTGAAACGATGTTTGTAATTTCATTAGCCTGATGGTTGCTAACGCAAGGATAATTGAACAGGAACGCGGATGGAGGCAACAGAATCGTTGTTGATTGTTAGGGCAATACAACAATGTCGGAGGATACATGTGGTAGAATTTATGTCAGAAGCAATAGTTGAGCTGCAAGTGATGGCCTCTGAGCTGGAGGCATACGTCAGTCACCGAATATGGCTGTATATGTCGCCAACAAACCGAGTTGTGAGAAAAACAACCGACTGCAATCCGGAAGCAATCATGGCAGTAGTTTCGGAAAAGTTAAGTGATTGTTTTAACGGGTACAACGATTGACAATACAGATTCATCGCATGATCATGATGTTCAGAACAATGTGATGGTTGTAATGGAGCTTGCTTCGTTGACTGCTATACAAATAGTAATTGTTCTGGAGCGTAGACAGTGTGTTTATGATGGTTCTATGACGTTGACAACGGAGGCTCATCACGTGCCAAAGAAGTACGGGAGACGACAAATAATGAGCATTGAACTAGCGATGGCGGCGGGAATGGTGCGGATACCAGTGATCATGTCAGGAAATCAGTTTCACAAGAATCAGCTTCTCAGAATACTGCCGCCAGAAACGCAAGGTTCATAATTACGATAATTTCGGCAAAGTTATATTGACTCTGGTAAAGTTGATTATTTGGTTCGGTGACTGCTACAATTAGCAAAATCTTCTGACGGTGACATAATGAAGCAAACGTTAGTTGTGATAGCGCTTGTCTCTAGTTTGTTGCCGTAAGAATAATTGAACCGGAACGCTCACGTAGATGTTTATGAAGGCAATACGGGAGCGACAGCGGAGACACACCACTTGCTAGAGCTGTAGTTGCGACGGCAAACAGTGGCTGCAGAGCTGGCGGCGGCGGCGGCGGCGGCGGCGCGCCTGGGGCCGTCTGTGCGTGGCGACGCGACGCGACGCGCTCCAAAGGCAAACACGGATGGCGCGCGCCCGCCCCGCCCGAGCCGCCCCGTCGCGCGAGGGGCTTTTTCGCTCGTTACGACTGCGGTACTTAACATAAGTTGCCCATAAATTGTGTTTGCCGATACATCGCGGCGGCGGAGCACCTCGTGAATCACAAAGAGACGCGCGCGCTCGCGGCCGCTCGACGGGCGGCTGCTCGCCTGCTGCTGGAAGCCAACGGCGCGGGCGGCGTCCTCCCCGACGGACGGCGGACGGTGGACGGCGAACGGTGGACGGCGGACGGTGGACGGCGGACGGTGGACGGCGGACGGTGGACGGCGGACGGTGGACGGCGGACGGCGGACGGAGGACGGCGGATGGCGGACGGCGGATGGCGGACGGCGGAGGGTGGACGGCGGACGGCGGACGGTGGACGGCGGACGATGGACGGCGGACGATGGACGGCGGACGGTGGACGGCGGACGATGGACGGCGGACGGTGGACGGCGGACGGCGGACGGCGGACGGCGGACGGCGGACGACAGACGGCGGACGGCGACGGATGGCCTCAGCTCGCGAGCGTCACACGGCACCGATTGATTAATTCTGTAGTCACGGGGTAAAAGTTCTTAAGTCAATTTTAGGCAAAACTGGGTTAAGTACTGAAACTATAAGTTAAGTATCTATATTTTATTTTAGTAAAACGACCGAATTCAAATGTTGCCTCCTTAACGAGAAAAAAAACATTAAGAAATAGCGTTTAGCATAGGAACAAGCGGTGGCTCGAAAATTTAACCCTTGTTTTCTCCAAACTAAGATTTTTGACTTAAGAACTTTTACTCCGTGACCACAGAATTAGCGATTCCGGACGCGTCAACTGCCAAGTTCATTAGTTCCCTAAATGTATTTTCTCTAATACGCTAGGGTGTCAAAGATTGAAACTGGTCATAAATGACCAACCGTCAATTTACATATATTCTTAAATATAAGTTAAAATATTAGTTACATTTTCACTCAATTTGTGTAGTATGTATTTAATTTACAATATCAAAATAAATTTATTGTGAATATTAAACTAATTCAAAGGGCTTGCTCCTCTTTAGCCTCCTCCGCTGGTTATGGTTATCCAAAAGTTGAATGGCTTCTAAGTTAACATGTTCCGTAAATATAATGAATGTTTTTACCGCGGGAGGTGGATGTGATCTTTCCCCGAATGGCAAGATCCGACGCTGACCTACCGTCCGGTAGCGGAGTTTTCCCCAGCTGTGTATCGCCCACCAGCAAGGCACAGCCCGAGGCGGGACAAGCTCTAACCTCCTAAAGACATCAGTTGATGCTCTGAGCCACTTCTCGGCACCGAGCAATGGATTGGTTTACTGTCAAGAAACTGACGGCGAGCTGAAATGTCATGCACACGAAGAAAGGAGAACATGAGATTAAAGTCCAGGCTAGTGATATATCGTCGCTGCACAAGGGACACCCATCCAAAATCCCATCATTTTTTTTATTTAAGTGACGAAATACATTTAGAAAATTATCTATTCTTGCCATTAAAAATTTCATAAAGATAGTTTACTGACAAGGAACTGGCGGCAAGTTGAAATATCGTACACACGAAGACTGAAGAACATGAGATGGAAGTCCAGAATATACAACGTTGTTGCACAAGTTACACCTCTCAAAAATTGTAATTTTTAATTAAAGTAAAGAAACATATTTTAAAGAATTGTCTGTTTTTACTACTAAAAATTTAATGAAGATAAATGAAAGCATAGAATTCTGCGGCCAGAGTTAATTCACTTCATGTCCAGGTGGAGCCGCTACCCAGGAGCAGTTGCCAACGTTTCAGCCGTCACCCTGCGACCATTCCGTCCTGAAGAAGTTTGCAGCACGGCGGACGAAACGCTTGCCACTATATCTAGGACACCACGTCTTCAGGACAGCCAAATAGCTACATCAAAAGATAGTTCATAAGACAATCGGTATACAGAGTGAAACATTTTGATTTTGGTCGCATAATAAATCGCTTCCTTCAGATTAAAACCATTTTCCTGCAGAATGACATTTTTTAGAAGTTTCACTGTTGTTGTGTACCAAAAATAAAATAAAACCTTCCCTGTTTCGTGGTGCAGATGCGATGTGCGGTGGTGAAGTTCCTGCTGAAGATGCGATGTGCAATGATGAACTGGGTAAGATATTTCTCTCATGTGAACAAGACATTTCATTTAGAAATAATTTTTCCAGTGTTAAAAAAATGTAACAATGCGAGACGAAAAAGTAAATTCATATGGTCATAATGCAGTTTTTGATTCTTCTAGAGGTTATTTACAATAAAATTTACTCGTCAATTGTAAAAACGAATTTATTGTTTAGAACAGGATCATGAATCTGCAATATACTACTTTTCTGTTAAACATGATTTATATTTAAGCATAAACGTATATTCACTTCATTATTGTAATTATTATTATTATTATTATTATTATTATTATTATTATATTATTAGATTAGTCCGTAAAACTCGTCTTTGTGTGCTAGATTTTGTAATGAAAATTTGTTCAGATTTCTATTATTTAGCACGCAATAAAGTTACAATAAAATAAAAAATAAAGGATATGAGTATATTGCATGTCCTAAGACAGCATCAACAGTCACATCAACATATCAACAGTCATGGCAGGTCACGGAATATTTACTTTTACAAATTCTTATTGAACACATAGTGCAACACTTTCTGCTCATGAAACATAACGTACACAGTATATCATGAATGGAAAAACAATACAGGTTCAACTACTTCAAACAAATATTTTAAATATGTGTGTAAAAATAGTATAAATATAGATCATGAATAGACAAATATAACATGAGGTAGTAATACGATCAGATAGTATAAAACCAAGTTTACGACTGAGTCAAAGCAAACGTCTTCAGAAAAATTGATGAGATAATAGTTATTTTTGCATCAAGGGCCTCACAAGGGTTTTAATGACCTCGGGACAAAGGCCCTCGGGCTTTTCGGCGCTCCTTGATCATTAGAACCAGTTAACGCCCGTGGTACACACACATTATATTATTTTTTACCAACTTTCAATTATTCACATTCACTTATTTACTAAATAACTAGTTGTTAACTCGACTCAGTTTGCCATTTCATGTCTCCCTCACATAATTCCATTTCAAAATTCGCTCTCATAATTCATTTCGTGAGAGAACATGTAGCAACATTCAACTTTTTTCCTATTTTCCTCGTCACCACGATCCTCTTGATCCGTGTAAGTTATGCAGTGAATATCGAACTGCGTATCGAAGGCAATAACAAGCAATAACTTATCAGCAAAAAATAAAAGGATTTTATTTCATTCATCATAATGACATCAGAGGGTATTGTCAATTGTAGTACACCGTAAAGAAGCTTGTAAGGGATGGGAATCCTCTTCATTTTTTCTACATTTCTAGTGTCTTTTTGGCTTCCAGGCTTACGAAGTATCTTTTTAAGTTAATGGAGAACCGTCTATTTTTACTCAAAGTCGTACGCTGCCCACAAAACGTTAAATTCAATTACGTTCCAGACCTTTTGTGCCGGCAATGAATCAACCTGTTATTCTTGCACAGTCAAATTAGTGAGGCAATGGTAATTTATATGGTGAGTATGGTAATGGTTTTCAAGCAACGCGATCTCCTCTCATGAAGCAGTAAGCACCCTGTGTGGGCACGGCCGTCTGTCCCGAGGGAGGCTGTAAAAGAAGCCCCCGCGCGACCCGCGACGTGTCTGGGCGTCCTCGCGGGCGGGCAGCGCCTGGGGGCGGCGGCGGCGGCGGCGGAGGCGCAGGCGGTCGGCTTTCTCCGCTCGGGCGCGCGCGGGCGCGTGACGGGCGACGCCGTTTCCGGTGCGCGGCGCGGTCACGCGTGAACGCCCGAGACACCGCGCGCCGACTTCCGATGCCGCTGCCGGTGCTGCCGTCCGCGCCGCCGCCGTCGCCGCCGCCTCCGCCGCTGACGCTTCTGGAGCAGCTATCAACGCGGCCGCCGCCCTAAGCGGGCCAAGGTTTATCGACTCCCCGTTGGGAAATGATTAAACGTTTTGCTTTCGGGCGCGCCAATTGGTTTGGTCATGGGTGGTGGTCATATGATCCCACAGGTCTTATTGTATATCCAGGCAAGTGACGATATTACTTTCCCACTGGAACGTGTGATCCGGCGCCAACCTACACGTCAGCTTGCGGTATTTCCTTCTCCAGGTATCTCCATCAATGAGGCGCCGCCCTAGCTGGGTCAGGGCTTCCGACCAATCTCTACAACCATTAACATATGCCATATTTAGTAGTGCAGTGCATGTAAATGTAGTGCATATGTGTGTAGAGTGAAGAGATAAGACAAAGGAAGGAAGTATCCACGTATGGTCCGTGACCCGTTTTAATTAATGTTCGGGCATTCACTTGATACTGATAGGAGAAACCATGGAAAACTATCCATCAGAGCAGCCGGAGGCAAGAATTCCTCCAGACAGCGGCTGAATTCGACCTAGTTGTATAGGGTTGAAAATCAGAATCTGTGGTCAAAACTACAGGCAAAAGGATAGGGGCGCTAGTGTCACACTTTGCGGCTTTTCGTAACGTTTGTAAACTTTGCAAAAATTTGACGTATTCACGGGAAATACGAAATAATCCGAAATTGAGTTTTTCTAATGAAACATCAGCACACTATTTTTCATCGCATGTTCTTTTTTGTATCCCGCTAGTCCACGCCTGACCTGTGCTCCGTCTCAATACTGTTGCCAAAAAGTAAAGCACGCAGCTGTGAGCGTCATCACCAGTTTATATGAGGTCCGTGAAGGTCGACGCCGAAAATAATCAATTTCAAATTAAATGAATGATATCGATTGACTATTCTTTGGCCATATCCGTATATATATATATATATATATATATATATATATATATATATATATACATATATATATATACATAGATATATATATATATATATACATATATTGGTTGAAATCGTGAATAAATACAGATAATCGTTTGACCACGTTTGAGAGATTTTTCTGACGTAAAAGTGATTTTTTTTCTGATTTTGAAACAATACAGAGTGATAAACAAAAAACTGTTTAACCGTTGAATGCGAGTACTATAATCATCACCTCTTAAGACAATTATTATTTACGTCATTATTATCAATACGAGAAAATATGTGCTGTATTGTATGATCACTCGTTAAGTTTTCCCAACTCACTCAATAGTTTTGGAAAAAATGTGAAACTTGACGTTATCAAACGTCATAAGTGCTAGAGTCCGTCGAAGTAACTTGGTGTGTCGAACACAGCTCTAGAATCCAAACCTCTGGTCGCAGACTTTATCCTAATAGCATACCCCTTATGGACCCAACAGCCACCGTCACTCTCGTTGCCATTGCCTCTTCTCCCAGTGCTGCGGCCTCTGGATGCGGTTTGGTGGGTGACCGCGTGCCCCCTCGGTGCGGCCAACGTTTTTGCCCTCGGGATTCGTGCTGTGGATTCGGTAATGTGATTTTGACATCGCGTGGGAGACCGGGAAAATGGCCGTGAGAGATGTTCTGAGAAGTTTCAGAAATAATGTGCGTGTTCCGCTTAGCAACAAATGTCACTTCGCTCGAATAAGAATGTCTCAAATATTGCACAGAATGTTTTATTTACTTACCTTTTTTTGGTCAATACCTACTTACAGTGTTTAGAACAATCTCCCAGCTTCTCAATGACTCATTCCCAATGGCTCGAACTCTACATTTTCATCTAATTCCCTGTCTTTGTTCATCTGATGAATAGCTCGGTTACTGGCGGCAGAAAGAGATAAATAAGAACTTTCTCACACAGTATATTTTTAACTTTGGGAATAAGACAATATCTGGTCAAGGCTGTAGGGCGCATCTTAACCGAAATTGCGCAACTTTTCAGTTACGACAGGTGAGGCACAGATGAATGTTGTTTGTGTGGCCAAGCTTTGAGCAACTAAAGTCCTTTTTTCTTCCCATTTATTTAGTCAATTTTTGAATGAATTCATTGTAATACTACACTGGCAAATTTTGTCCACAAGTAGTTCTGCCTTTCATGACAATTACATGATGATCCTACGCAAAAATCATTTGTATCATCTTCAACAGAGCTCGGCGACATTTTTTCGACGTGGGGAAGATTGAGTTCTCTACTCATTTGTTGATAACGTGAACACCGAATCGAAGCCGAACACCCACAGTTCATTAAGAGCGATGGAAGATTGTGGTTTTCCGTTGCGTGTCTGAGTAAAGTTTCGATCTCAATGAACTAATCTGGGATCGTCAACAGTCACAGTAACCGAGAATGATGAAGGCATCATTTCTAAATGCATAATTTAACAACAAAATAATGTAATGAAACAAAAAAAGCGCTTCGTTCTCCAGCCTTCAACTACAACTGACGTAAAAATCACTATCAAAGCGTTCTTGTCTTCACATTGTTGCCAACCTGTGCATCATTTATGAAATGGCCCTTGTAAGCAACGACTGAGTTCCTAAAAAAATATGAAAGTCGAAGTGCATCATTTTTCCAATACTAAATAGATTCATTATGTGTATACAATTAGTATGTCGAACATTCATTTTATACAAGTATAGTTACATAACAAAAAGCAGAGACTGTAAATAATCTGCACGACAATTGTAGCTTCATTATTTTCTTGAACCTGCCTCTACTATTCTATTAGTATAATGTTACTAATAATGAAAAACTGTTATCGTATAATATAAAAATCCGAAAGGCTTTAATAGACTTCAATCAGCGATTTAAAAGGTTTAAATCTGACTAGGAATAATATAAGTTACATCTAAGTTACATCTCACAACTGAAGTATGTCATCCGTCTATCACTCAAGAATAGAGTTGACATGTAACAATGTAAACTAACGTATGTCTATGATGAACGGATGTGACCAATAATAGTACGATATAAAGAAAATAAAAGTACTGACGTTTTATTTTTTAATAAAGTAGTTTTGTTTCCAAGATACATAAATCTTGATGTATGCATAAGTACCAAAGTCTCAATATTATTTAGTAATGTATACTTAGCACTTAATTCATTTTCAATAAATAATACTTAGTAAATAAATTGTACATTCGTTAACATACACCTAAAAATGAAAACATTTTTTTCTTCGTTTTTAAATTATTGTATTAAGGGTTTTCAATAATAAACGTGTAATGGTATTCTAATTCTATTGTCTCATTGATATTGCCAAACATTTTTTTCTGTTCAAGTGAATTTCGTTCTCAATCATTACCTCGTCACCTCCACGAGTGACTTCGCATCTTTTTTCAGGCGCTTAATGCTTTTAGAAAAAAATTGTAATTTTATATTCCTCGTAGAAAATACTCTTCTGGATAAAGCATGGCTTTGTTAAACGAGTATTTTTCTCCTAGATATCCTACAAAGTCAATAACCTACTTAGAACGAAGGCAACATTTGGCAACGCTGTTGGACGTTCAAATTAGGGAACCTATTAGCAGCGCTGGCAAGGAAGTATTCTCTGGTGAAGGGACTGTCTCTTCCTGGGAAAGGGAGGATAATCTCCATTGTATGCAGGGGGAGCGTCCTTTCCCAATGGGCATACTTTCCAGGTATGCCAGTTCCTTTCCATAGTTGTCATCCTCCACCCACTTCTTTCCACGTCTAAACATGCAGATACACTCAAAACAAAGTACGTCAATACCTGTCGGCTTGGAAATTTATGATCAGTCTATTCACGAATGACCTTACTGCTCGAAGATTTCACTTTTTGTTGGTTTGCTGAAGTTGCTGCAGTAAGCAGACAAAATTCGTGCTAAACTCAAGCAAAAATTTCCCAAATTATTTGACGAACTGAATTAGATAACCGGAATCCTGTATTTCTTCAATGCTATTACAATAAATGTAAAAATCAATGCTGTACCATAAATAACAAAAATGTCAAATTTCACTAATTCTCGCAGCTTAATATTTGTGGTTCTTCTTGACTTTGGAATTTCATAATTAAAACAATTTCATCTTTACTTTAGCGAGGAATCATCATATTCAATAAAATTTACGTCTGGTATTGCCTCGCCAGCAAAGTACCCGGCGTTGCCCGGGCTTTCTTCACATCAAAACCATTGAAAATAGCAAAAGATCAATTTTATATAAATCACGGTGTTTAAAATTACTGTTAATGTAAATGGTTCAAATATTAATGAAATATATAATTTTTTTCTATTTTATTTCACGGTATATTGCTATTATAATTTGATCTCAGAGATCACCTCACGTCGTATACAGTTTTCACTGTTTTTGGCCAAATAAATTAATAAATAAATAAATATTTTTAAACGTATTTTTATACTTTCATGCTAATGCTAATTTTGTGTAATTGTATATCTGTCTTCAATTTGAATTGAGTTGTCCTACATAGAGAAATATAATTAAAAAAATTTAGTTAATTACTGATTTATTGAAAAATATACCGACTTCTCTAATACAAAGATTAATATCTAAACAATATACTGTTTATTAGTAAGTAGGAATTACATTTTATACTTTTGCCCATGTTCAAATTTACATAGCTTTCTTACGAGATTTCTTAATGGCGAACATATTAACAATGTCCTGATATGAAAGTGTTTTAGTTGTATTTGCCTTAATACAAAATAAAGGACGTGAGCTTGACTTTAATTCAGAAATACTAGTTCCTAGATAGTTCTTAACTCTCCTGTCGCAAATCAGAATTGTTTCTTTTTCATTATTTTTGCAAATATGCCAAAAGCCTAAGTATATCCACAAAAACTACAGGTAACACTAGATTGCTTACGTATTGATTAACGTACCACTCAGGCAAATCGCAAATAGCGATTTGCGACATTGAACAGGGCATGCCGCCTGATCGTCTCGAATTTGAGCGATTACGGTGGCAAGAGATCCGCTGACGCCTCCAGCATTATTTCGACGCGGTCGGAGCATCCCGACAACAGGCCAAGTTGCGGTATCGTTCGTTCTCGATAATGGCAGTGCCGGAACTATCCTGCACTTGCGCCTTCCACCATGCAGTGTTGTCAAACCAAATTAGATTACACTACAAGAAAGTTATATTGCAAGAGTACTGGCGTTACATTGCACGATCATGTGAATTTGTATTCTGTTACAGTTTTAGAAACTACGTAGAAAGAATAGAACTTGTTTTAAAGTAATATTTGTTTTTATATTCGTACGAAAACTATTATTAACGTCCGAATTATTTATTTTTATCTTTTGAGTAACTTCACAAACTGCGGCCCCTAAAACTCTGACGTTGTAGACTGCACCCTACTCAGCCTATTTAGAAATCCGGCTCTGAAAGTCGCAAGTTGCAGCTAGCAGAAAACGACATAAGACATGTCTCATAAAGCATTTCTCGAAACTTGAATAAAAGTGGTCGCCTTAAAGGGAAAAAAAAGTGTGAATTTGTGGAGGAATTCGTTGGACGGAAACAGGAGTAGTCTACGTAAAGGGGATTTCAATGCATAAAGCATATATAGAATACATCATTTAGAAAACATTTTAATAACATGATTTGATTTTCATTGCAATTATAATGATATTCTTGATAATTGACTCAATTTGATAAAAACAAATTGCATTTTTTTACGTTTCTTTAATTTTCGGGTCACTAACAGTTTAATCGAATTGAGACTACCGAAAATAATAACGAAGAATCGTTATTCATAAGAAAGTTTCCGACAAAAAAATTGGAACTTTTTTTGTTAGAAAATGACGATTGAGTATTTCTAAACTAGTAGTGCAAGAACAGCATACACGTGTTTGCGTTTTTAGAAAATTAGAACTTTACAGTCTTAGAAACTTCAGATAATTCAATGAAAATGTGACCTACGCCTTTTTTTCCCACGCCATTACACTCACAAATTCAATAGTATCTACAAATTGCTGGAAATTTGCATTTTAACCCTATGAGAAAACTTTAAAAAAAATTACGTTTTTCTAATTTGTGGAAAAACGAAAAAATACCCCCAAATTAACATTACGCCGTATTAAAGAGTGCAATTAGCACTATCCGTTCGAAAAGTTTGAACAAAAAAATTGAAACCATTTTTGAGAAATGGCGTTTGAGCGTTTCTGAAAATGCGCAATTTTGAGCTAGTTTTTACAGACAACTATTCAATTTTCGAGAAACTTTATTTGACATTATTTAAAGCACATGTACTCATTAATATAATAATGTGAACAAATCGCCGCTAATGTAAATAATAACAACGTGAGAGACAAATAAAACAGACTACATTTTTACAATTTTTGAAAAAACAAAAAATAGAGGAATATGTCATTAATATCATCTCATAGAGTACATTTAGCACTATCCGTACGAAAAGGTTAAAGAAAAATTTAGAGCCGTTTTTGAGAAAATAGGTTTTTGTATTTTATTAAAAAATTTCAAATTTAGCATGCAATATTCCGCAAAAACTACTAAACTTTTCCAAAAAATGTTAAAAAATGAAATGTACCTAAATGAAAGACCTCACTTTAGACAACAAATTTTATTTGAAAGAAAAATCTCCATCTTCAATTTTGTAGTTCTAGGAAGACACCGAAAACATTTCAAACTTTGGCAATTTTCGAAAATGCAGAGTTAACCGTGAAAATGGGACCTACGCCACCTTAATAAGTGTATTTTACTCTATTCTTACAAGAAATTTAAAGAAAAAATTTGGAGCTGTTTTTGAGAAAATTTTGAAAATGTCCGGGGGCTTCATGTAAAGTACCTTCAAATTTTGAAGAAAGTTTTTCAAAATCGAGGCGCCACGAATGGACGCAGATCGACCGGGAAATATCCATTTTGGAAGAAATCGCACGTATGGTTTACGTACTAGTGTTGTTCACACACGGTCAGGCAGATGGATAGACAGATGGACAGACGGACAGACAGACGGACAGACAGACAGACGGACAGACAGACGGACAGACAGACGGACAGACAGACGGACAGACAGACGGACAGACAGACGGACAGACAGACGGATAGACAGACGGACAGACAGACGGACAGACAGACAGACGGGCAGGCAGACGGACGGACAGACAGATGGACAGACGGACGGACGTTTTGAAAAGACCCGCTTTTTCGGTATCAGGGGACCCCAAAACGTGTATTTCCGTTGAAACTTCGAAATCGATTTTCCGCAGTATTATATAACTTTCCCTATACTCCGTATATACGTACATATACGGGAAATTAAAAATATAAGTGGCACAGTCTGTATCATAAATTTATTTGCTGGTTGAGTTCCCATCGTTAGCTGCCTCTCTTAGAAACATTATATACAGTAGTTTGTTGCGTTGGGTTAGAGTTGCAACTTAAAATGTCCGTAAATATGTGTGGTGTAGTGTGATGCAGCCAAATCTCGTAATCGAAACTTCGTTAATTTTGGATTAATTGAGTTGAAATAAACGACATAGGTAAGTAAATATCTCATGTTCTAGGCATGCTAATTCGTAACTTAATAACTATTCATTATAAACAAGACAAAATGTATTAATAGCATGTACTACTTTTAGGGTAACATTGCCATTCCTGTTATCTTGCCCCTACATGTATATCCTTTGAGAAGAAATTAATCTTCATAAATTGAATTAATTGACATTGTATGAGTTTATATATCATTTCTAAAGCATATGACCTATAAATTGTAAACATTGATTAATTACATTTGATACAAAATTACTTTTATGTTGGTGCCATACTTGCACTGTAACTTTGCCACGTAAACAAATTAAAAAAATACAATATGTAAGGTTTGCAAACCTATGATGAAGTTAAAATGCACGAACCAATGGAAAAAGTAAATAGTGGAAAATTGAGTAGGAAAACGCTACTGAACTGTATGGAATTAACAAGTTCACTTCAAATGACGTGTGGTATGCCAAATACGATATTGTTGCTGAGTTTCCCAGATTAAATATAAAAAGGAGAAAGCACTTTTTTCCTATCGCATTTTATTACAATGTTAAACAGTTAATAAAACATATTTTAGACTGAGTTCTCAAAGCAGTATTTATGCCTGTTTAGAGTATTTAAACTGTCAAAAATCAAAGACTAATAAGGTTCTGATGCATATTTATGTTTTTCTGCTTCCTATCCAACTCTCATACATTTAAGCATTGCCAGAGACTTGGAAATAAATAGAGGTGGCAATGTTTGACCCCTATGGTGTAACATTGCCACTTTGCTTTCTTTTAAAAAAGTAATAAAATCTTTCAAATTATGGAAGCTATGACTTCAATATTTTGAAGAAACATTGTAGTTTTGTGAACGATTAAATTGTCAAAATAATGATTCTGAACATAGGTGCAAAAAAGTAGAGCTTTAAAAGAAACAAATATGTGGCAATGTTACCCCCCGTTGCCTTATATATATTTAGTCCATATAAATCCGTTCCCTGTTGATGATAAATCCATTATCACCATTGTCAAAATAAATTGCAATTTGGTTATATACTCCTTTTTGCTACTGGTGCTTTAAATTAGGATAGCTTAATTTGAATACGAAACACGATCTAGGTTAACAGCCTTAATTTCGCATTATTGGCACTTCGCGCTATGAAAAGTTACTATAAATGTTTTAATGATTTTAATACGTATTAATGCGATAAGGTATTAAACTTCTCCGTGAGTACACGACGTTCGGCAAACGAGCAACACATGCGAGTTATGGTAAGTGTTGTAACAAAGATAGTTTGACATACAAATAAGTCTCTTTCTGAAGTGGTCTCTTTCTACATTTAGGAAGCATTGGACGGTGCATTGCTCACTATTTTCTTGTGCGTTGACGATAGCGAATTTGCGCATACCGTTCAGGCGACGTTACATAAAAGCAGATAAGAAAGGGGTCAAGGGCGAAACTGGAAAAGTAGTAACGTTCATATTTGGGCAACGTGGAAAATTGGCAGTCGTAATGGGGTAAATTAATGCATTTTACATTATTACCGAAAAACATACACATTCTCTGTTCAAAAATAAATTAATTTGGAGGTATAGATTAACGTGTGTTATTTGCTAATCTAAATGTCGTTTTTTGTGTTTTTTTTTTTCATTTTCTATGCTGATAATATTACATTATATCACATAATGCTAATAATTTACAATCTGTTCTCTTGGAATACAAGGTATACAGGATGTAAGTAAGAATTAAGAGAATCTAAAGGATAAATTTAGAATACGCTCACGCTTTAGTCTATACCAGTGTTGTCAAGGTCGATGCCACGAGCGGGAGAGTCCGTGGCACGAGTGTCACGACAAAATCGCCCATCCTCGCAGTTTATTGCCCCGCCACAAGACAACGCCATCCCTATTGTAAAACGGCGGGGTTACTAATAGTTTCCTTTCCCGCCGCTAGTTGCGCAGAGAAGCTCGATGCATGCTACGGTGCCACGACGCGTGCCACTGCCAGTAGAAGACCTTGACACCACTGGTCTATACACATGTTCACTGTTGTCCAACAAGTTTATTGATTGTTGATTTGGATGGTAGCTCAGTCTCGTCTGGAGCCTCTTACTTCGCTCTGTGATAATCTCTACCATAGTTGAGATGTTCAAATCTTTGTACAAATTATTGTTGCTTACGAACCACGGTGCGTTGCATAAACATCTCAAGGTTTTTATTTCGAACCTTGTCAGGATCTCCAGGTTTGCCTTGCTGGCTGTGCGGCATAGTTCTATGCCTTAAGTCCATGTTGGCTTGATTCTTGCTTTGTAAAATAAGACTTAAAGAAGACAAGTTTTACATAAATCATAAATTTAAAAAGAAATTAGGAAATGGGCAAGACTACTGCAGTTCATCTATTAATAAACACCAAAATATTTCTATAAATAATTGTATTATCCCCTGGACACTACCAATTTTAAAAAAATTCTAGGGTTTTTCTGATACCCAACTTTTATGGAAGCCACATTTCCTAGGTAAAATAATCAAAGCATAGGCTTTGCGTTTCAAATTATATTCGTTAATAAATAGATCATCCGCTAATCATTTTGAACTTTTCAATTTTCTAAAAATCAGGATTTTCAGCAAACATGAGCCCTGCACCATTCTCTGAAACGTCCTTCACAAAATCCATCAACAAAATTTAACCATAAACGATGGAGTCATTTTTTGAAAATTTTGAAAATGTCTCAGGGACTTCATGTAAAGTACCCCCTAAAGTTAAAGTATAGGTTTCAAATTGAAGGGGTCATGACATCAGCCAGATGGGTTGGGAAATTGGTTTTGGAGAAAATCGGCTGAACGGTTTAGCCGCTTGCATTGTTCACAGACGGACAAACAGACAGACGGTCAGACATACAGACGGACAAACAGACGTTTTTCCGTTATTCGATTTTTCGGTATCAAGGATCCACAAAACATGGATTCTAGCTGCATCACATGTTTGAGGATTTTTTTCTAAATTTAGCAACTGGATTTATCCACTTTATCGTTACCAAACCCTTGTAATAAGAGTTTTTCTGCCGAATTTTTTTTTCGCACAGCATTACATAACTGTCTCTCTTGTCGAAGCGAGAAAGTAAAAATGAGGCTTTCTAAGGTAATTACCTTACTCTGAATGATTCTGGTTTAATTTAATTAGGTCATTTACTGCACAACTCTTGTAAAGGCCTGATCTTTTATACAATAAAATTGTTTGATAAACAATAGTGATGAATGTTTAACATAAAGGAGCAAATTGTGCAAAATGGCTGTCAAAACAGTTTAATCATCTCTTCAAGAATATGTTTTCGGGAAGATCAGAAAGTGAAGATTTCATATCGTATTTTCACATTAAAATCCTTGTTTTACCATTCTTGAACCTTATGTCGCAGACTATGGTGGAACAAAAACATTCAGTCAAAATATCTCCAGAAAATTTCCTGAAATATAGGATAGTTGATGCTGTCATTTGAAATTGACAATATCTTTGTGCGAGCTAATTTCAATATTAAAAAAATATTCCTGTGAAAAATTCTTATAATACCTCTAATGCGATGTTTGTATCTGATGTCAGAGTTGCGGCATATCAAGCACGCAATCTTTGTTAGATAACAAGAGCTAAGTTTGTAGGTGTTGGCAGACTCATTGTTCTGTTAATTTACAAGGTAATCACACGAATTCTCGTTGTCGCAACGGATCTCCTTCTCTTGTATTTGATATATGATAATATGATAAGAGACACCTCTGGAATAAAACACTTTTGTTGTGTACAATGTAAGCAGCTTAGCTAGGTCTGATCGACTAAACATCGCTTAGCAAGAAAAATCATAGACATGTCATTGTCATATCGCGGATCGTGTCTTACCAAATGAACAACATTTATTAGTACAAAGTAAATGTTATTGAAAAGTGATAATTATAACTCGTATTGATGTAAACTTTCATAAGTCAGAAAATTCTGATTATCTTTGTCAATCACGTAAATGTCTACTCATTTCAATTTGAAACACTCACGCGGGGCAGAGAAAATCTACTAATCAAATGTAATTTTTTCAAAAGCTTGTAGCATCAGAAACATGGTAATACATCAATTATATCGTGGCTAACAAAGATGATGTGGGAATAATAGTACTTTTATGAGTTGACCAGAAAGAAATGATCTTGGAAATGTACCAATTACTGTTGAGATCAATTAAGCTTGTCAGAGCTTCGTCGTCTTTTATTTATTACGAATACATTTTAATTCATCCAAAAAATTATTTCTTTAAAAATATAATAATAATAATAATAATAATAATAATAATAATAGTAATAATAAATATAAAACGGAATAATACATTTACATTTATTGAGTTGGTTAATTTTACACTGTTTAAACAATTAATCTTTACAAAAGATGATAAGAAGCCAAACATTCTAAGAGGCAAAAAATTCTTCTACTTTACGATGAGTTAAAGAAATTACGAATTATCTTAACAAAAAACTGAAGAGAGTAATTGGGACAGAATAAACGAAAAGTGAATTAAACAATGAAAATTTGAAACAACGTTTTTTAGTTTTATGAAGCACACAAAGCTTTTACAAAGAGAGTGAACAATATAGTTCATCCCCGTGTTTTTGCGATTTATTTGCATGTTTAATATGCACAAATGGAACATGCAACGCATCCCCGGAAATGGGAATCGAGCTGATCTGAATTTGAAAGATTTTAACAACATCCGTTGAAAACGTCATTGGCTTTTTACACTTTCGGTCTGTTGCGCGTCATTTCCAGTGTCAATGAATAAATACACCAGTCATCCGCACACGTGCAGAACATTAAGCACAGCAAGGTTGGTTCTTTTTCATTCACCCGCCGTAGAAAAAACTACTAAACAAAATGTTACCCTGAAATTTTGATCAGTAAGAACAGCCACAATTTATAGAAACCCCAGCAACAACGCATGTGGAAATTGCTGTACACATTGTTGATAATCCTAAAAGAGATATAATTCGATAATGTATTATCTGCTTCTGTTAATCTATAAATTCTGATAAGGTGCAATGATATATTGAGAAAGAAATTCCCTTTTGTCACAATTATTGACGAGAATGTGCATGCTGAATTGTTTAAATTTAGAAGTGCAAGAAAATAAACTTTTAGGTACTGGATACTTACTACCAAATTCTAACTACGTCGTGCATGTATTAAGATCAATTTACATAATAATTTTCAATACGTAAGAAGGGTGAAAAAGGTAGAGAAAGGTCATTTAAATTGACATGCGTAAGCTGTGAAGTATTTTTGATTCCTAAGAAGACTGTTCAAACACCTTTGAAACATTTGTGGAAATTTGAATACGCATTATATACATGTAATAGTTTTGTGTTTCTACAAAAGGATGACTAATAAGGAATCCGATAATGAATTGATTGATTGTTGGTGATTCCGGGCTCATCAACTACAGAGGTCATTAGTCCCGTAAGTGTGGTGCGTGTTTTTTCATCGGAAGGTGGCGGTGATCTTTTCCCCACTAGATGGCGATATCCGGCGCCGACCTACCATCGACTAGTGGAGTTTTCCCCTCAACCAGGTATCTCCCACCAGCGGGACACCGCCCCAGCCAGGACAAGCTCTAAGCTCCCGACTGGTCTCCCGGCATAAGTGGTAGTGTAGTCCATGTTAGTGTTAAGTGTGTGCGTGTGGGTGAGGGGTGGGGATAGAACAAGAAAGACGTAGGAAAGATCGCGCGCGGTCCGTTTGTTAGGGTAATGCTCCAGCATTCGCCTGCAGTTGATCTGAGAAACCACGGAAATCTACCGATGAGAACAGCCGACCGATAGAATTTCCTCCAGACAGCGACTGAATTCGACCTAGCTGAAAAGCTAGTGTCGAAAATCCTGCCGCCGTCGGGATTCGAACCTAGAACCGCCCGATCAGAGTGACTGCAGTACATCAGTTGATGCACTGAACCATCTCTCCCGGTCTCATAATGAATTTGTAATAAATACACCGTGAGTACCAAAACGTTTGAATCGTCCATAACACATCGTGGTTTTGAATTGAATATTAAGAATCATTATAAATATACATTTCCCTTCTATTTGTGTTACAGAACTTCCCACGCCCTACTAAACTTCTCTACCCTCGCGCAGGCATGAATGGCCGCGAGACAAGCACAAAAACAAGTGTGTTCCTTGAAGAATGATGTCTGAAATCACTGCGAGAGATACTGGCAATTACTGAACAAAATATATTTCATTATATCTCTCTAAACTTCAAATACATTTCGTTTGAACAACTATCAGTCATTAACTCTTAAAAACATCCAATAAACTAAATCCTTGGTGCTTTAATTAGGCGCTTTCTTTAGACGTAAATTTCAGTTGTAAAAATCGAAGCTGCTCAACCCAACTCATTTCACCTTCTTTAATTATGTGCTTTGATTTCACCACTCTCATTTTTATATTATTCTGAAAGGTTTCCGTCTACTTTTAGAAGATGAAATAAATTTTGTTCAGAAACATTCATGAATTAAAATTCCACTTCATGAAACGATATAGAAATTCGAAATAAGGACATTTCATGCAGCAAGTTTCTCTGCACAACTGGGTATGGTATTTGATTACTACATGACATGGAAAAGACATCCAAAATCTTCTAGATGAATGCAAGAATAGACTTAAAATCTTTAAATAGTAATCGTTTCATAATAACTGGGGTGCAGAAAAAGATCTACTCCGGATTACATTTAAAGCAATTGTAAGAAGCAAGATTGATTATGGCTCCATTATTTATAACTCTGCCAACCAAACAAAGCTGAAAAATCTCCATTTGTATACATTCCACTTTTGAGATTCCCGAAGTTATGTTCATAAAGATTTAAATTGTCGTTTGTAGACAATCACTGTTATTTTTACATTTTCGAAACCTTATTTAATATATTTATTGATACTTGTTCGACAAAAATTTGTCTTTCAAGTGTGTGAACATTACAGTAACATCGAATACAGTATGAGGAGAAACTTAAAAAGTAACCTCTAACATACTACTGACATGTATAGGTATTATTGATTTTGAACACACAATGATCTTAAAAATAAACAATGGTTATAAATAGTACATAATACATGAAATTTATACAATAAATAATAGATACATGTAGTAAGTTAACTATGGAGGATGTAAGAGGCGTTTTGAATAACGTGATTTAATTCGCGGGAAAGGATTAGCTGTTTTTCCAAGTTGAAAAGATGTATAAGCAGGAGAATAAGTAATGGAAGTATAGAAATTATCTGAGAGACGAAGGATCCAGGATTTTAGAGACAGGATACTGAGTTCATGTATCTTATGAAAAAAAATGGAGAAACCAGCAAGTGGCAGCCGCCGAGTGGCGGCGCGGGGCCGAGGCGCGTGCGCGGCCGCGAGTACGCCGCCGAGTGCGGAGGCTCTGCCCGCAGCGTATCGCACGCGAAAGCGGCCCCGCGCGGCGCCTTTTAAAAATCCTCCTCTCTCGCCGCCGCCGCCTCCGCCGCCCGCCGGCGGCGCGCCGAGCTGCCCCCACCTCGCCTCGCGCAGACCCCTCCTCCTCCTTAAATCTGGACACACCTCTCCGGCGCTGAGCACGCCCACCCGGCCCGCGCATCGTCCCCTCCCCCTTCACCGCCGCCGCCGCCGCCACCGCCTCCCGCGCGCTCTCGCCCGCCCGCTCGCCCCCGCGCCCGTGCTCGCGCTCGCTCGCTCGCTCGCTCGCCACGGAGCGTGCGCGCTAACTCCACGCGGCATTTTTCCAGCCGCTAACGCCGGCGGCGCGCCAGATCCGCGCGGCGCTCCGCTCCAGACGCCGCCTTCAGGCCCAGGCGTCGCGTCGCGGTTGGTCGTCGCTTATCACAGCGCGCAACGTGCGCTCCGCCGCCCACCCCGCCGCCGCCGCCGTCTGTAGCGCCGGCGAGCGCAGCTGCGCGCGCCCAGCCAGCCACCCATCCATCCACCCGAACGCCACGCTCACCTGTGCGACGTGCGGGCCGTTTTCCACGAAAAGCGTGCGGGCCCGGTTGCGAGCTTCGATTTTTCCGCACTTGCCGGCGCGGCCCGGCGCGGCCCGGCCCCGCGGCGCGCCCGCCCTGCTCCCCCGAGCGAGCGGCCCGCCTCCCGCTATAAACGTATACAGAGCGGCGCCGCCACTTCAGTTGGAGCCGAGCGCTGGAAGAGGGCGGACGCGCTGGGCGTCGCTGCTGCTAGTTCATGCACTCGCCGCAGCCCCGGCTCAGCGGCGGCTTGGCGCTGCGGTCGACCCCTGTGTTGTCGCGACCGCACCGTCGTCGGCGTGCTGCTGCAGCGACTGCGATTCTTGTGATGTTTTCTGTGTAGAAGAGACCCCTCCCGCGAAGGACGAGTTTTGTTGTTAGACATTGTCGGTGGTGCCAGCCGTGAGGAGAGATGGACTTTCAAAGCGCGATGGAGACGTTCGCCGAAGCCTGGGTTGCGGCCAACACGAAAGGCGGGCCGCTTGGCGACGTCGGCTGCTCACAGGTGAGCGATATTTACGTAAATAAACTTGCGCCTATGCGACGCGTGTGCGCTCTGGCAGGTTGCTGCTGCCGGACCGAGTGCGGTCCACCCGGGCCGTTGGTGCTGCAGTCCGCGCGGACGTGCCGGCTGCACACGCGCCTCACACGCCCCACATGTGCTCGCGCCATCGCTTTCGATTGTTGTCAAACAATCAGGCATTCGATCGTGACATTCCTGATAAATGTTGATCGATGGAATTGTTGATAAAACAAGCGACATTACGAGTGCGTGACATCCGAATTATAGCTAAATGTTTAATTCACTTGGCAGGGGTTCCGCGAAATTGGAAACGCGTTGTGAATGTATTCATGCCTGTGTGACAATGAGGGCAACAGACCGTGCTTATTATGTGTTACGTTGAAAACGTATAATATTTTTTTTGCAACAGAAGTTTACAAATGGAAATCAGCGTCCTGTAATTTGAAACACAAACACGCCGCTCTAGGTTTAACTAACCGAAGTGTATATCCGTAAATTAGAATAGGCTGTGAAACAAATGTTAACGACCCCAATCGTTAACTCAGTAACGTGCACTACTTATGCGCGCTTTTCTTGAGCTACGCGTCAAGTTCTTTTTTTAATGCTGCAGTTCCAACGCTACGGAGCACAAGAGACCGTAATTAGCATATAACTTCTAAATTGGTTTAATATATTAATTAAAAGAGCCCATGCTGAGCCAATGGTTCCATTTTCTCTCGCCTTGGCGTGTAAAATTTTCCACGTGCTCCCCCTAGAGTTCAGTTTGTGGCCGGGGCTATATACAATTCATGACGCGTTGTGTTGTTCAGTTGTTTCCTCGCTTCTCGTTACGCTCTGTCGCTGCTACTCTGTTTTGTCGAACCCGTCATGTGTAACACCGGAAGAACGCAATGATTTTTGCCCCCGACTGACTTCCTGCGAGCCATAATAATAATAATACATATCGACGCGTTTCCAAAGTAACGTCCGACACAATGACTTCGGAGGGGTTTTTCACAGGATTACCTCTGCTGCGGGTTTGTCGTGATCACAGGCGTATCGCGCGTGGAAGACTTTGTCGGTCCAGAGCATTTTTCCTCTCCCCGAAGTCATTTTCATAATTATGAACAAGGGCGAAGTTCACCAGGTTGCTACCACGGTGAATCATTTTAATAATGTATGTATATGAGTGGGAGAGTAAGCGATTGTGATACTAACTTTGAATAATCCATAGTTTATGTCAAGAATGAACGTTCAAGGTGTGTTATAAAACATTACTTCAACTTTTACTTGTAAGCGACTTTTTACAACTCTCAAATTTAATTTTTTTATTGCCAAAAATCAGAAAAAAAAATATATATGTGACACATACGGAAGAATCGTGGAAACGTTTTTGAAGCACGTATAAACATTCATAAAAATCTTGTAATGTTTTGACAGTTCCCTGGAATTGATCTGTTGCTAATACTGTACCAAAGTCTTCAGAAAAACCGTCGTTTTTCGTTTTAGTTGCCATAATTTTCTTCAAAGTTAAAAGCTTCAGTTTGAAACATGTTAATTATCAATTTATAGAATTTTCGAAGTTTTGTTGTTAGTATAATAAGTGAGACAATTTATTAGTGTTAGCAATCTTCCCACCATCCACTTCGCAGCGCAATTGCAAATTTGTTTCGACGCGAGCAGCTCTTTATCATTCCCCCACCTCGTAAATTACCGCCCAACACAAGACATCTCCCAATTCCAAACAACACCAGCCAGAGGCATATCTAGGTATTCAGGCGCCCATGGCAAGCATAGAATTTGCACCCCTATGGGGATGCTTGAAATTAAGGTTGTTGTTTCTTGTTTTAACGGGTATACTGTAAATAGCGCCCCTAGTGAGTGGCGCCCATGGCACATACCGTAGATACGCCACTGACACCAACCTCCATTTTGCAGCAAGACGTTCCCTCCGCGCCCCACGTCCCCAATAAGCGCGAGCCCATCCTTTCCCGTCCCGTCCCGGCGCGGAGAGGTGCTGGCCGCGCGCCGCGCCGCGCCGCGTGTGCGAGCGCCACGCGACCGCGCGCCGCCTCGCCACGTGCGTCGCCAGCCGGCCGGCAGGCAGGCAGGCGGGCCGGGCCGGCGCGCCGCGCCGCGCGCGCGTAGGCCCAAAGACACGGCGGCGGGCGTCGCGGCGCGCCGGCGCCCGCGGGCCTCCTTCGCGACGCCGCCGCGCCGGCCGCGGGCGCCGCCGCCGCTCAGCTCCGCGTCGGGCCGCGACCCGCCGCCGCCGCCTAACGAACTTACAGCTTCTTCTCCCGGCGCGGCGGCCGGCGACAAAGGTTTCCTATTACATGTCAACACGGGCGTAATCGCATTTTCCGCCTGCCTATAGTTCCTGGTGTTGGCGAAGTAATGCTGCTCTCGCGATGTAACGCGGGGTGTAAGCCCGTCGTTGCGCGATGGACTGAGGGGACAATTGGTATTAAATAGGAGGCAACCAATTGGCGAGAAGGATAATCATGTTTACTCGTTGAAAAAACTTATTTTTTATTACTTTACCATTGTATGCATTGTTTCTCACGATTCATCTTGATGCTGAACTCATCTTTTCACGCAGAAAAGACCATAAAAATGTATCATTGTGTCATTTACATTCTCAATAAATTAACAAGAATATCTAAAGTGTATCATCATTCGATTCTCTGTTTTTGGAAAAGGAATAAGAAATCGTAAATAACTTTTATAGTCGCATTCGTGGGATTTTCTGGTGTCTAAATCCGACACGACAGCATAATTTAGGCTGTAGAGAAGCATGACAAAGCGTCGATTGCGGCAGAGTGCGATGAAATGCAGAAGTAGTTGCTGCGTTCGAAACGAGCGCAATATATCCTTCAAAAATCAAGCACCTGAATTATTAGCGATTTGGGATCTGCTCGGTTTTATAATCCTCTGCCGGATTTATATTCCACTAATACTACCTATCTAGTTTTAACGAGCTTTTTGTAAATAAATCCAGCACGTTTCGTAGAGTAGGATCATCGAAGTTGTTAATGATTATATGTGTAAAACAAATCCTCCAATGAGTTATTATATAGTTGTAAACGTCAACAAGGCCGAGCTCAGTGCAGTACAATTTTGAAGAAAATTAATGTTGTTATTGTTGTTGTTATTATATTATTAATATTATTATTGTTATTATTATTATTCCTCTAATTCAAGACTAAAGATGTTATGGGTCGGTTGAAAATAAAATCTACACCAAGTTGCAACCAAATTCCTGAGGAGCAGGTAGAGGGTCCGTCCTTGCCTCTACAAAATGTGGGCTGGTCCCAATAATGCAATGTCTGGCACTTCCCAATCTTTTGAATGACCTGAAAGTTTACCCATCTTACACAAATTTTGTAGAATTTTTATTATTATTATTACTCTATTATCACAATTATTAGCCAGTAAACCCTCGTGAACACAAATTTCAAGGGAAATAATTGGAGTTCATGTTATAAAATTTCGTGTTATCCGAGTATTATAAATGTCCGTATTACTGTAGTCCCTTGCCGGGACAGCGAAATGCTTGTTAAGCGAGTTCGTGCTAACGAGGGTTTAGTGTAATACATTCCATTGTGCGATGATCGGCATCAATATTTTTCAGATGTGACACACCTCTCAAGAACAAGCGCTCATCGTTACATTTTCTAGATAACTGGAACAATATCGCAGTAACCGGATTCCTCTTATGAAAGACTACTCCTCTATCACAATATCATATTATCACATTATCCACAACCTGGGCCTTTTGTTGGACACAACCTGGCAGCACATGCACCACCTCGTGAGTCGCTTTGGGTTTCGGCTGCTTCGCGTTTCCCACAAGCGGGAAAAAAAATTCCTGGGCCGAGGTATTTTTATCCCTCGTTAGTTCTCGCCCATTGCCCTGGATTAGGCCGCTCCGCTAAGCCAGAGGAGCACCCTCAGAAGCAACAGAGCGCGCGGGAGGGCGCAGGCGGAGCGAGAAATCCGGCTCCGCCCACTCTCCCTCTCAAGCTGCGGGAAAAATCCCCGGCCGCCGTCGTCCGTCGCAGGCGGAGACGAGGCCCACGCCGGAAGAGATGGCGACGTTTTTTTCGAAAATCCCAGCGTGTTAATTTTTCAAAATATTTAAAATTCCATACCGGTATGCGGGACGTGTTGTATAAAATGTATCGGTGGGTTGGTGAACAGACGTACCGATTTTTTTATTCGAGGGTCCAATAAAATACGAGAAAAAATAATCATTTGACCCTAGATTTCCATAAAAGATGATAAAATCCATTATAGAGGACTTTGATGTTGTTCTCCAGATTTAAAAGTCAGGGCCTGTCAAAATATACTCATCGTACAATCGATGTTCTGAGATTTAATTAGAATTATGCAACGGACTTGGATTGTTTTGACTTGAGTACCTCTGATTGTGAACCTATAAATTGCTTAGAAGTACTGCACAAGGCCGAAACAAATGTTCGATATCAAATGACCGATGTATTGAAACAGGAGTACCGGCTAAAAAAATAATCCACGTAGGAGGAATGCAATCCACTCAGGAAGAAATGGAAGGGGAAAACACTTTGAAACACTTACTGGTTCAAAGAGAGAAGAGGCCACGTGCAGCCTAGGCCGATTCTCGAAGTGAAGGGCTCGTTTCCGAAATGACGTACCCCCCATGAAGCACAAGTTTTCAGAAAGGAAAAGCATTCACGTTCTGTCTTAAAGTTCAAAGAAGGATTCATCAGTTTTCGGATAGCGTTTTACAGGAAAATCGCAATTTCTAACACAATATTTGGCAGCAGGACGGAGAACCATCTTAAGAAATATTGATACCATCCGCGCATGTTTTCTTGATCCCTCTTATCGCTAGACACGAGAGGAGAGGGGTGTTTGTTATTTTGATGACAGGACTGTTATATCAAATCTGTAGCTCATTTTATTTGTAAAATAGTTTCTATTATATTAGAGTGACATTTCTGTAATTAGAATTTGTCAACAACACTCGTTGCTAACATTTATTCTTAATTCATCTAATATTAGTAAAGGAGTTGGGTCAGGTATTCCGGGGCTCACGAAAACGTGTCCATAAAGTACGTAAAAGTAAAGTAAAATACTCAACTTCCTTGTTTTACTAGAAAACAACAGAAAATCTAAATAGGTCGCTTTGGAAACAAGCCCTTCAGTTGTTCGTCCCTGTAATGTTGCCATCTCCAGGCAGCGGCAGGCGCGGCGAGGACGGTGGCGGTGCGGGGGAGCGGGCGTTCCTGTCGCGTATCTCCGCATCACCGGAATCCAGCTCCCGCGACGCCCCTCCGCCGCCGCCGCTGGTGCTGCTTCCTGCTGCGTATTAGTTCGAATATAATGGGGTCTGGAGCGGTTATTAAGCCGACGCGTTTTCCCACATCGGGAGCGGCGTCCGCGCGCCGCACCGAGCCGCGCCGAGCCGCGCCGCCGCGCCGGCCTGTGCGTCCAGGAGGCCCCGGCGCGCGCCTCTTGCTCTCCGAGGGCGGAGCTGCCGACGGAAAGGACTGGAGGGCGCCGACAAATTCACTCGGTGACTCTCTATTGTGAAGAAAACAGTGAAAGCGACAAATGAAGATTTTTTTCTACTATAAACATTTTTAGGCTTTACGAAGTTTCGTTTATTCTCTACATTTGTATTGTCGGCTTAATATGAACTTAATACTAATAACTTAATTGTAAAAATCACATACTTGGGGGAAGAATTATTTATATCACATTTTTTCACATGAATCACATTTTTGTGGAGACATAGGGGAGTTTGTTCATTTTTGAAGTGAAGTATATTCATTTTTCCCAGTTTTATAGATATCGTTGCATTCTAGATATTTACGGAATTATCTCTGTTTTCTCAGCATCCAAAGTTGTATGATAATGCTGATGAAGTATTTAAATAGAAAATATCAGAATTAATGAGAAACAAGATAGGATAAATAAACATAGTCGTTATTTTGAAATATATTGGACCGACGAATTCAAATGATGTTATAAGAGAACTCTTCAAATAGATTATGTTATTGAAGAGTTAACGGCAACTTACAACATTGAAGTAAATCATTTTGATTTTGACAATTAAAATACAAAATAATATATACATTAATTTCAGAGTTCACTGCCAGCCAGCAGTTATTTTCAAATAGACTGTGATCTGATAATCTGTTCACGCAGTAATGCAATCCAACGTTTAGCGTCATTTATAAACCGGCGTAATCCAATAATATGGCAGTGCATAAAGTCATTATATTATTTTTCGTCACATTCAAATGTCATAGTCTGTAAGTCGAAAAAATTGCTGCTTACATTAGTGAATTGAAGTAAGTTCTTAAATTAATCTTTTCCGATGCATCGCGATTGCAAATCTTCCCCACAAACTACGAAATAATTGCTTTAGTTCCACCGAATGATTTCCGTGTTTGCATGGAAAAGAATCATGTCAGTGCCTGTCAATTAACGAGGATTTTTTTCCACTTTTTGAAACTTCTCAGACGTTGGACTGGTATCTTATCACAAAATCTAAATAACGTCTGTTAATACATTATCTGTGAAATATCTTTGTATGTTACGGAGTATGATACAATGTAACAATAAAGGTGAATTCTTGTGTTGAAAACTTGAATAAACGTTTATGTTGAAAATAAACTCCAAACAACAATTTTCTCGAACATTTTTATTCAAATATTTCTTAATAACTGACAAGTCCAAATATGAAATAGCTTTACAGCGGGTACCGCAATCCCAAGGTATAATACAAATCAAGCCAGAGAAATAATATGGGCATAAAACAAATTACAACATCTAAAGGATCAATCCTGATCATCAACAAAAGTATTCCAATGAATTAAAAGCATAAAATCTTGAAGATCCTCTCAAAGAAATTCTTAATAAACCAAGATTAATTAGCAGAGGGTAACATGATAAAGAACTTGGTATGCTGCACTTCCTTTTCCTTTTCAAATCTTTTTAATTATCTCAGAGTTGCAAACATTTTCGGACTGTATTACACTACTGTCTTATGTATCGCTACGGCGCACTAATTTGGACAACCAATTTGTAGTTTGTTCAGGTGTAGTTTGGAAATCAATAGAGAGTCCCTAGTCAAGAGTCGAATCTTGATCGTATTCTTTTCGTATTAAAAAACTAATTATAAAGACAGTTTCTTTCCAATGTAAACTTTATAACACTTCCCATTATTTCAACTATATATTGTCTCTGGCCAATTTCTAAAGACATTTTTTTCTTTTGCTTCTGATAAAATTTTTGTTACAAAAATTTTGTTAAAGGTAAAATTTCCAGAGACACTATATAGTTAAAATAATATAACTACACATAAATAAATTTAAAAAAAAACTTATCACTTCAGTGCTCACTTATTACCCCACTCACAGTGCACAATGTGGTCGGTCTCTATAGGAACTGGAACGCGCGCGCACGAACGGAGCGCTAGGGATCTCTAGGCACCGAACAAAATTAGGTTGTCTTTCTTGTAATCAATAAAAACAAACTTCATTTTGGATATTTATTTATTCGAGGTTAAATTTAACTATGAAAATAAAGATGAAATGTCCCAACTACATTGTTGGGACATACTAAGTCGAAGTTGTCGTCTCCTGAGTACGTACCAACTTCGGCCCGTAGGTCCGTCCAATATTTCTCTATACAGCTGCCTCGATTTCACCATTTTATATCCAGGTGTCAAGAAAGTTCGAATTGTGCTAGTTGGGAACCGCCATTTTACCCAGAACCAATATCAATATACCCGAAAAAGTTCTATAATGCCTTCAGTTACCATTCCCTCTCAATTTCTGTATGGCGGGGCTATCGGGTTAGAGGACTTTTTTTATTTTACATTTTCTTACGCTGCGAGGCAACGCTTTATAAGAGTAAATGGAGATTGTAACCTGGCAAACTTAGCAGTAACGTTTCAAAATTACGAGGACACTCCCATTGGAGACCTCGAATAAATATCAATACATTTCTAAGAATTGAGAATGGGGAGAATAAATTATGATTTTGAGTAAGAAATGTTACATGAAGTAGGTACAGGATGATCATTAGTTTTTCTTTTACGGAAGTTTAAACTTATCTTTGGGGAATTCGATTGAAATCTTCTGTGCTGCTTATGTTTTTCCTAATTTGAAAATACTAGTTGTTGGAGAGGATGTGAGGGAATTAAAGAATTTTTTTGACAATAATTGACATTAAATGGAGGCGGCCGTCCAGATTGCGCTACTCTCTGTTAATCTACCGTCCCTAGATTTAGAGAGTTGTGCTACCGCCGCCATTTAATGTCCGTACGGGCAGCACCGCCACGCAGAATTTAGAAATTGAGAAGAATTGATGACAATTGGAAGCATGATGAATATTTTCGAACATATTAATATTGATTTTCGATAAATTGATGGTTTACAACACACTACTTCTCGGCTGTCCGGGTGACGCCGCGTCGTTGCCAGAGAGGCCAACGTTTCGCCTAACATTTCGTAGGCTTCCTCAGGGCAGTGACATGATATTGTACGCGTCCAGGTTTACAACACACACTATATTGCACGAGTTTGTGACTTCTGGATATAGAATGGCGGAATCGGCGTCGCAAAGGAATGCGCTACTCTCTAGGGACTCTAGACCAGGGATTCCCAATCGTCTTCCTTCATAGACCTTTTTAAGAGTATGCTTCCTTCATCGACATCGTTTTCTCTATGTTACGTAGCCTTCATAATCATGACATAAAGAAAATGCCTTAAAGAATCATGACATAAATGCCTTAAAGATAACAAATTCATACCCCAATATTCTTGTAAGTATTCGTCAATTATCGAAAACGTTTCTGTTTTTTAGTAGCTGCGCTTCTCATTGTCATTCAAATGAAATAGTTACAAAATGTTAAGTGCTTTTAAGAAATGGCCATAACATTTCTTTAGAGCGTATTGCAGAGAGTACATTCTTGCGCGATAGAGTATAGTTAACGCATAGTGAAAATTTCTAAAGTTTTCTAATCATTGTAATTCCTTAGCATGAAAGACATACGAAAGACTTACATAAGACATACATAAGAACATATTCGTGTTTTATTTTTACACGTTCTGTTGCTTTATATCAGAAAAGCATTAAGTTCATTAATTTTTTGCAATCAATGAGATCTTTATTATTCCGATAAGGGGCAGGGTCATAATTCGGCGATTGACCCCAAACGACACCTTGATCATCATTGACCCTTTCAAAATTTCGTCGACCCCCAGGGGGTCTATACCGACCCCGTTGGTAACCCCTGATCTAGACACTGAGTTCACGCGTAAAGTAGCGACGTTATGCACTAATAGTCACGTGATGGACCTTGAAGTCATAACGTCTTACTTTGGGCGTAAGGTACGACCTGATACCTTCATAAATAGTGTACACCTGTAGGAATCTCTTCGGTCACCTTACAAAAAGCAAAATGTCTGCCTAAAAATAGGAAAGGTTGCATTTTTACAACACTGATGAACCGATTCTAGTATGTGAGGCAGTTAAATTATTCCTTACCAACTCCACAACGCTGACAAGAATTAACGGAAAATGTTGGAAAGGTGACAGGTGATAAATTCGCGAAAAAGAAATTGAAATTATATATTCGGGTTAGGTTATACCTTATGCTCATAACGAAACGCTGTTTTAAGATATTCCCGACATTCTCAAAAAATAAATAAATAAATAAAAAAAAGCTGATTCAAAATTTCAGACTGCAACTCATCGTAGAGGGCCACAAAATCTAAAACTCCGTTTTCTTTTCGCCTGGCCCTAAAACTCCCTTGTACGACAGTGTAGCGCAGAATACAGCTCCGCGCAGGGCCTGCGATTGGTGTTAATTTCGAGTGGGTAGTCGACGCAGGTCCCTCCCTCCTCCATCTCCCACCGAACACATATATGAATGGAAAAATACTAAACATAATAACAATTTTTGCAAATCGAATTTGTCGGTCATGTTGCTGTATACGTATGAAATTGCAATACTGTTGAGACGCTCTTGCAAAACAGTAGATCGCTTGTACGTTTTGAGTCGACGTAATACCGAGAAACTTCGTTCAATTCTGTAATCTGACGTTTATGAATATTTCTCACAACCCAAGTGGATATTTTACCCATTCGGAATTTTTTCTTGGGGGTATAGCTATACCCACAATACCCATATTCCCACATTATGTCTAGATTACAAAGGCGTCGTCTGTCAGACAACGCAACTAGTACCGAAAGCTTACCCCACCCCCTTCCCCTCACTGCTCGTTTCTGAAACTCTAGGTACCTTCATTGTATAACTAGCCAGTGAAATACACGTAACCTTGTGCGCGTGCCTATTTCCGGTAGCCTATACGCCATTTTAACACGCGTCGTCTAGTAGACTACGCCTTTGTAGTTGTGTCAGTGATATTTTTGGAGCTATTGGCTATTATTGTGAATAATAAATACGAACTCCTAGTCTTGTAGCATTTAAGTTATGTTCTGAACATTTAGCAGTCTTAACGGATTGACGGCGATCATAACAAAAGTCGCATGACGAGGTACTTCTGTGGACGCATCTCAAAACCACGCGTGGACAGCACCAAGCAAGTGTCTGCTGTGAGAGTCAAGCCATTTAGTTGCATCTATAAAAACCTTTGAAATGTATTTTGTAAGTCCATAACACGTGTCCAATTAATTAAATTTAGTGTTTCATTGTAAAAATGAGTTTTTCTTCATTTTTACTCAAAGTCGTCTGTTAGACTACGCCTTTGTAATAATGCTTGGTGCAGATCGTCTTTGCAATTTAAGGCTAAGTTCATGAATTTTTTTGTAATCAATGAGGTCTTCACTATTCCGATAAGGCGCCGATTCATGATTCGGCTATTGGCCCCAATAGACCCCTTGACCACCATTGACACCTTCAAAATTTCGTCGACCCCCAGGGGGTCTATACCGACCCCATTGGGGACCCTTGATCTAGAGCAGGGTTGTCAACCTGGCGGCCCGCGGGCCACATGCAGCCTCCGGTGCCATTAATTGTGACCCGCGAAAAGTTTTTAGTCAACAGTTAGTCCCCTGCAACCATATCGAGCGAGGACATAGCGCGCCTAGCGCACGCGCCATATTGGAGTCACCACTCCCCTAATGCAAAAATAGATTCATGTTCAGATTTAAGATATTTTTCTAGTAAATTCAGAAATTAAAAATCATCTCATGTGTTTCACTACGTTATGCACGCTACGGTCTAATATCCTGAAAGCATGCTTCAATTCCCCCTCCCCTGTTTCAGAACAGCCGGGCAAAGTGCCGAGATCAACAATACGGAAACGCCAGGCGTGGAGTGCCCGAGTAATGAAAATACGGCCCGCAACCATAAGAACGGTTTTAGTTGTGACCCGTGAGGCCTTGCAAGTTGGACACTCCTGATCTAGACACTATGAGTGTGTAGGGTCCCTAGATAACAGAGTAGCGCAACCACCACCATTTAATATCCTCTCACCCGATAGCAACATCAAGCAGATTTCAGAAGTTGAACAGAAATGAAAACAATTGGTGACGTAATGCAGATTTTTAAGAATATTAATCTGTGGTCACGGGGTAAAAGTTCTTAAGTCAAAAATCTTAGTTTGGAGAAAACAAGGGTTAGATTTTTGAGCCTCCGCTGGTTCCTACGCTAAACGCTATTTCTTATTTTTTCTCGTTAAGTAGGCAACATTTGAATTCGGTCGTTTAACTAAAATCAAATATAGATACTAAAAGTTTCAGTACTTAACCCAATTTTGCCAAAAATTGACTTAAGAACTTTTACCCCGTGATAACAGTAATATTGATTTGAGAGAGATTCATGGTTCTCAACACCTAGTTAGTTTAGTTAATGCCTTATTTTACGTGGCGAGACTCGAGCCATCAGGCCCGCTCTTCCGTCTGACCACACCTAGATTACTACACATTTCCAATTTTCCTGACAACTGGATATAAAATGGCGGGATTGGAGGAACAATGGAATGTGCTACTCTCTGCATCGAGGGGCTCTATGAGTGCGGAGCGCAGAGCGCACCTCGGCGGCGGTGGCAGGTGGCTGCAGCGCAGAGCGGCTGCGCGGGCAGCGTTCGCCAATGCCACGGCCGCCGCCGCTGCCGTGCCGTCCGCTCCTTCGCGGAACTGGAGGATCTACCCGTTTTTCTCGCTTTCCCGTTGAGATTCAGGCCGATTCTCGCGCGACGGCCTCTCCTCTCCTCTCCGCTTCGCGCAGGAGCACCGGAACGAAAGAAATCCAAATGCGGCGATGCGATATTCAGACTAACTTCGCGAGTAACTCGAGCGCGCATTACTTTTTTGTTGCGCGCGGTTCCGCCATTCCACGCTCCGCGGCGTCCACGTACGCGTAATAAATCTGCTGCTTAGAGGACGGGGGAAATAAGGGGTGTATTAGGAATAGATAAAGAAGAAATAGAAATCATAATGAGGCATTTGTCAGTGTCGTGGAGCGCCCGGCGGATGGGATTGATGTATGGAAGCCAGCGCGACGCCGCTCACTATGTTGCAAAGCTCGTGTACGCCGTGGCATGTTGGGAAGCGCGACGGCAGCGGGAAAGGCGATATGCGGGGCTGTACCGGTCTGCGCAATCTCGAGCAACTTTTTCTGGGGGTGGAAACGGGGTTTGTTAGTGGGAATATGAAACTTCGAAGGCCGAAGAAGCAAGCAATATGTGCAGTCGTACCGTTTAATGATCTTAAGTATCTGTAGAAGCGTTTACCCAATGAATTGATAGCCGATATTTTCATTTACTAACTGAATAACTAAAATAGATGTTCACTAATGCATCATAACTTCTTTGAAATCATTTGTACCTACAGGGTACTCAGTGTTAATATCCGTACTCAAGACGATGTAATATCATGATAAAAGAAACCTTCTTTCTTTGAGTATTTTTTGTTTTCCCAGCCCTTCTCCATGATCAGAAACTTGAAGTAGTCTCTCATTGCACAAGTGTGTCTAGTCTTTCTCTACGGGAAACTATCAGTAAAATAATATTAACACGCTATTGCAGATTGTTGATCCGAGACCACGGGAGCGTGAGTTAACAACGTTCAGGTCACGAGTTGTTTCGATATGTGAACAAACGCAGAATTTCAGCAGATTCAGAGGTTTTTAGACTTCATTCTTTGTGCTACTGCGCTTCAATAAGAAGCTAGTTTGTTCCTAATGGCACCATTACACTTCAAACGAAGTAGTTGTTGGTGTCGCCAATAGGTATCAACTATCGATCATTAAAGACTCCCGAATCAAATATAGCCAATCTATGAACATTGTCAGCTACTTGAGGAGAATTTGGTGAGAAGAGGAGGGCAAATTCCCCGTTTTTATGTTTTCTACATGCGTTGTTTCAATCAGGAACTGAAAATGTGGGTTTCTTATTTTGCCTTGAAGTAAAACAATTTATAGAACAATTACAAAGTATAATAACTTATATAATAATATGACATAGAAATCTTACACCTAATTATGTTCTGCATGCTGAATCTAAATATCCCCTAGAATTTATATTATTGATATGTGCGTTATAAATACAGATTGAAATGTTCCATTTGCAGATAAACAAATTAACTAATATAGCGAATATTTTAATATCTGAAAAGTATTAACAGAATATGATGATTAAATGTCTACAATATAATGTTATTTAATTTTTACTAACAACCAACTTTATAAAGACAGTTCGCAGCTAATGGCTGCTTACCACCTTCACATTAAAATATTACGTCATTCCGGCGTTCTTCATGTATTGACTTAAAATAATTTCAATTCGTTAATTATACCAACTGAACAGATTTCATACGAATAATTCAAACTGAATATAACTCTAAAAATGTTTAATACAACTTTAAATGTATCTTAATTCATGGCTAGAGCAAAGAGTAAATTCTGTACCCTAACGATTTTTATCGTAATCTCGATGGGTGAAACAAAGACTAAATCACTATTCATTTCACCATCCTGTAATTGTAAGTTCAATAATTATGTAGGAGTACGTGTCCCGTTTCGCAATTTTCAATCACCGTTGCAACCCCCATACGATACATACTACCATAGCTAATAGCACGATGTATTTGTAACATGTTGAAACCATTGGCCCTATGTAAGAGCACATTTTACTCTTTGCTCCACCTATCGATTCAATGGATCCAATCGATTGTGTATTATAACACGATAATAGTTAACCATTAATTTTGAAAGAACGTCATTTATAAACATCATTAGTAATTTTGTAGGTCACAATTATTTACTCTTTGGTCTACTCATTTACGTCAATCTGGTCTCGTAACTTTCCATACATGTGAAATGCAAGCACAATGTGAAATGGAGCATATTCACTTTTATTCCTTCTCATTGATTCACAATATATCAATTAACGTTTGAGTTTTATTTTATACACAATATTTAAATTTGTGTATAATTAATTATACTGTGAAACTTTTAGGCCGATTTATCTGCTAAAAAACAACAATGTATTGTCGGAAAATGATTTTTACAATACACAAAATCTTGGAAAGACCTTCTAATGTAAATGTAATATGTAACCGAAAGTTACAATATACGACCTATAAAAGTAATTGGTCATTAAATAGGTTCAGTATTATAATCTTGTAGCAATTAACATACAATTGTGTATGTAATGACACTCAGAAACAGGACGTGGCATTTATGTACTTTTTAATTAATGCTTCTCTGCTCTTATTCAAATAATTCTTAAATTGTTCTCTTTATTGCAAAAAAACACCAGAGCGGGCATACAGAAGTTTATTTCTTCATTCTTAACTTGATGCGCTTATGCTCCATGCTAAATTGTTATCTAATAAAATTCTTCAGATCTGTTAGCACATATGGGTATACATTGGGGATGGCAATAAGATCCTAAAAATATCCTTGTATAAGAATTACACAATGAACACAAAACACTTCAAAAATTAAACCAACTTTGACAAAAAGATATTAAAATAGGAAATATTCCAACTTAAGAACTAAACAACTTCACATGACACAGTAAACAAATTTGACACAACCTTGTGTTTCTTTATGTCCATGTAAGCACATGCTTTGCTCTTATGATTGTGTACACATCTCATGTACTCGCATCTTAAATTTAGCGCATCTCTTGCGTTGTCGGGGGCGACAGCTCGATTCGCAGTTCAGCAGCATTCATTGCACCGATTTGTTATTGAATATAAAGTAAACAACCACATTGTCAAATATGAAAATTGACTAATCGGGCACGTATATCGTAAATTATGATCGGAGAAGTGCCTATCGTAATCATATTGTTGTCATCGTGTATCTATAATCGCGCTTATAATCTCTTCAATGACAGCCGTACTCTTTGGGCTATGATTCTTTCGGTTACTAGTATTATTATATCGATTTACTAATGTCACGTAGTACTTTCGTTGTATCCGAATCATTTTGTAAATTCTCGTAAAATCTGGGGTACTTCATTTTAGAGAAAAACACAATTGCCGAACAAATGAAGCAACCGAAAATGTTTTAGCGAATGTTCTTTTCCGTAGAAAGTTGTTAAGTTTAACGTTTCTATATTTTTTTCCTTAGATCCAAACCTCTCGCAAGAATATTTTTCATGAAAGTAATTTACTGTTTGTTCTCACATCGGTTTTCTTTGCTTGATAATATTTACTCCATAATGACCAGTTAATAAAACATGGTATATTTTAGGTCATACTATTTTTCTCCTCTGGCGCGCTAGTATTTTGCTAATTTCGTGAGTTTCTCTCAAAATATGTGCGCGCAGCGCGACTCACTTAACGACGAAGGCGTGAATGAGGAGGCAGCACGCCTGCTGCAAATTACCATTCTGAAAGTAATCTATATTCATGCGAAATAATTTTCGTAATTTGCTTCCTCCGAGGTGTTAACGAGAGGTCAAATAACAATGCTTCGTTTGCAACATGGCCGTCGGCCGGCAACGAGCTCCGTCGCACTCCAGTCGTCATCACAACCACCGCCGCCGCCGCACTTGTGGCCCTCTGGCGTTCGCCCGCAAACCTGCACCGCTGTCGTTTGGGCTGACCACCGCCTCCTCCGACGTCGTCGTCGCTCCCGCCGCCCCCGCCGTTCCCGCCGCCCCCCGCCACCTCCGACCCCGCGCCACCTCCGTTCCCGCCCCCACCGCCGCCGCCAACACTGCCACTGCCGCCGCCGCCGCCAACACCGCCACCGCCACCGCCACCGCCACCGCCACCGCCACCGCCACCGCCACCGCCACCGCCACCGCCACCGCCACCGCCACCGCCACCGCCACCGCTGCCGCCGCTGCCGCCGCCACCGCCACCGCTGCCGCCGCCACAGCTGCCGCCACAGCTGCCGCCGCAAACGCCGCCACCACTGCTGCCGCCGCCAACACCGCCAACACCGCCAACGCCGCCAACGCCGCCAACGCCGCCAACGCCGTCACTGCCACCGCCACCGCCGCCTTCGTCGAGAAGATCGCGTGGCCGCCCCCATGAATATGGAGGAAGGCGGTGGCGGACGGCGAGGTCCGGCGCTCGACCCCAGTCGCTTCCGAATGAGCCCCGGTGCCCCGCGCGGCGCGGCGCGCACACGGGCGCGCGGAGCGGGATTTCGGCGCGAGCCGATTAAGCCTCACGGAGGGGCATCGGAGGCGAAGCCGCCCCCTGGCCGTGCGACGATGAACCCTCCCCAGCAGGCGATTAGAGACATTCTCATTTGGGAAGACTTGTAAACCTCTTTGCAGTTTTCGACATTCATTTCTAGGGTGAAACATATTACAAACTATTCGGGTAAAAATGAAAGAACAAGGAGCTGTACAGTCAAATAATACCATTTGAAAATACATTTCTTTTATAAGTATAGAATTAATTTTATGTATAAGTATCTTATTATGTAATTCACTGTTCCGAATACATTAAATCAAGTGTTCTTCTTACATATTCTTCAGTTAAGTCGTTTTATTGTTCATAGCAACCAATTACCGAATCTTGCAACGCAGGGGTCTCAAAAACAATTATTCATGATTACTTACATTGGATTTACAACGGTTAAGTATTTACAGTGGATCTCAAAGAAAAATGTAAATGTTAACAAAACATTATTCTCCAAATATTAATTAAAACATTCATTTAAATGACCAATACGAACTAATAAAGAACATAAAATGAACATTAAATACTCGATGATAGCGTCAAATACAATGCCCCAAGGAACACTTCAACCAACAAGCTGAAGAGGTAGGTCTACTTTCCTCCAGTATAAACCGATAATGGCGTAAAGGCTTGCAAAGTGTCTCTTAGGAGGGCCTTCTAACCAAGCGATTTGCTTCATTCGAACTCGGAGCGCAGAAACGAACCAAATGCAACGGCACACATGCCAGACTTTGCAAGCGCGTGCCCGCAAAAGAACAGAAAACGTGATCGCGACAACCTCAACACCACGTCAAACTCGGACGCGAACAGCGCCAACAACATCGCGTTTTAACCCTGAGATTCCTGTTGCGCGTGAAACGACTAGGGGCTGCAAGGCGGCGGCGGCGGCGGCGTTTTTGTGGCGTCGATTTTTAAGAGCTCGCTCTCCTCCGGCGGCGGCGGCGGGCGCGCGCGTGAGCCAGCGAGCGAACGAACGCACGCTTCGGCTCGCCGCACCAGGCCCCGCCGTGCTCATTCCCGTGCGCGCGAGGCAACTCGCCGAGCGCCGCGCTCCGTTCGGCTTTTAACACGTCCCCACAAATGCGTTCGTTAGCGCCCGGCCTATTTAGAATTTACGTCGTGTCGTTCAAGTATGTAATTAACCGGCGGAGCGCGTAAAACCAACATCTTCCACGGCGGCTTCGCGCCTTAAAAGGGACGTCCAATTTGAAGGCGCATCGGCTGCACGCCCTCTGACACCCGTTCGCGCCTCGAGACGCGCGAGGTGCGCGGCGCGACGCGGCGCGGCGCGGCGCGGCGCGGCGCTCTTTTCTTTGGCGGACGCGCGCGCGCTGCTTCGCCGGATTCCCGCGCCGCCGCCGCCGCGCCACCAGGACTAAAAGCTCGCCCCGCGAGAGGATATTACCTCTGTTTTTCCTGCCACCGGCTCACTATCTGCTAGTGATCATCGCGCTTCGTTTTAAGACAGTTTCGGAGCGGTCGTAAACGGAACTAGACGGTGGGTGTCGGGATTGCGGTGGAGGGAAAAAAAATAAAGAATGGAGGAGGAATAGACAAAAACGGGGTATGGAAGGTTTATACAATTTTATAGCTAAGTACTGTATGAAAATCATGAGTGATCATAACATGCCTATTATTTATTATTTGATAACAAATGTTTTGAGGAATGACGATACTCGTAGCATTAATGAATGTTAAATTAATTTTTATTTAAATTATGTAGCATAATTTGATGTTTTCAAGTTCTTTGTGTTACATGAAACTTTTAAGTACGAGTCTTAACTAATTTTTAAAGTAATGTCTTCAAATAGTGATTAAACAGTGACATTTTCTGATATTTTATACACTTTTTGTAATAATCATCATAATAATCATTGTAAAGAAGTCCAAAGGTAAAAAACAATATATTTTCAATAATTTCTGCTAAAGGTTTCAAAACTACATTAAAACAAGTTTAATGAATATGCAAATCATTTCCATATATTTAATTTCACAAATTAAATCATAATCATGTGCTCCTCTTCTTCCTCTCCTCCGCCTCCTCGGGAATTCCTCGTGGCTGCAGCCGCCTCCTCGTTCTACAAGGTGACAATTAGGGGGCGCCGAGAGTACGTAAACGGGGCGAGTACCTCGCCAGCACGCGGATGTGATGAAGGGCTATCTCTCGATCGTGCGATTTTTCTCGCGTGCTTCTGCCCGCGTGGCGGAGGCGGTGACGGTGGCGAAGGCGGCGCTCAGGGCGGTTGCGTCGAGGGACGCGCCCGCCGCCCGGCACCCATAGGCGCTCGTTGCGGCCTACAACTACCCACTGCCGTCCACATTCGCTCATTGTCACCCGTAGACGTCAAAACTCGGCAATAGCACATAGTTGCACATTCGCCCATAGCACATAGCACATAGAAAACTCGCAATAGCACATAGTTGCACATTCGCCCGTAGTTGCCCGTAGTCACCCATAGTCGCTCACAGCCGCCCATAGCCACCCAGAGCCACCCACAGTCGCCCACAGTTGCTCATAGTCGCCCATAATCGCCCATAGTCACCCATAGTCGCCCATAGTCGCCCTTAGTCGACCACAGCCGCACAAAGCCACCCAGAGCCACCCACAGTCGCTCACAGTTGCCTACGGTCCCTCATCATCGCCCATACGCCCACAGATGTTCACAGTCATCCATTGACACCCATAGTCGCTAATTGTCGCCGAAAGACGCCCAGTATCGCCCGTAGTCGCTCACATTCGTTCAATAATCACTCACAATCGCCCAAAATTTGCTCACAGCCACTCAGAGCCTGTCTACAGTCGCTCACCGCCCCCCACAACCACCCACCGTCCCACACCGTCGCTGAAAGTCGTCCCCAGCCGCCCATCGTCCACCCACTGCCACTGCTACTGCCACCGTCCGCCACCCGCCACGGGCCGCCCCGGCGCCCAGCGCCTAGCGCCTAACGGCTCCCGGACGTGTGAATCCTCGGCCGAGCGGTCAGATGGTAAATGGCGCTCGCGAGCGCGGCTCCCACGTGCCGAGCCGAGGCGCAGCCGGTAGCTAAGCGCGCTCGCCCCGCGCCGCGCCGCGCCGCGTCCTCTGCGGCCATTGTTATTCCGGCGCCGGGCAATTTGCGCGCGTCTCCAAAAGAGATGGGAACACGATGATGAAGGAGTTGTCTTGTCTGTAAATTAATCGCCGGTGTGAGTTTTGTACGAATGTTTTTGATGGGGGTTAGGTTCCTCTTCATGACATTCAAATTACAAGAAAAATTCCTGTGTATTTCGTACAGCACAATTTGTAAATTGACTGATATCACGCGACCAAGTTTCTTCTTGCGGACGCAGGAAGTAAAAAATGCGAGAAGATAACTGTTTTCGTGTGTACGCGTCTAATGATACTTTACGAGTATTGACGTTTTGCTAGGCACTCGATTGTTTTCAGTTACTACAATGAATAGTCAACTTTGCTTAAAACTAACACAATTTGTCAGGATATGTTCAACTGTAAACAACACCAAAAACACGTTCCCATTCCTGAATATCAGTCCTTATAAATTTCCCGATAATGAACTCATTTCTCAGCAAGAATCCTTTCAGACTCTCCACAACCATATTTCCCACAAAGGCTGCAAAAGGTCGCTCGCACAATCGCGTCCCGCGCAGTCCGCAACGCCGTTCCGGCCCAACAGCTGACAAGATGAGACGAACCCGAGTGGCGGAGCGTCAACCTTTCCGAGTGGATTCCTCGGCCGGCGATTGGTCCTCGACCCCTGGCATCGGCCGGGCGGGCGGGCGGGCGCCGGGGCGTCGCCGGGCCGAGCCACCAACGCAGCGCGCCCGCGAGCGCCCGCTCGCCCACGCCTCGCTCCTCGGCGCGGCGCGGGGCGGCGCGGCGCGTTTGAAGTCCCATCGGGTGCTAATAGCGGCAGCTCCTCATTCAAATTGATCTCCCGCCGCGCCCACCGGCCGCCGCCGGGACGCGCCGCGGCCCGCTCGTGAAAGTTTCTTAAATAAAATTTACGTTTCTGGCGCCGCTTACCGACGTGGAAACAATAGCCCGATAGCATCTTCATGGAGGTACAAATGCCAACACTCTTCTTCGGCGGGTGCCCGCGCGCCCCAGCCCGGCGGTTCGCAGCCGGTTCACGATTTACATAACACTTGTTAGGACTGAAGAAGCATAAATATCGCGCGGGAAACGCGATTACGATATTACCGCACATGCGTGGCGAATGCTCGCCAAACGTGTTTGTTTTTTTTTTATTTGGCTTTACTGTTGTGTTCTTTTCCAAACGGCAGGAGTTATGCGCCATTATTTTTCAACGCCGTTGCCAGGTAGTCTGAGAAGCGTGGATTAGTATCAACAAAGTTTCTTGCGCTTATCTTTGTCTGGTTCTGGACATTAGTACCAGTGTACCAATTGCTTATGTCCAGTTGCTGTAAAGTCACGCACAATGGCCGTGGCAAAACGTGAACGCCCGTCTGTTTTTTTAAATCGACTCTCTGAAGAACACTAAACAGTAATAAACACCTCGACAAAACAAGGAAGCGGCAAATATTTACAGACACAATTACAGAAGTAACGCTGAATTTCACGAAATGAAGACATTACGAGGTACAACATTTCATTGAGAGTCCAGTTTACAAGCGGTTATCGGATGAAAATTAGCTTGTTGGCAGCAATGAATGCGCTGCTGCTAGGGGTTTAATAGCACAGAATCAATGCTAATGATTGGCATACATTACCAGGTCAGGCCGCGTTCAATGAAAATAGCTTCCCGCATGCAAAAAACGAGCGGCGGCACGGGGAGTCAGCGCGGCGTGTGCGCCGCAACTGTTGCACACGGGCCGTCCCCGGTGAACCCCGGCTGTCGCGCCGCCCGCGCCCGTAACACACGCTTTCGCCGGCGCGGCGCGGCGCACGAAGTCGCAAGCGAATGACCTTCGGATCGGTTCGGCGCACGCGGAGTGCTCCGTGAGGAGAGACAAGGTCCCAAAGACGGGAGGCACGGGCTTGCACCATTCTTAAGAAAACTGTGGATTTGGCCCAGCAAAATTATTGCAAGATATTTTATAAAAGTGATTTCGTATCAATTTAGTTTTAAAACAGACAAAAAGTTCTTCAAAAATTGTTGATCTTACAAAAAGGGTTTAGTCAAGAAGTGGGAAAAACCAAATAACACAAAATGATTGAACAATGATTTCGGTCCATTCTTTATTTTCCAAAAACACTCGCACGCACTTTCCCTCACTTCCCAACGAAAAACTCGATTTTCACCTTTTATTTTGGAAATAACTACATTCATTATAATGCTTAGAAGTTTTGGATATTAAAATCTTCCAAATTAATATTTGGGACACTCGTGCATTTCAAATATTTCAAAAAATATTTTTGAAAAACAAATATTATCCAAGCCTTAATAATGACCACTATTGACTATTATGGTTATTATATTAGAGACATTTGTGAAAACCTTCGAAATAATTAGAACCTAATTTCTGAAACTTTTTCCAGAACATTACAATAGCAAAATTATATATTCCATAAGGAGAAAAAGTTTCAATAATCCATGAATCTCCTCGTTTTGTTTTGGAAAATATTTCAGATCCAAGTAATCCCTCTTTACGAAAAAAAAATTATAGTTTCCATATTGAATAAAAATATCGATGTTAATTAAAATAAATCTATGTGTATAATTCAGTAAAATATTATTAGTCTCTCATTGACATCCCGCATTAAAATTATTCCAGGTATTTTCTTGGTGGCGCCAGGCCCCATTCGCGGCCCGTGCGTCTGTCGTCAGTACCAATGGGCCTCTTACTTTCTTGCAAACTACTTACTTTGTGCAGAGAAAGTTACACAACGCTGCAGCCAAAAACGGGGGATATATCGACAGAAAAACTAATTGTCAGACGCTAATACCAAAGAAAAGTGGGTAATTATTTTCCTAAATATAATAAATATCTTCCCTTAACGCGTTATGTAGTTAGAATCCACGACTTGTGGGACCTTGATACATCAAGACTGGTTTACAGCAAAACATATCCGTCCGTCAGTCCATCTGAGAACAACGCCATCAGCTAAAACGTAAGCAAAATTTTCAAGATTGATATTCCCTGATCGATCTGGGATTTTGATTTTTAGGTTACTTTACTGGTACTTTAGGTTTACTGGTCTCAAAACCATTTTCAAAACTTCCTCAAAAATAGCTAAATTTTTTCTTTATTTTTTCTCATGTAGAGCAAAGTATGATTTTTTGTTGAACTCTTAAATTTTTGAAAATTGCAAAAGGTGACTTTTCCCAATTTTTTTCGGGCAACCCCAATATTAAAAATATGTTTTCGCCAAACTTGGCGTGAAATAAACGGAAATTTTAAAAACAAGATATTCCCATAAACTTCGTTTTTTCTTTAATTTTTTCTCAGCTACGCTTGATAAAACGGACACATCCGATTTTCATTGAACTTTGAATTTTTGAAATGTGCAAAAATTAACAGAATGAGAAAGTATGTGCTGTTGTAATGCCACTAGTTTTAATTTTTTCCATAAAATGATGGCCGTAGTAGAAAAGATTCTGAACCGTGGTTCCTAAATTCATTGTTCATTAAATTCATTCCTTCATTTTTTGACAGGAGATATCTGTCTGTGGCAACAATCGCACTGCAAAGATTACAGGCTGAAATCCTTCGATGTATGATTGTAATTGTGGCGAGAGTGACAAAACCAAATTCAACTAAATAACTATTCATCACTTCATAATATTCCGACATAGACAACACTATTTTCAGATTACTGATAGCCGGCTTTCCATAAAGGTCATTCTAGCACTAGAAGAAGGAGAAAAATAATGTATGTTTCTTTTTTTCCCTTTTCTTCTTCCTTTTGTTGTTTATCCTATTCTCCTCTTTCATTCTGAAGTTAGTGTTCTATTTTTGAGGGAATGTTGGTGATCAGATTTTTCCGTTGCAAATATTTTTATAAGTTAATAAATAATGATTTGTATACTTGTGTAGTGGGGTGATGGATGGGCCTTGACGTCCTAGAAGCAACATAAAAATATACGATTCTTCGAATTCGTCACGATTTTCGGCAACTTCGAGATTTTGTTTTCCAAAAAGAATTTTCTTCATTTATACTTTCACATTCAGTCGATATCTTTAATGTTCATACAAGGAATTGATGCTAATAGCGTACTGATAAGATTTGTTATTGGAATTGATATACAATACCTTATCAACTCCCGTATTTTTCATTCCTAATTGAATCCTTTCCAGTCTCTCTGGAGAACCATCGCTGAAGACGAGCCCTCTATTGGAGAGTGCTCTCTTTTGGACTTGTTCTTTCTCCGTTACATCACTGTCGCCTCTAATTGAGTCTCCTTGGTCCCGCTACTGCTTCTGACCCTTGTGGGCGTGCCTTCTTTTCAAACCAGTTACACGTCCTTAGGTTTATATCTGGGTTTCCAGGAATGTCGCTGAAAGTGTGCGGGATATTTTCGTTTTTGAATAGGCCGCGGTTATGAAACATTTATATATTGCATCTAGAAATGATATTTTGAACACGTTTTTATGGTATCGAAATAGAATTTTAGAAATGTTCACATCTCCATCTCATCAATCTTCAACTTCCTTCTTACTTTTTTCAGCAAGTGACTATACATGGGTTTTTATTTCTTGGCGAATGAGGGCATGTCTTCACGATAGAATATCTCAGGGAATTTAGCGTCTTTCTCGGTCGTGCTGCTGAATGTCGCATGATCGCCAGCACTGCTCGATTCAGTCGCGATCATACGACATCTCAGTGCACGACCCAGAAATACGCGAAATGCCATGAGATATTCCATCGTGAAGAAAGGCCTTCACGCGCCAAGAAATAAAAACCGTTCTTGATGTTGCACTTTCCTATCTGTTGTTGAGTTGCATCAGCAGTTTTTAGCGTCTCCGCTTATCCTGGATCAGAACGACCACTCCACCTTTGAATCCATGACGAACATCTTATGGCATTTTGAAACGCTATTATTGTCTCTTAGTTAACTGAGTCAGGTTTCATCAACGGCCAATCTATAAATGCAGATTTTTTATAATTGGCATTACTTCCTCCATCCACATTGATTATACGGAAAACCGCGTTTTAATGTTGATCCACCGACATCTAAAATAGTCGTTACTACCTGCGTCCGATTAATTTGTCATTTGATTGCAACATCATCGCTATTTTTAGTAATTTCCAGTTTCACTATCACCATCCAACATAATCTCTCTACTGGGCAGTAAGATCCAAAAATTATTTTGCCAAGTGCTATCTGTACTGTCAGTAAATACCATCTTAGGTGTTGCCAGTCTCGTTTAACAATTCTTTTTTTTAAATTACCATAAAACTTACTCATTAGAAAATTTTGTAATCCACAAAATCTTCCCAGTGAAATGATCGAAACGTATATAACAGAATACTGCAAATAATTTATTATAATCCAAAATATTCACAATTTTGTTTCTTTCAAAAATCGTTCGTTCCCTCCGTACATTCATTCCATTACTGGTGACAAACCACCACCTCCTCTTTCCTGCAAGCCACGTGCACATAGCCGTCTCAGTGCCTGCCATTTGAGGAGTTATGATCAAGATTTATTTATGAATGATGAGAAAAGTTACGAGAAGTGCCTCAGAAATCTCGTTGAGCTTGGGTTATGTTCCAGAAGTGAATGACGCGTTGTAATTTTGAAAATAAAGTTTTGAACAAAATCAAGTTTTAGCATCGATTAGTATTGACGGTTATTGACAGTTTGTCCCAAAACAGCCGCATGGGGGTCCCCACATTCTTGCGCACAGGCTTTCAATTGTCCCCTTGCCGCTTGCACGCCGCTCCCTCCTTCTCCGCAGATACGTACGCACGGTGCGTGCGCTCCCAGCGCCGCGGCCGCCTCCGCCGCCGCCGCCGCCGCCTCCGCCTGGCGCCAGCCTGCGCCGCGCGCGTCAAAACAGCGACCCGGAGCTTCGCGTATTTCACCGTATTCCCGCCGATACGAGATAACGCGTTCCGCTTCCGGCGGCGGAGGGGCCGGCGCCCCCGCTGCTCCTCCCCCCCCAGCCGCCCGCCCCCGCCCCGGCCCCCCTCGCCCCCCCCCACACCCTCCCGCCCGCCCGTCCGCAGCCCCCGCGCCCTGCTAAGAGCGGCAATAAGCATTGTAATGTCCCCGTGTAAATCCGACGAAGCTGGCCGAGCAGGTTACCTCAGCTCATAATATGTTGACGACAGTGGTGGGGGGGCCACAACCGGATATCCTGTATGAGAAGCTGCCACGCTATAACTCAGCGGCTGCGGGCGCGCGACGCGCGCTGTGCGAGCGAGCGGGAGGGAGGGCGAGGGGTGGGCGGGGAGGGGATGGTAGAGGAGGGGAGGGGTCGGGTGGGGAGCGGCGGCGCTGGGCATTGCCGCCTCCCGTCAGCGTAGCGCGCTCGTTGACGCGAACAACGAGCAATAAAGAGGACAAGAATTGCCCAGGTGTCGTCATAATCTAGAAGGATGAGCAACTTAGTAAAATAATGATTATTCTAAACATTTGTTAATATTTAAATATTTTCCTATTTAATATTTTTAATCGCGACCAAAATGTATCTACCACGTCCCATTTATATCCTTAATTAATTGCAAGTTTTGAAATATACATTCCTAATATTCGAACAAAACTGTACAAATTAACAAGTTACAGTATTTTTGTAAATACCTAGAGAAATATTTCATTCACTATGACAGACACTGAAGTCTTCTGTACTTTTGTCGTAACAGATAATTTAATGTCACAAAGAATTACAAGGTCTCCACTTAAAACGACCGAAGTGCTTCTCTGAATAATTTAGCATTGCTTGTAATCATTAAATATCAATGCCCCTCAACTCTAGCGTGAGTCGAACAAGTGCCTAAAAACCCAAAGAAGTCACACGCTCCCACTTGACGCATCCATCAAAGTCTGTCATTCTTCAATTAACGCGCGTTTCCTGTTTTGTAGCGCCGATCGACGGCTTCGTGTCATGGGACCGCTCGGCCTGTCGCGCCGGGCCGAGGCGCCGCCCGCTACTCCGAACTGAGCTAACACACGCGCGCAGATAAAGAAGGAAACAGAACAAAAAACAGACGCATAAACGCACTCGCGGGAGAACCAGTTGGGTTAAAATGCTTACATTTTTTGAGATAGTGTGAAATCTACCGGGCGATGATACTCACATGAAACACACACACACACACACTTGCATGCAGCACACATGAACCATGCACCCATGAGAAACACACACACACATACTAACTATATCACACACACACACACACACACACACACACACACGAAACACGCACATACGTATACATGAAATACATATAAACATGAAACTTCCGCGCGTGCGCACTCACTCACACACACACACAGTAAATCTTGTTTCTTCAAACTACGTAATTATGAGATAATGCATGCTATACGATACATTCAAAAAAGTAGTAAGTGTTAAAATTATGTAGTATTCAACTGCAATCATTTCCCATTCTTAGGAATGGAAAAGTGCATTCCTATGTGATGTTCACAAGTATGGATATAACAAACTATCATGAAACCTCATGCATCCTTTTGTGAACAATTGGAAAATCTAGCTACTTGTGATATTTAGACATCAAAATTCATGGAAATAATGATCCTTAACATTGCTCTGAGTGACATAAAAATGTAGCAGTTAGTGAACAAATAATAAAAATCAGTCACCCAACTTTGACCCATTCCTTCTTTCTGCACTGCTTGTAAAGATAACTCGGATTCACTTTAGCTACGTCGCACGCGCTTAGAGCGTCATTTCCGCGCATTTTTTTCTAAAACAAAACAACCTTAAATGATATAAATAAAATTTCCAATATCTAATTGATTTGTGGATGTCTCGCAAACAACAGCCATTCCCAACTGTCACTGTTGTCGATCCCCAGGCGCCACGAAACAATTTGTTATTTGCAACCTTTCCCCATTGTTATTGCTTTTTTCATTATTTTTACGTGGTAATAGCGTTAAACTGCATTCTTGAATCTTGAGTAAATAGAGCACTAATTAAGATGACAGTTATATTCAAGGCAGAATATACATAAAACTAATATTGCCATATTATGTATCACATTAGAACCAAGACATTTTTCTTCGATATGTTTCATCAAATTTGAAACATCGATATTTTAAACATCCATGTTTTTTGTCGATGTTTTCATCGATATCGAAAACCTTTTGTAGATGTATCGATGAATCGATGTTTCGCTAAAATTTGCAATCATTATAAGCTGCCCACGTTTGGAGCGTTATTTCCGCACAGTGCGCGTGGAGCGTGCGTCGCGTCGCTCTGGCGCCGTCCGCCCATCGCCCCGGCCGCGCTCGCGCGTCCGCGATTGTCGCAACGGCTGCGGGATTCCCGGCGCGGCGATCTCGCGATTACCATGCGATTATCGCGAGCGCGCCGCAGATTAAGAGCCCCCCTCTCGCGCGCGCGCCCGCGCCTCCGCCCGCCCCGCGGAAGAGGGACAGTGATTGATGACCGGCCAGATGGGGGAGCATCCGTACCTCGCTTCGCCTCGGCGCGACGCGCCGCGACTATGCGCCCGCCCGCACCGCACCGCACCGCGCCGCGCCGCGCCCGCCGGGACGCCCAGATTAAAAGCGGACCTTTCATCGCGCTCGCGTCCGGTTCTCTGAGCGCTGGCGGCGGTGATGGAGGTGGAAACGGTGGCGGAGATGAAGGTGTGTTGTGGGAGTAGGGTTGCCGAGGGAGAAAGGAAGCGTTGGTTTTGGATGAACGATGGCTGGTCGGGATCACTCCTGTGGCTGGTCTGGTGTCGATTCGACGATATTTTTGCGCTCGGTATCGAGGTACAATTGGTGGAAGAGGTGATCCAGCGGGAAAGGCAACAACATCCAGGTGCCGCGTTACAGATGTATCCGAGACCATGACGGCGCACGTGTTGGAGATGGCGACGACAGCATGCCAGAGGGATTGAGCAACCTTGGCGAGTTTTGGAGGTGGGATTATTAGTGTCATGCTGAGGCAGTTGTCTTCCATTTGGGAGTGACACACAGCGATGCAGAAGTTTTGGAAAGGCGAGGTGGTAGAGCAGTGGGTTGTTGGGACGCGGAGATGACAGGACGACGATAGAGACAAAAGTGAGGTAAAGGGGCGTCAGTAACAGCAACATGGGATTTCGATTTATTTGTTTCCTGACGAGTAGCAGGAAGCGGTGGTGTTCCTCTCCCGCTACAACTGGAGATTTTGCGTCGACCTACAGATCCACTTGCGGGGTTTTCACCTTCCAGTTATCTCCCTCAGTCGAGCATCGCCGCAACCAAAATAGGCCTTAAGCGCCCAAAAAGGGTGGCAATGTAGTGTGTAAGGGGAGAGGAAGTGACAATTATGAGGAATGGAAGATCACGTGGCCCATTAGTTACGGTGCTGCTCCGGTATTCGCCAGATTGATCGGAGAAACCATCGGATTAATCCAAAAACTACCCATCAAAGCAACCGGCCGCGAGGATTCTCCTCCAGACAGTGGCTGGATTCGCCCAACTATTCAACCAGTGTCACAAATTCCCCTTCGGGACTCAAACACTAGGACCTCCAGGTCGCACACCGCATCAGTTGAGCGATCTCAGTCGGTGGGTTATTTCGAACGCGAGAAGTATCCGACGCGAGAGTGACGATCGAGAGCGAGAAAGAAAAGTCGGAAACGGCGATGGCGAATGAAGCAGATGGCGGCGGCAGCGGCGGGGAGGAAGGTGGGCGCGCTGGACGCGGTGGCGACGGCTGCGGCCGGCGGAGGCCGCGACGGCGGCGGAGGCGGAGGCGGCGAGGCCAGGTGCGCCGCGGGCGACAGCTACTGGAGCGAACAAAGCGGGAGGCGCTGCGTAACGCCGCCACCGCTGCCGCCGCCGTCGCGGAGACGATCATCTCACGCACCCCATTACAGCGATCACTCGGGTATGAAAGTGCGGAGCGGCACGCAAGCGCGTCCCACAGGCTCCCAGGACACTGACTGGCGCGGCCGCCGCGCCGCTTCCTCGCCGCCAGCCCCGCAACCAGCGCCGCTTTTTCTCCCGCTCGGCTCCCCGCCGCGGCTGGGAGCCTCCGCCTTGCCGTAATACGACAATTCCTAAAATCTTCCTCCCCACTCACATAACGGACTGCTGTACCCAAGTTCGCGGGTTCAAACCCGATCGAAGCCGTGGATTTTTAGGGGCGAAAAAATCCTTCGTACGCCTTCCTTCGAAGAGGAAGTAAAGCCGGATGTCCCATCTTAGTAGGGTACTTGCATGTAAAAGATCCTCAAGTCTAAATGAAGCCTCTGAGCTAAAATGAAATCGCCTGTTTCGTCGCCGGAAATAATACCTTCTTTCTCCGCTAGGTGGTGAAAGGAGTGTAGCGAAATTTGCGTGGGCAGACGGAAGAGCAGGTCCCATGGCCTGAGTCTCGCCACGTAAAATAAGACATCAATTCAATTCACTCAGAAACCTACAACGTTTTCACATGAATGATCTTGGCTGTCCGGGTGACGCCGCGTCGAAGGCTGTGTTGCCGACGTTTCGACCATCTTATCGTGGTCTTCCTCAGGGCTGCTCGGCAGACCCGGACAGACAAGATCATTCACACGACTCCGGCCGCGGAAGCCTACGACTTCAAATTTTTCATATATCTGCAGTGTACTTGAAAACCTCATGCCATTTCTTTTTCTTGATCGTCATCCAATTTTATTAAGACCTAGTCTTAGTATTAACCGCGCATTGTTGCCATATTCAATTTAAGCAGTGTGTCTGGAAAGACTCTCCGCAGTGGCATCTTGGTGGTGAGAGTGCTGGCCAACATGAATTATGTTGGTAGCTCAAGATGAAGCTTGTAACAAAAGAAAGTGTAAATTGCGTACTCACGACAGTAGTAATATACGCTGGAAGTGTTGACCTCTTCACTTGGTTCCCAGTGATCTGGTAGCTAACAACATAAATGCAATTTTTAATCGGAGGACCTGATTTCTTTCGGTGCGGAGAGACTTTCATGGCGCACCGTATTTCCCCGTTCTCTTTTTACCCCAGCACTCCGTTTCATTATCATTTACAACGAATAACGTCAACTCTATTACGTCAAATGTCCCTTTGACAGCGTGTGGCTGTTTTCCCCGAACGTCACTCTACGCCCGCGAGAGGCGACGGGCAGGCGGGCGGGCGGGTGGACGGAGCGGGGGAGGGGCGCGCCAAAAAAGCGGCCCGCGCTGCTTCGCCGCGCCTCCGCGACGACGCCTCGGACGCTGGGCGCCGCCAGCCCCGCCCCCTGGCGAGCGCGGGTGGCGGCGACGTGAGCGACCGGGAACGCGGAAAGAACGCGCTCAAGCGACGACGGGACGCGTCGCGTCGCGATGCCACGGCCAGCTGGGCGCGAATTGCTCGCGCCGACGCCACTGGGCGCCCGCCGCCCCCGTCTCGCCCTGCTTCGCCCTCCCGCGGCGCCTTTGTTTTGGTGCTGCGCGATCGTAGACCGCTAACATCTTAGACCTATTTCACACGAGCGTTACGTTGACGCGTGTTTGACGCGCGTCGTTGATTAACACTACTTTATGCGGAACGGCCAAAGCGTTCATGTGCCGTTTCGCATAATATAGTGTTATTCTACGACGCGCGTCAACACAACGCTCGTATGCAGAGGTTCTTATGCGTGTTGTTAACAAGATTAGCTTCTGCATCAAGTTCGCATCTGCCTGTTAGTCAAAACATTACATTTGACCCTTTTGCTTTTAATGTTTACTTTTGAGACTAAGCGGCTCGTTTTTTGGAATAGAAAAATGAGATGTAATTTAATAATTTGAAAAATGTAGATTTTCCAAATTTAATAATTATTTATCTCGTATTCAATTTGCCTCTGCTACCCTTTGGTCTGCTATGAAATTTATCACACATTGAAAAAAAAACAACATTTACTTCAATTAATAATTTTTCAATACTGACACAAGCAAATCACTTTTACTTTGTTTCCTACCAATGATTCTACCCATAAATATTTTAAAGTATAACGAATACATTTAATATATTGAAATGTTTAAAATATATAAATAAAATTTAACAAAAAATGTATAGTCATAGAAAAAATTATAATAATTTTTTTCACCTCAAATTAAATGCGTTACTTTCCAAAATGCAGATCGAATTCCTAATATTATAATTAAACATTTACATTAACCCATTTTCTGTTCATTGCCAGATGTATATAGTGCTTGATTTACATTAAATTATTACACAAAATCCTGGAAAACAGGCCTTATATTACCAATTCCTAAACCATTTGAAAATGAAACTAAAACTTAATCTGAACCTAATGAATCAATTTGTTATCCGACTTTTCAGAAATCTTCGAAAGAGCATTATTAACTACAATTAATAAATTTATATATTACAACTATTTTCTTCCCTCATAGTCTAATTTGATTTTATGTAAAATGATTACATTTAAGACAGAGAGAGTATTGTTCCCGTAGAGTATTGAGGAAGAAAGAGAGAGCAATTTTGCAGCTTCTGATACCCTTTTTCTGCAATTGAGGAATTGTTACACTTCACTGAATAGGCCTTCTTTATTTTGTCGCTACTAATCCAATCCACTCCACAGAACTATTTTGTTTGAGCTGAAGGGCTATAAAGATATTCATTGAAGAAAAAATCCTTAGTCGGTTAGAGTTTAAATGTATCAAATAGCAGTTAGGCATTATGTTCTAAGAACGTGCAACATGTGTCGATATATTTGCGTACGAGTGTGCCATGGTAGATTATTCAGAAATATAAAGTTAAAGATTTAGGGATCTAATATTTACCGCTGACGTATTTCTGAGGTAACCATCGCACACCAGTAATTATGGGAGTCTCTCCCGTTGCAAAGTATCTGCAGACACCACACTATCAACACTTTTTTGCCATTTGCAACTCATAACTGTCGATTTTCACATGGTCACCACTCCCTCCTCCTCCTCCACAAAAAATGAAGCAACATCTCAAACAAATACGATTATGATTTTCTTCGATTGGAAGTGGAAATGTCCAAAGACTAGGTTGCCAAAATTTCGTGAAAACTGTTTTTATGCTTAGCTTAAATCCTTTCAGGTACTATCACCACCTATCCTCACGGCCCTGACACGTTTTTGAGGAGAGAAGAATGTGGGAAAGGTGGAATATTCAGGATAAGGTGAGGTGGATATTAAAGAAGGTAGAAAGGAGCAGCAGAGAGAGAGAGACAGAAAAGTGCAAAATAGTATGTAGCCACTATTGAACACTACTTTAATTGTAATAGCCTGTATTATATATATATATATATATATATATATATATATATATATATATATATATATGGGATCCAACTTTCATTCATTTACACAAGTTGCAAAAATAAATTTATTCATTTACCTCCTACCCATCTTTCACTACCATTGCAACCTGCCACATGAACACAACCACAATCACATCTCCTACCATCCAGCTGTCGCTCGCATGGCTCACCATTCCCCCCAACCATTCCGTGGCCCAGCAGCCTCCGTCATTGTCGCCTCGTCGGCAGCGGTCGCCCCGCAGCAGCCACCTGCCCGCCGCGCTGCACCGGTACGGCACCGCCTCTTTTTGCGCGCTCGCGCCTATTTACACAAGTTGTAAAAATAAATTAATTAATTTACCTCCTACCCATCTTTCACTACCATTGCAACCTGCCACATGAACACAACCACAACCACATCTCCTACCATCCAGCTGTCGCTCACATGGCTCACCATTCCCCCAACCGTTGCGTGGCCCAGCAGCCTCTGTCATTGTCCCCTATTCGGCGGCAGCCACCTGCCCGCCGCGCTGCACCGGTACGGCACCGCCTCTTTTTGCGCGCTCGCGCCTATTTACACAAGTTGTAAAGATTAATTAATTTACCACCTACCCATCTTTCACTACAGTTTTAACGTACACGGTACATTAAATTTAATGTACTGTAGTACATTAAATCTACATTGATTTTAATTTACACATTATATGTAATGTACAGGTTTATTAATAACGTTTTAATGTACACGGTACATTAAATTTAATGTGAAACAGTGCATTGAACTACATTAAATTTAATGTAATTTCTGACAGTGTACCATTGCAAACTGCCACATGAACACAACCACAACCACATCTCCTATCATCCAGCTGTCGCTCACATGGCTCACCATTCCCCCCAACCTCTCCGTGGTCTAGCAGCCTCTGTCATTGTCGCCTCGTCGGCGGCAGCCACCTGCCCGCCGCGCCGGGCCGGTACGGCACCACCTCTTTTTGCGCGCTCGCGCCGCGCCGCGCCGCGCCGCGCCCGGGGCCGCGCCGGGGCCGCACCGGGCCGTGCGCGCGCGGGGCCGTTCTTACGCCTCTGCCCCGCGGAATCAATTTTCCCCCGGCGGCGGCGGCGCTCCCCCGTAAAATATGTCGTCCTTCTTTTCCTGTCGCAAATTGCCGTGACGGGTTGCCGGACGAATGCTAAATATTCGGCAGCCGTTTTTCCGCTCGGAGGTGATGCTTCGGTGCCTCCACGTTCCCTCCGCGCTGCGTGCTCCGTGGCCCTGCTCTGCGATCGTAAAGGTTGTTGTGTGCTCGAAAGAATGCAGAGGACTTGAAAGTGGACGTATATCTGTATCTTGCTGGACGATCGTTGATGTTTGAGTTTGTGCGTTCCATACTAATCTTAAACTAGGTTGCGAGGCAACTTATTTTAATGTGTCCGATACGGCTTTCTTGTAATGTAACCTTGAATTAAAACTCGCCACATCCCATTTTAACCATGCATTAAAATTTGTTACATCCCCAATAAAAATAGTGCATTGAGAAAAAAGAACGTAGTTGAAAGTATTTCTGTGTTTCTGATGTTTCATGTATTTGAGCTGTATGCAGAAGCAGGTAATGCATACACTTGTTGGATATGTTGCTAATCATTTTCAATTCAAAACAATTGAATGTTGTTGGTTTTGTACAAGCAATGAATATGTGATTAAAATAACGTCATATTACGATCGAATTTATTATTAAACTATATTAAAGAATAGAGAGATTATTCATAAAATCAACTCAACAACGCCCACAAAAGTTTTTAAATTGTGAGTGCGGGTCGAAAGCATGTGAAAAGTAAGCGATCAAACAAGCACATTTAAACAAATTGGAACTCATTACGTGAACAGAAGGTCACTACATTTGTACTCATAATTTCACGCGTTCCGCGAGGACGGAGGAGAACGAAGCGGCAAGGAGTAATAGCGAAAACAACCGCGAGGGCCTTAGAAATACGTCAAATGCTCGACCACTCGGCGAATACATTAGCTATACGCGTCATCCCGGAAAGAAATAAGGCCAACACGCCATCCCGCTGAAGTAACGATCTTGGCGGGTGATCGGAGGGTGCAGCCGTGTCGAAGAAATTGAACATTGTTCGGAAGGAGTCCCCCAGGGGCCGAGACGGCGGCGGCGGCTCAGCGCCCGGAGACGCAATGGAGAGATTCTTTCACGGTGTCCGATTGAAGAAAAACCGGGATGTATAAACCCGGTCATAATGGCTGGCGGGTTGGATCGTGAGGTAGCTACCTGCGGCGCGGCGGGTAACTAGCGTAACGGCGGAGGCGGCGGCGCTGGCGGTGGCGGGGGACGCAGGGCACCGCGCCCGCGGCGACGGTGATGACGTCCGCGCCCGCGCCGCTGCCCGTGCCGACGCCCTCGACGCCGCGCCGACGCCCCCACCCCACTCGGCAGCAGACTCACAAACGCCCTGAGGCTGGCTCAACAGGTCGTTTATTCACGTTGGTAATGTCCTACCAGCGGCTTTCCGAGCTCCTGGATGAAGAGGAACCCTGCACATGTGGATTCATTGATTCGGAATTGTAGTACGATGTATTTGGTTAGGGATTATAGGGCGGTCTGGTATGAAATGGTAATTAGCATTCTCTATGTATCGCGAAAATAGTCAACGTGCCCTTTTCAAAATACCAGAAATGTGTTGACTGAAGCAAATGTCTATTTGTTAAATCCATTTAAGTTTGGGTAAGTTTTCTTTTCACAAAATATGTCACTCATAATCTAATGTCTGATCACAAATATCTGTCCGTATGAAATAAAATTAGATAATGTAGTGCATATGTGATACATCCATCCTGTTCAAAACTTTACACTACGTGACTATCTTGTTGATAAAGTTATGAAGTAGAATATTTCTAAACATCTAAGCAAGTGTCTCTGACCGAACAGAGTATTTAATATATAAACATACTTTTTATACTTAAGTACATGAGCGTGTAATGAATGGCGTAAAGTTCATTGTGGATGCCTGTGCACCCCGTGGTGCGAATCTACTCAACCGCTGAGGGCCCTGGAAGCGCGCCTCTTCGGTGCGTCGGAACGGCATCAGATCTTCGACCGACACGCTCCCTTGCGAACCACTGGTGTGAAAAAGCACCAGGGAAGTTTTTTCTCGGCAATTCCATCGCCATTTGCGGTTGGGATGTACAGTTGTTTATGCTCCTGGAATCTGCAAGAATACGTAACTTCTCGAAATTTACAAGCCTTTTTACGCAGATGTTTTTATGGGATAGTTAAGGCGGGAAAATATGGTCCGATTGAAGGATTTCTGAAGTTAGTCTTCCGGGGTTTATTGTGTACTACTATTCAATATTTATTTATTTATTACTTATTGTGAAGAAAAGTAAAAACAATGTAAAACACAGAAAAATGATGCTAATATTGCTTTAAATACGTGAATGGCACAATATAATAATTCATAGTATTTTTTGTAAAATGTAGGATGTTATATCTAAAAATTCAACTTCCACAACATTTTTTAAATATTCAGTACTATAAATATTCACGAAAAAATGGTCGCAGTGAACGTAACGAATAGAAAAATAGAGGCGTTTTCCTCTTTTTCCCCTCAAGAAAATTTGTTCACTTGCCCTAATTTTCTGCCTGTAAATAGATTTACCGAACCATGCTCAGTACTTTTGCTCAGTCTACTTATTGCGATCACTTCACGCCTGTGTATCAAGATCTAGTGATGTTTATGAGGCTCGCGAGCCTCTACCTAGGTGGTCCGAATCGAGTTCAGAGCTCGGTGCAAAGCGATAGTGCGAAGAAACGACCGAGCCGATGGAGATATTGCAAGGATTTGATAGCCCATTAGGAGATAGCAGGCACCGAGGATGAACGTTGGCAACGTTGCCTGAAGTCGCAAGGTAATCTACGTAGAACATAGATTCCATAACCCATCCACAAGGCTCGCCAGTTGGTCTAACCTCGCGAAGAGGGCTAAATGTGGTCATTGCCATTGCGTACATTCATGTTCTACTAGATAGTTCCTACTCCGTACTGCCTAATTCACGAGATAAATTATTTCCGAATAAAGATAGCGGCGGAAAGAAATTGTAGATATATTCCATATCGAAACATTTGGCTTTGAAAGGAGATTATTTTGTAATTTTCATTTTAACCCTCTTAATTTAAGAGCGGGACGTTACTCAAAAGAACGAGCGTCTTGATGACATACGTGTCATAAAGAACTGATTGTTTTGGCTTCATAACAAGAAAATGAATGTTCATCAAACACCACAGGCGTAATTACGAACGCTGACACGCTCCTTAATATAAAAAAGACGTGCTGAGAAAATATGATCAATTTTTTAAGCCTTCATATTATACAGGACTTTCAAACAAGTCAACATGCTGCAAGAATTCATCACGTTCGCTCATTCAGTTTTTCATTTCGATAGAATTCACATCCACGTCAATTTAACATCACGTAAAATTTCAACGTATTTGGTTCATTTTTAAAGTCTGTGAAACTCATTAACATTGAGCATTGAGCAACAACTAAAATAAATTTTCAACGCCCAGTCTGTTATTTATTGCTCAACGAGAACACTCCAAAAAAAGTGAGAAGAAAGAAAGATGGAACCAAGAAAAAAGAAACCACTGTGAATCATCGGGCAGAAACTTGAGAGCAAAATGTTTACATGTGCAATGCCTTTCTGGTTTATTATGTTGTGAACATTAATCTAAGGGGACAGATAGACTGATGTCTGTACTGTAGGATGATTTTTATGCCTTATAAGCGGTTTGAAGCGATATTCGGTTAGTATTGATACCTAGCAGACCAAACCCCTCTTCAAAACGTTCAAGTTGTAATATATTGATTTCTTCGTATGTACAAGTAATGAGAAGCCAAAGAAGCTAATAGTTGAGATTGTTTCGTCAGGATAATGTACTAAGAAGATAATAAGACATGTTATTAGTCCAATTCAAATATTTTTTTTCAAATCTACTCCTGTCTGATACTCAATACTCAAGAAAGGAGTTTTGAAATTCTGACTGCTGTGGAAGTCCTCAAGAAGTGTTAAATTGACACAAAGTACCAAGGCAGAAAACGATTTGCGACCCGGATAATTTGGGAAAAGATGCCAGTTTATAGTCCGCAAGAACCTTGGTATTAACAAAACTACATAATAACGCGTTTCTAAAATTCCGAAGGGGACGCCAATGATACACCGCCGTGAGGAATCGAGGGTTAACTCGGTCGCATCCCTTCCAGAAGGGACGCAAACAGTAGGCGCCGATTCGCGCGGCGTGGCGCCCGCCCGCCCCCACGAGCCGTGGCGCCACCGAGTGCTCCAGGGCCGCCTCCCAAGAATGCCGCCGCCGCCGCCTCCACGGCTGCCGCCTCCTCCCCTTGCTAATTACGACCAACAGCCACGGGCCAACCCACACAACCCACCGCTCCGTGCCCCTTTTGTCGCCCGCGGGGCTCACCCGTCCTTTTTTTACCCCCCTCCCACCTCCGTCTCTTCCAGTCCCCTCCTACCCCTTCCCGCGGCGCGCCCGCTGCTTATGTTAATTCCCGCACTCCTCTATTACAAGGTCGAGCTGCCTGATGGTACGGCCGGGGTGCTCCGGATTACAATCTTTACTTATCTCCGCAACAGTCGTCTGTAAATGATAAACTTTCCCGGCGCCGGGAACATTATTCGGCGGTTTAGCAATTCAGATGGCCGTCATCACGCGCGATGAGGCGGGGGACGTGCGGAGCGGCGATAAGGCCGGCCCGCGGCCCCCCGCGCGCCGTACACGGCGTGGGCGGGGCGGCGCCGGCGGCGGGGGGCGCCGGACCCCCGGGCCCCTCCGTCCCCCTCTCCCGGCCCAGCGCCCAGCGCCGTCGCCTCCGCAGCTTCCACGGCGCTGACGTCGGTGCATCTTAAGACAGTATTCTGGAGTTGATGCTGACGGAATCGAATCACTGATATTGCAACATGCTCTCAAAATTTCCCTGCGATTATGAGATAATAACGCTTTTGTTTTTCGTACGGAAAGTATTCTGCTGGCTACTTTCGGTTGGCTAAAATCGTTGCATTCTGAGTGCCATTTTAAAATTTGTTAAATTGATAAAGAGAGATTAAAGTATTCTTTTTTAATTTCCCCAAAAAGAAAGTGTAAACAACGTTGATATTTCATTTCAATATTTTACACAATACATTTTAGTCGACTTTTTTTAGCAATATGCCCTCATTGAAAGTTCATACGATATTCATTTAAAAAAACGTGCTCGCCAAAAAATTTTAAAAAGCATTTCCAAAAATAAATAATTTGCCAATAATTGATTTGGTCTTCTCTGATAAATTCTCAGAAAATGATTAGGCTTGCCTAACCTCGGAATTCAGTGCCTGTTTCAGAGAATTGGTAATTTATAAATTTGTCTGAAATGTTTTTGAATAACCTTGCTTCAAGTTATTTACATTTATTTTTCAAAATTAAATTTTTATCTTAAAAACGCAGCTTTAGATTTCTTTTCATTCACTTCTGGTTAACAAGTGGTGTTTATCATAATACAACTGTTCTTCAAAAATATAAAATGCTTTTAATATAGTATTACCAATATACATCAACGAGAAAACGTTTATCATTTTCATAAAATATATTAAATTTAAATTCAAAACTATAACTAAATTACGAAAATTTTAATGCTAATTAAACGCATTGTATTATGTATTTCAGTTTGAAGACTGTGATAATTATTTTTGGATTTCATCATTTACAACCGTATTCACGTTCTCTATTTTTTTATAGAATCAAATCTAGAACATTCCAGAAAGAGAGAGTTGATGAAGAAATTTAAATGTTATTTTCTAAGAGAACCAGATCGTTCAAAAAACGTAGCATAACTGCAATAATAGGAAAATAACACACATTTTCATGAGTTATGATAATAATAATAATAATAATAATAATAATAATAATAATAATAATAACTAATACAACAACACCTTCATTACTGATGTCGTTTTTTTTTTTTTTAATATTCGGTGATTCAGGAAAGTTGTTCGAAGTTCGTAATTCCAATAAGGAAAGAGAAGAACTCATGAAGAAACGAAATAGCATTCTTTGGGAAATGAAATTACAAACTGGAAAATACCGAACATACCGTAATTACATTTTTTCTTTAGACTTTTTAGAAAATAGTATCTCAATTTCGGTTCAATAATAGCACTGAATACAAAGAGTGGGACACCAATCACCACCCAGAACATCAAAAGAATAACAAACATTTTCTTGCATGCGAGACGATCGTCGAGGATTAAATATATCCGGGGGAGCATGGACAAGCCTGATGGGAGCTCGAGTCGATGGCGCGGCCGAGTGCACAAGTTCGAACGCGCGAACGTGAGGTTTTTGCGGCGGAGGAAGAGCACGGGCGGAGGCGGAGGCGGTGGAGGTGGCGGAGGCAGCGTTGGCGGAGGAGGCGGGGGCGAGGGCCAGCGTGCCCATAAAACGCCGTCGGCAGGCCTTGAACCGCTCCTGTAGGGTCCAGACGAAACTTAAAACACTCCACAAAAACAGATCAAGCCCACATCTTTTTTTTATTCATGTTGATATCTTTTATAGCTGTAGGCCACTGCTGCCTCACGCTGTCCCCGGCTTAGCGAGACAGTCACTGCTTGACGCTGTGGAGCACTGGGCGGCTTACGAGGGGCAGCCGGCTCAGCCGACGCAAGGCGCGAACATCGCGGGTGTTTCACCGACTTTTAGACATGGACATTATTTCAAGAAACAAAGCAAGCGCGTCCTAAGCAAATTGTGAATCGAACAATTTGATAAGTACTGCTGAAAATTAGAAGTTTGCTCTTTGTCCTTAGTATGTGTTTGGTTTGCTTCGGTGTCTATTTCAATCCTTAAGTAAATGTAATTGATATTTTTTAATTATTTATAAATGATAGAGTTGCAGAAGAAACCATTTTGGTATTAAAACATTTTATTTCCGAGTCCGGCATGAGTTATTTGACTGAAAATTTGAATTACAATTCAAGTAACCGAAAACTATTCTCTTAATTTTAATTTTCTGTTGTACTTTTTTTGAAAGTTGAATATTCTCTAGATTTAAAATTCTGCTGTTATAATGCAAAGACTTTGTTACACAAACTCATACACAATCCCTGTACATTGCATCAGAACCATACAAATAATTCAATATACAACTTGAAGATTTATGTAGGTAACCAATTAGTTTTAAAGATTTAATGCTGAAGCGGAACGAATGCAAACTGTTATGAAACCAAGTTAAAAACTAAACGAATAAGCACTGAAGCACATGAAATGGTAAATAAAACCCAAAGAAGGCTCAACAAATTTTCTTGAATACCAGCGTTCTCAGCAAAGACTTCATATTTCTCTCACAAGTGAAATTCAAAAATATGTATAATTTTCAAGACTAAATATTATTGGATAAATAAAATTACTTCAGATGCGTCTTGGAAAATACGGCAGATGATAAGTGGTGGCTTTGAACTGAGTAAACATTTACGGATACTAATATCTCCCGTTGAATGAATCTGAGGGGAAAAAATTGTCAAGATATTAAAATAACTAAGCGAGAGAAAAGAGTATTTCGAAGCTAAGCATGCTAGCGTAGTCAATTTCACACACTGAATGCAAAGTGAATTAAATTTTCTACAACATTAATGACAATTTTTTACGTTTGAATGTCTCAAATAACATTTAGGGTTTCAACATTTTGTGTATTAACCTTTTCTAGAATATAAGCTAACAACCCATGCAGCAATGGGAAAAAGTTTGAGGAATAGCGAAAAATACTTTAGTTCTGGATACATTTTATTTGTTGCAGTCAGTGCATAACTTGCTTAAGAAAAGTGCATTTCCAAGAGAATGGAAATCACGTTCACTGTTCAGAGAGGAACGCATTGGCTGCCCCCACGCTTTCTAAGTTAACCTTGTGTTTATGGGCGTCAAAAGCACATTCGCCACTTCTCTCACCGCCCCTCTGCTCATTTTATTTCGCAATAAACAAGAAACTAAAGCGTGGTTGTTACCCTTTTGGCCTCGCTCAGTCTAAGATGAACTCGAGGGAGTAAAGAGAACAGAGCTAGAGCAGAATGCTAATGAAAGGAGAAACAGGAACACCTGGGAGAATGTTACCAGTCCCTAGGTAAAGTTGCCAGTTGACGTTTTTTGTTTCTGTTTTTGTTTTCGACGGAAACTATCTCTGAAACAATCTAAGATGTATGTGCAGTCAAAATTTGTCATGAGATCCAAGTGTCAATAATACTTTGTCATGACTATGTAATAGACTTTTAACGAAGATAATAGGAATTTTTCTAATATCATTCAATTTCACCATTTCATTGCATACAAATATATGTTATTCTGAGGTTGAGTATTAAATCTAACATGAAAAATACATAAAATGATGTAAACGATTTAGTTATTCTGAGTTAACTCTACGGATCTTCGCAATATATGAGCGTTTCCTCCTACTGGAACCATCGTATTTTTCGAAGCGAATTTAAGAGCAAAATACCGATTTTGTCTCATTCTACCTCCACGGACCCCAGAAGGTAAAGTACGAACCGCAAATTTCCTTTCGCCGACCGTGTCCCAAGCGAGATGCTCGCACACGATCTAGGAAGCAACCCCGCATCATCTCCAATTCCCCCAGCGGCGGCGGCGGGCCCTTCTTCACCTATCGCTTCTTGCGCGGAGCGGGGTCCGCCACGCGCGTCCGCGGCTCAGCAACAGTTGGACGCGGCTTCGACGCGGGCGGCCTCTCAGAAGCCCTCATTCCCTCACGTGTGCCGCCTTTTATAAGTCATCTGCCCGCGCGCCCGCCTGCCCCGCCAAAAAACTGTGTCGAATTTCTTTGCAAATGCTAGTACAGGCAGCTCATAAACTCGTCAAAGCTCCGTTCGAAGGAGGCCGCGACTCGCGCTTTTTCCGCCCCGCCGTGCCGCCGCCGCCCCCGCCGTTGAGACCGCCCGGCTAAAACCGGCGACCTCGGGTCCGGCGCCGAAATTCGCAGGTGTGTAACAAGTAGTTCACAAAATATGGGCACGCAGGAATGTCCAGTTAGGCGAATATCTGCTGGGAGGCTCAAGCCTATTGTTTCCAGCCCCCGGAGCTATGTCGCCGTAAAAACCAGAGGAGGCGGGGTCGGGCGAGCGAGCGGAGAGAAGGAAGAGGAGGAGGAGGAGGGGGGAGACAATGCAAAACAAAAACGAAGAGCGCACCGCGCAGCAGAGAAGAAGCGCCGCGCCCGCGCGCCTTTGCGGACTGTAAAACGCGCGGGGGCCGCGCGGGAGGCGGGCGGGTGGGCGCGTTCTGTTTCTCGGAATGATCCACGCAGGCCGCGCGGTTAATATCTTGCGGACAGAAACTGTCCTCAGCCGAGGATGACGGCCCGGCCAAAAAAATTTCGGGGCGGCGGCGGCGGCGGCGCGGGCGGTGCGGGTTGGCGCTTCTGCGCGCCGGCGGTGGCGGCGGCGGGCGTCCGCGTGGGAGGCCGACGCCGGCGCAGCGCGGCGCGGCGCGGCGCGGACCCTCTGAAGGCTGCAGACCGCAATCTCGGCAGAGGAGTTCGCGGCGAGTGACAGTGCTCTCAGAGGCGCGGCGAGGAGATGGGTTGGAGAGGGTGTTAGTGCAGGAGGCACAGGCTGTGGGAAGAATGTTAGGGAATGGGTTGTTGTAATGGTGGACACAGAATATAAACACACGAACCATAAAGGCAGGTAGAGTCGGAAAGAGACAAGGTGAAATTAATGAGGATAACGTGGGAGAGGTGATGCAGTATTGGCACAAGATAAGATTGATGATGAGAGCGAGTAAAATGAAGATATAAGGAATATGATAAATCTCACTTCTCACTTCTAAAATGTTCCATGTGGGAGTTGCGTGTTGCTTGAGAGGAAGAAACAGAACATTTAGAAATCGAAAATAATGAAAGTGAAAAATCGAAAAGAATTTAGGCGAGGGAGTGATAAATTAAAGCGAAAAGGTAGAGACTTTGAGCGTGTATGATCGAGGAATATGAGCTACGTGTTGGGCAAGTCTCTCAGGACCCCGGACCTTGCTCGGGAAAACCAGAGGGACTCCGCTGTTTCTTTAGGCAGAAGCAAATCACCCACATGTGCTTGCGGTGCAACGGATCCTCGTCTCCTCTAACGTTTTTGCAACATTATTTTGGAGAAGCCGAAATGGAGAGGGTGTTCCCTTACGGACTTGCGGCAAGGGAAAGAGATACTGAGAGATGGCGCACAGTGCCGCGCAAAATAGACAAGTATACTCAGGCGAAAATTCATTTCATCTTATGTGACATAACTAATCCCAAAGAGTTCAATCAGTTAAACGTATCGTAATATTTTGTTGAAGTTATTTAATTCCTAGAAATTTTGAACGGGTGGTAGGTTTTGGAGTTTGGAAACTTCGCACATTTTCCAATAACATCTAATAGTTATTTATGCACCAAGGACGTAAGAAGGGTTCCAATGATCTAGCGGCGACCAAATGCCCGAGGGGTTTTGGCCCAAGGGCTTTTACTTACCTACATAATTTTATTTTTTACCAATTTTTATTGATTGAGATTTACTTATTTATTAATTAACTAGGTGTTAACTTGCCTCGGTTTGTCGTTTTATATTTCCCTCCCATAATTCCCTTTCAAAATTCCTTCCAAAATAGAACAGGTAGCACCATTCAACTGTTTTCATATTTTCCTCGTAACCACGACCCTTTCGTAAGCTACGCAGGGTATACTGAGCTCCGTATCGAATGCTATAACAAGCTATAACGTATCAGTAAAAAATAAAATAGATTTTCTAGGAATCAACCTTTTCATAGACGATGTCAGTAGCGTTTTCTTTGCCCGCTTTTCGAGGCACCGAGACAGAGGAGCAAGTGAATGGAAGCGCGCCACCTGAATGGGTGGGAAAGGAAGGAAAAGGAATCCGTTCGAAGAACGCACGGCTGCGCCTCCCATTCCTCTGTCCATGTTCTGCAATTCCTCGGGCAAATGTCGCCGAAGGTATAAGAATGAACGCAGCAACCTGAATGGAGGCGATTTTCTGCGAAAAAGCCAAAGGGCTTCTTGGAAGCTCGCGCCGGGATCGTTGCAGTTCCCGTCTTCGCAGATTCCCAAACTATTGTTTTATTTCGGCGCGTTTCTTTTTTGGGAACGATCGCGGAGAACATCGCCGGTTCCCCGGTGAACGGGTCTCAACCGGGCCGAAGCGGCGGCGGCGGCGCGCCAAGCCGGAGCGGCGTAAGAACGGGGAGGGGGCGGGGAGGGGATTTCTGAAATCGCGCAGAGCCGCGCCGAAAAAGAGGTCGGGCGCGGCCGGGCCGGCGGTGGCGGCGGCGGCGGCGGCGGCGGTGGCGAACGACCGGGGGCGGCAGAGGCGGTCGTCTCATAGGTCGGAGGCGGCGTCGTTCCAACGCGTCCGCCAGCCAGCGCGCGGTCGCGCGGGCGCGCGCGTTCGCTCTGCGTCCGAGCGGCGGCGGCGACGGCAGAAGAAGAGGAAGAAAGGGCTCCTCCAGAATGGCGGCCGGGCGCAGACCCGCGCTCTGCCAGACGCACGGCCCGCGCGTAGCGGGACTCGCCGCCAATTGTCGCGGCGCCATAACTGTCCGGTATGCTCGGTCGCGCTGCGATTGGGCGTGTTTTCGTGCACTGCGTGATTGGCTGACGTGGGCCGCTGCAGTTTCTTGCGGTGAGTGACGGATCTTATTCGGCGACGTGGTGGGTGTATGAAGGATGGTTTGGGGAGTGATTTTTGGTTTCGCGCCATAAGATCTCACCGAATACATTGAAAATATTTGTTTGGTGGTAATCATGTATTTCTAAGAATAATAAGAAATGATGGGAAAGCAGTATCAGCAGTAGTACGGAGTAATATGAATGTATCACTTCACGAAGCTTCTCTTTTACTATTCTGTTATTTCTTTTGAGCGAAATATGTTTGCGTTTATTAACACATGAAAAAGAATTGTGCAAATTCATTGTCAATTTCTCAATTGAGTAAAATAATTCTAGAAAAGTAGCATATTATCCAATATTTTGGGAGTGTATTTCTTAGACAAATGGTATGGTGTAAATAAAATATTAATGGTTTTCCCTATCACTGACAAAATTACCAAAATGTTGTCATTTTAGTATGAGTCAGTGGGAGCCTACATCTAATATTGATTTCGATGTTGTCATTTGCAACTCAAGGACGATGCTATTTTTGTACAGGGTGTTAATTACACGGAAAATAGCAATCATATTGATTCGGAAATAAAATGTGTGTTTTACGAATGCTGTAAGTAAAACCATTAAGAATTAATAGTTACTACGGGAAGAATGGCATGACAGGAAACCTTAAACCATTTATATAAAAATTGTTTTCGCCCAAAATATCCTGATGAAGCCAGTTTTGAATCCGGGTTCCCACAATTGTAGGGTGAATCGGATAGTTAATAAAGTAGTAAGGGTAAGTACTAGTTAAGGATAACAAGGTGGAATGACGCATGTATTGCATCCACTGTGTATCAGGAGAAGGAGCATGTGTAATAGTAGGTGTAGGAGCTGGAGGTAATTCACGTAAATAGAGATAATTACCAGGTGAGTGGCATGAGGAAACAAGAGTCTGAAGATTTGCCACTACAATCTTAGATACAACGTGCCACATTTCCCATGATGATTTTAATTCTGGTTCAAGCAGGTGAAAAGAGAGTGCTTCACTTTGCGATAAGTGAGATGTCGAATATGAGCGTTTTATTCCCTAAACAGCGAATCAGTTGATGAGATAATTACGATGATGCTTCGACTGGTCATAGTCATGGTTGATGAGATAATTACGACTGGTCATGGAGCTATAGATCAATGGAAAGTAAGACGAAAAACTGGGTAACTTGGAAGAATCTTGTTTTACTAAAAGAACTCACTTGGATCAACGCACAGTCTTCATGGGGGACTGAAATTCAAAACCCAATATCCAGAGTTGAAAAACTAATTAGCGTACTGTCCTTTACCCCCCGCTATGTCGTCTATTTCGAAAACTACTCACATTCGTTTTATATCCATTCATCGACATTATTAAGAGAACCTCTACGTTTGGAAGTAACTGAAAACTCCTCTTCTAGTAATAGTCTGGCACAGAAACTGTCCATTTTAATTTGAAGTCGAGAGGAAAAATGGGAAATCGAAAATGATAGTTGGAATATTAAGTAACGAATGGAGTGCATATAACAAAGGATAATTGAAAACTGGGAGTTATGCTCGAAACTCACTTGTGAATTTCAAAAAAATATTTTAAAAAATCACTTTTCTGGAAGGAGTACTAGCAGAGGGGGATGGGCATCCGTGTCATCTCCCCCCTTGACCACCCGGCTGACGACCGTCGAGTTGGCAACTTGCGTAGTAGTCGAAGTAGTAGTACGGCTTAATAGCGGCGGGCGAGGAGCCGCGCCGCGCCGCGCCGAGGCGCTCGGGCGTTTTTCGGCGCACCTAAGCCGCGCATTTTGTTCCTTTGTGGTCAGGGTACCTCCCGGAATGTCACTGGACGAGAGACAATAGCTCCTTGGAAGGGGCTGGACGTCGCGAGGCGCGGACGCGAAGCGGACTGCGTGGCGGAGGCGATGCGCTCAACTCGCGCCTTCTCTCCACTCTCAGTCTGAAGTGCGATTTTTCTAACTCTGCCCCTCAAGCTCCTATGGCCACGATGGAATATCACACGGCAGTTCGCGTTTTTCTCGGTCGTGCCGCTGGAAGTCGAATGATCGGAGGCACTGCTTGATACGGTCGCGATCTTGCTGTATCGAGCAGCACGACTGGGAAAGACGCGAAATACCGTGACATATTCCATCGTAAAGACGGGTCTTGAGAGGCAAAGTTACAGAAAAATCGCAGTATATGCCAGAGAGCTTTCGCGGAATTTAAGTACCATCATTGATACGTGTCATTCAGTATCATTGTTGATACGCCATTGATGCGTTTCACCATATTCTTTTACTATACCTATTTCAAATTACTAAGCACTTTCAATTGTCTGACGCAGAATGCAACGATTATATTAAATATTTTTCATCAAAAATTATCATATTTTGTGAAAGTGGAGAATACAGTAAACTACGTTTTCCTATTGATATGCCTTTGCGAAAACGTTTCTTTAGAGCTCTGATTTTGCCCATTGCAGGAGCAATTTGATAAAGTTCAGTTACTTAGTGTCATCCTCTGATAAATCGATAAGAAATCAATCTATATTTTTCACAAAATAAATACTCGTAGAAATTATTTTGTGATATAAAAAGGATTTGTTACTTTTACCTACTTCACTTGCGTACATAAAGTACAAAAACGTGTGGTAGTAGATCATAACCACCACAAAATGTAAAACGTTGAAAGTAACGTCACGTACGAGTGGCGGAGAGAACTATAGGGTTCGCTCTTACAGCACTAAAAACTGGTAACAAGTTTTTTCAGATAGCACATGTGGAAACATATGACTTTGATTTCCTTAACGCGTAAAAAGCACAGTATCGTCGAAAGCATTTACAAGATACACATTTGCTTCTTTCAAAGATCAATTCCGTGTTGGAATAAAAAGTTTTGTTTATGGAAATTGCTTGTGAGATTAGTCTAATTATTACGAGTAGAAATCTCGTACAAACTTAATTGTGTTATGTATGTGATGCCCAATCACCCAATCGATAATGTCTAGACCTATACTAGTATTAAATACAATATGCTAAAAACAAGTCCACGTGGAAAGTAAACGTAAAAGACGTAACTAAAGTCTGAAGGGAAAAAATTTAGTCTGGTAACTAAAATCTGGTCTTGTTAATTGATGAAATAGGGATGTACGAGAAGTTTCCTGTTAAATAATCTCAATGCACTGACTCATTTCTCGAATCTTACCAGGTTCAACGATATCTGCAATATGTAGTAACATGATGGCAGTCTATCCGCCCAAGCGGCGTAAAATGCAAATGGAAGAAGATCGCGAAGTAGGAAAGACGCGTGCGGCGCATGCGCAGCAGTGTCTTGGCCGCCCAAGCCATCGCGCTCCCGACCCGCGCAGCCGTCGCTGGCTCACCCGCCGCCCCACTTCTGATTTCCCCAATTTAGTGTTAATGAGACTCGCGCGCCGCGGCGGACCCTCCCCGCATGCCGCGCACTTCACCCCTCCCCTCCCCTCCCTTTCCCTCCTGTTCCCCGGCCCCGCCCCCATCGCAGCCGCTCCCGCCACGGACCCCTCCGAGCGCCCCTGGCCTAGTCACGGCACCGCTGCCTTAGTCGCCAACGCTTGCAGATGCGCAGATCGCTCCGTGTGTAATACACGGCGGAGAAAAATCCAAGGTTCTGAGGAAATCGCCTAAACTAAAATGGACCTATTCATGTAATTAATCTCGTAGTCTTGTGAAAATGTTTGTACTAGTTTATTGTTGTTAGTTTCGACGTGTTATGTTTTCCAGAATAGAACTCTATTTTAGGAGCTCATTTAATCTCTTATTATACAAATGGTATTCAACGTTTATTTTTGACTGTGTAAATATATAAAAATACAAACATGATATGGAGTAGAGTTGTGTTGCCTTGAAGTCTTGTGCAGAAAAGTTCAGTCACATTTAAAAATTGTTTTTATCCATTAACATTACTTTTTGTAAGATAAAAGATAAACAGAAACTGGATTTAATTATGTAACAATTTCGGTTAAATCAGTAATGTTAGGAGTGCCGCATGCAGCTGTTATTTACTACCATTGTCCATAACTTCTTTCCCGAAGTGCTCTTACACACGAACCATGGTTTGGGCAAGTGTCACGTTGTCTACCATCTTGGGCAGAACTACTCATCCTCTTCCACTTTCAGAATACTCCAGCTCGGAATAATCCCTTGCCCCGTCATCCATTCTTCTTCAGGTTTGTTTGCTGGGATAGAAAAGTCACGATGGGAACATCACGCCTTTCAGACTGTTCATACTTCCGCCTCCTCAACTGTCTCCAGTACTTGACAACCGCCTGAAAGGACAAATAATCATATTTATTCGTTCACTTCTCGAATTCACGATCTCAAAGCTAACTGTAAAAGTTCTAATTACAGACATATTTTCTTCGTAGCCATTATAATATTACAGTAAATAGAATATTGCATATTACATATTTTCTGCATCGAATTAACGGGGAAATACTCTTCTGAATAGTATTCTGCGTTCTAATCACTGTGCAATCTACTCGTCCTCTGCTGCGGCAGTTCGACTTCAGTCCACAAATGGGTTTGTGTGCTGGAATGATTCCAGAGTGTCTGCTCCCAACGAGAAATCAAATCGCGAGCCATTAAATCATGAACCAGATCGCACTCCCGGCGCAATGAGCGCACTCGCCCGAAAAATGTGGTTTGTTACGCCTGAAAGTTCCTGCCGGTTTGATAATGCGCGTGTGTACGTGCGTGGGATGTCTGTAGTGTCGAAACGAATTGCCCGAACAAGTGGATTCTCTTTTTTAACGCAAAAGAGTTGCGCTAGAAGCAAAGTTACAAAAAAAAAATACATTTAAGCAAATTTCTTTAAAATATTCTTGTTAGGTCAAATCTTGATTTTGAAGGAGTACGAACAAACTATCCACCAGGCGGAACAATTTGCATTTGCTAGTACGCATGAAGACTCCCTACTGACAAGAGTAATTAATTATTCATTTGCAAATATATTTGGTTGTTATGATCATTATCTTGCATTTCGATAAATGAAGATATACATAAGTGGTTTGAAAAGTTCTTATGACAGATAGCGAACGCATTTGAAGTATGTTTAGGAATTATAAAGAATTATCAAACATCACACTAATAGAGAGACGAAGCTGGAATACATTTTGAAATTATTTATTTTTCCTAAGCGTTTTTTAATTAAAACTGTAACAACCTAAAATGAAAGTAACCATGAAAAAAATTTTCTGGAAGACATTTTCTAATATTTTTCAACATTTAAAATATGAAGCATGTAATGCCTTTCGTGGATTTATAGTCAGCAATGAAATTGTGGCTCAATGAAATACCACAACCACCCCACATTTCCCTTGTTAAATCCATTTTGCTGAAATGGAAGTGATAAGTTAGAAGCGAATATGCGGCAAATGTAGAGCGCTACGAAGTTACTCAGATTTTAGTGGAGCAGGAACGAAGCCGAATGTCACTAAAACAATGCACTGCAAACTCACAAATGACATTAATATTTGCAAATTCTACTAAAAGTTCAGCTCCATCTGTATTCACTATGAAGTGAAATTCTATGTTCAACATGGCACTACATGCTTTTAAATTTATGAAAAGAGAAACAATTAAATTGAAAAATGATGAATTTCAAAGAATGGGAGAACGGGAAAATAGAAATAGAAATGCGGCTACCTCAAATATTTCAGTTAACTTCATTATATAAGTTTCGTAGAGTGTAGTTTGTTGTATAAAAAGCAACCCTTTACGAAACTCAACCAACTAGTTAGGTCAAGTAGCCCCTTCAGCCAGTCTCCTCTGTATAGATGCATCAATGCCAATCAGCGACGGATGCAGCTATTGATTTTGGGGGTGGGGGCAACGTAGATTTTTATTAAATAATAAATATATTTGTTATTATATTGTGTATTATTCATGTAATGTAGATACGATACTATACAATATTTTTCTTTAAATAATTAGATAATTCGAACATAAATAAATATTTAAAACAATTTTGCCAAATAACGGAAGGTAAATGAAAACTCTAGGGGTGGCCATGTCCCCCATACCCCCTCCTGGATCCGCCAGTGACGCCAATGCCATCTCCTTCCCCCTTCCCCCTACCTCCTACCTTGCCCCCCCCCCACAAGCCGCCCGTCACGGAGGCGTCGTCGCACGGCGCGGCGCCTCGACGGCGGCATCGGCGTCGGCGTCAGCGGCGCCGCGGCGCTCCTGGCTTATCGAGGCATCGTTGCAGGGAGCTACCGCGGCGCGGTCCAAGATCCTTCCAGCCCAGAGATCCTTCTCCTCGCCCGAGGCCGCCGGCCGTAATGTCCTAGCGCGCCGGGGCGGCCGGGAAGACGTTCAATTTGGCCGCGGCGGCGGGGCACGGCCAACCGCCCGCCCGGCGCGCCACGCCGCGGCGTCCGCCCGCCCTAATCTCCCGGCGCGCCGCCACCGCTTCGCCGCCCGCTCTCGATAATCTTGTCATCTCCGGACGTATTTAGCATCTTAATTCCGCCGCCGCGGCAAGAACTCGTCCTAAATCACGCCCGGGTATGGCGCGGGGCGGGGTGGGGAGCGGTGGGGCGAGGCGGGGCCGGTCCAGCGCGGCGCTGAGCAGCAGAGGGGAAAGGAAGGGGAGGGGCCTTCGGAGCCCTCGCCGCAACAAGTAGCTCCGTCGCGCTCACCTCGCTCAGCTGTGGATGACGCGAAGACTCCTGCACGTGTGCTCAGCAGCTAATTAAGAACACGACATTCTCGTGTGATTCAATCCAACACGACGGTGATAATATTAATGTTACAGGCAAATATAATAAAGCAGCTCAATTTTAGGTCTTAATTGTATAGCTATGGGAGATCTAATTCTTCAGATTATTTTGTACAATCATGTCAGAGGCCAATTTTATTTCATTTCATTATCAATATATAATTGTAATTATTCTTTATTGTGTTCCATTTCTTACTCTCACAAAAATCATAAGCCTATATACACAATGAAATCACCAATGCTGAACTTGATTTTTTGTGGTTTTACGCACAGACTCTCAACTATAAGGGGTCAAACCAACATGGGTCGGGAAACAAAATCTCAAAAATTGGGGAGGGGGCATTATATTCCACACAAATTGCTCTTCATTTTTGGGCATTAGCAGTACCCGAGCATGTATATTTCTAGGTTCGTATTTCTCAGTCACCATCCGCCTATCTCAAAAGGTTTTCGGGCGAATTATGAAACACATTTAAATATAAAATACTGTACAGGGAAAACTTATATCAATCTTATTAAAACAAGCAACTAATGCAAAAGCTTTTTAAATAATACATAAAGAACATTAGTAAACAAACTATAAATTGAATATATTTGACAAGTGAAGACGAACCCCGGATTTTCCCGCCCCAAACCAAACAAACGTCTTTCCCTGATTTCCTCCAAGAGCGTTTCTTTCAAGCCATCTTGCAGCCGGAGCGAAGTGTATCCACCGGAGGGGAGCACACAGGCCGCGCCTCTATCAGCGCCTGGAAACCGGAAGCGAGCCACGCTGACAAGACGCGACATCCGCAGCGCCGCCACCGCCGCTCACTGGGCCGAAACGACGCCAAAAAACGCGCGCACAGAAAGGGATTAATGACTTAGAAAATGAAACACAATTAATCACTTTTTTGCTGAAGGTTACGTTGTTTAGGCAGGTAAGGAGGATGATTTACGAAGTAAAAGATTTATAGCATCCAAAAATTGTAACCGTTGTAGATGAATCCAAAATACAAGTATTTAATTAATTAAAATTATCTAAACAGAAGAAAAATTTTAATAAATGCCCAACCAGTCCGTCAGGTTAATAATTTTAAATAGCCTTGGTTATTTTAAGTTTTGATACTTCGAAGATATTGATTTGAAAATTAGGAAGTTTCAAAATATTAAAATAACGCATTATTAAAATAATTTTAAAGGGCATTAATAGTTTTCAATAAATTCTACACTAGCTTAATTACTACACTACCTAATTCTACAATTTTATAAACGTAAGGTAGTCCTCACATATCCTCTATGGAGCCGAATGATTGGCGGTCCATGACAGCCCAACGAAAACAAAGACTACAAACGGCTTCAATGAGGTATGTTCTTGCTGTCAATATTAGGTTATTCAAGGACTGACCGAATCCCGAACGATGGAATAAGATACAAACTAGACATTGAAAGCATATTACAGGAAATCAAGAAGAACCACCTGACATAAGTCTTCTTTCATGTGAAAAGAATAAGAGCTGTTGTGTACATACAGAGCCATCGGAAAAAGAAACAGAAAACGACGGCGGAGGAAAACTTAAATGGGATGGTCTAAAGAAAATTAATCCCTGTCGAAAAAGAATAAGATGTTGGTAAAATGAAACAAATTGATAAAATCCGTTGCCTCAGAATGCTTGAAATTTTGATGTAAGAGGTTGAAATGCCGAATTCGTTGGGAGCTGTAGTCGTTAGTAAGAAAATACTAAATAATTCAATTTTAAAATTCTATTACTTGCAGTGTCGAGTATGATGGAAATGACGCTGAATTCAGAAAGAAAATTGTTAAAAAATATGGGATGGAGATTATTTAGAAAAATGTTGTACTTCAAAACGCTTCTAAAAGAAAAACATTTCTAAAGATGATCTTTGAATTTCTCCCACATTTGAACATAAACTTGCGAAGACACTTTTAAAGAAATGAAACCATTAGAGATTTGGGTAGCACTTGAGGGAACAGTGGAAGGGATGAGAAGTGAAGGATAGAGTACAAACAAGAATGAAGACATCAAAGTTAAATTAACAATTCCCAAAATTCTAAATGCTAAATACACATAAAACACCAAAATAATATGAAATGTACACACCTTTCTAATATATTCTAAGGTCTGCCTTAAGAATTTATTTTAAGTTTGATGTCTTCATTCTTGTTTTTTGGTTGTTTGTACTGTAGCCCTGATGCAGGAATTATAAAAATTTGAAACAATGGAAAACTAATTGTTTCGTTGTTCATATTGACCAATCCCGTGAAATATAACCCTTATTTCATCAATGGTAATAATTTCTAGTGTTTAATTCTGAAGTATTAATTTTTTAATGATTCCGTTTATGTTTTCGCGTCGCACAATCTAGACCAGTAGTGTCAAGGTCTTCTACTGGTGGCAGTGGCACGCGTCGTGGCATGCCACGAGCGTCTTTGCACCACTAGCGTCGGGAGAAGAAACTAATAGTAACCCCGCCGTTTTACAATAGGGATGGCGTTGTCTCTTGTGGCGGGGTGACGAACTGCATGGAGGGGCGACTTCGTCATGGCACTCGAGCCACGAACTCCCGCCTGTGGCATCGACCTTGACAACACTAATTTCAATTGCACCGAGAGAAGCCGTGCTCGGCGCCTTCCCGCCCACTGTGCGTGGCCGCCGCGGGACGAGGGCGTGTGCGAACGCGCTTTCGCGCCGCGCCGCGCGGGGAGAGGCAACGAGCGTTTTTTTTCGGACGCCCGCAGCGCCCAAGTGCTCTCCTCCCTCGGATAAGGCAGTGTACAGAAGCTTATCACAGAGTAAGCGCCAATATTTAAAGATTAAAGTCGGGCAAATCTTAGGTGAGCGATAATGCTGCCAGATTGCAGCTTGTGAGTTTGCACTTGCGACACGGCGCGAGGGCGCGGGCGCGGATCCGGCGTGGCCCTGAGAAGTGGAGTGGGTGAGGATGTATGTGTGTGTGTGTGTGTGTGTGTGTGTGTGTATGGAGGTGGTTGAGATGGTAGCCGCGGATCCGCGTGGTCCTGAGAGGTTGAGAAGTGGGTGAGGATATGTGTGTGTGTGGAGGTGGTTGAGATGGGGTAGCCGCGGATCCGCACGGCCCTGAGAAGTGGAGGAATAGATGAAGATGTTAATGTGGAGGCGGTTGAGATGGTAACCGCGGGCGGATACGAGTGACTCTGAGAAGTAGATGAGTTTATGTGGGTGTAAATGTGGAAGTGGTTGAGATGGGAGCTGCGAATCCGTACAGCGTTGAGAGGTGAAGGAGTAGTTGTCACCGTGTTTGTGGAGGTGGTTGAGGTGGAAGTCGCGAATCCGCGCGGTCTGAAAAGAGAAGAAGTACGTGAGGATGTGAATGTGGAGTGACAATGGTAGCTGCGTATCCGCAAGGCCCTGAATGGTAGAATACGTGAATATAGAGACAGTAAATATGCACATGGTTACGATGGTAGCTGGGAGATTGTGAGCCAAGGCGTAAGGAGCCATGGAAGGAGAAGGCAGCTGCGGAATTTCTGGCAACGCGACGTTTCTTGGTGGGATGATCACGGAACAAAAGTTCATTCGATAACAATGACTACAGAGTAGTAGATGCGAATAATCATGACGAATGAAGGAGAGAAGAAACTATTATTCTCAATACTAAGGTAAAGTTAACTTTGATGTATATTATCTGTAATGAGGGTAGTGATTCGTAAAATGCACAAAGATATATTAAAACATCGTCAAATGTTCAAAAGAACAACGTAGTATCACAACACTTACTTTGAAAAATTAATTTTCAAAAATGTCACGAAGCTGTAGTAATACATGAAACATTATTATGAAATTATTCATGTATAATTTCGGATTATATTTATTTCATTTATTTATTTAACATTTTTTTTCCATTTTCGAGTTATTGATAAACCATTCTATGCAGCAAATGGTTATAACTCATTATTAGGGACAGCGAATAATAATAAAAGGGCGGCGCGCTCGATACAACTATGACAGGAACGTGTGTGCGTCTGCGTGGCTCTCGTGCGTGCATGCGTAATTCGGCCAGAGCGAAGGCGCCTTCCTCGCGCCGGTTATCGTAGGGTGCGTGTCGCCGACGAGATGAGAGCGCTACCGTGAACGCCACACAATGGGCCCACATCACTGAAGGAGCTCTTCTCAAAAACCCTTTGTGACGTAGAAGAGCATGCGGCTTACCCCCACGCGGGACCGGTCCATTCACAATGCATTAGTGCCTGGATCGCGTCGTCTTTCATCGCGTTCAAAATCGAAAGACAAGAGCGTTCGTGTTCTCACCTGACTGAAAATGGAGGCACGTCGTGAGCGATAAGACTCTGTTAGGAGTAAATGTGTCCATTGAGAAGTCATATTGTCGGCCCGTTTCGTCAATCATCACGCTTCTTTATTAGAGCATAAAATTAACTGCCCTTGCAGCACTTTCCATCCAATTGCATTCAATAAAATGTTTCACGTTGCCTCTCGTTATGAAATGGTTATAGAATGGGATGAACGGTTGAAAGTTGTTAACGAAAGAATCCCCCCCCCCCCAAAAAAAAGGAAGTCGAGGGGACAGACAATGTAGAGTGTGCTTTGCTTCCAATATTGTTTTTTTTCTGAGGCCTAATAATGATAATATATTTGTATATTTAGCGGATTGGAAGACACTGAACGTATTAAAATGATTTCTGCGAACAGCCACTTTTATTTGCCATGCTATTTCAGCTGTAGAAGAACTGTCCAAATCTACCTCAGAACAGAATAATACGGCCACCTGAAGAGAAATATTTAACTAAATCGTAACGTTATTTTTTCTTAAACATCTAACTTCCTCAAACAATTCCACGTAAACTTCACCTCTTCATATTGAGAATGCAATGCCAATGAGTCACCCTCCATCCCGATTTACGAAAGCGAACGGGCTGTTCAGAGGCAGTCGTTCGCCCTGAAACCAATACACTGTCGAAATGCTGGGCGGCGGGCGCGCTGATCTGTCGTAAAAGGAAAACAAATCACAGGACAAGGAAAACGAATTGAGAGCAAACAATCTCCACGTAGCCGGCCGGCGGTATCATGATCAACAGTAATGTCCAGCGGGGAGCGGACTCGAAAGGCGCGCGTCTCCGCGGCGGATAGTTCTAATATTGCGACGGAGCGCTGTTGACTCGCGCGTCGAGAGGGCGGCCGGCCGCGCGCAGAAATGCAGTTTCCATGTCTGAGATGCTCGCGTCACGCCCCCGCGCGCTCGCGACGCTGGCCGCGCCCGTTCACCGCCCCCGCACCGCCGGCCCCGGCCCCGCCACAGCGCCGCCCCCGCCGCCCACGCTGTCCACGACTCCCTTGCTGCTCCAGCCAGGACGCACCTCCCCGCCACACACATCTCATCGCCTCTCGCTCCTCCCCGCACCTCACAGCCTCCCACATCTCTTAACTTCTCGCTTCTCTCGGACACCCGCACTTCCCCGCCACCTGCGTATCTCCCATCAGCACATCCCACCAACCCGCACGTCCCTGCCACCCACACGTCCGAGACACCAGCACGTCTCCGCCACCCGTATGTTCCTGCCACCCGCACCTTCCCGCCACTCGCACCCCCCATCAGCACATCCCTGCCACCCGCACTTCCCCGCCACCCCCACTTCACCGCCACCCGCACTTCCCCGCCACCCGCACTTCCCCGCCACCCGCACTTCCCTGCCACCCGTACTTCCCTGCCACCCGTACTTCCCTGCCACCCGCACTTCCCCGCCACTGCGTGTCTCCCATCAGCACATTCCCACCACCCGCACGTCCCGGCCACCTATACGTCCCTGCTACCCGCAAGTCCGAGCCACCAACTCGTCTCCGCCACCCGCACGTCCCCGCTACCCGCACCTTCCCGCCACCCGCAGCTCCCCGCCACCTGCCTGTCCCCCCATCAGCACATCCCCGCCTCCCGCACTTCCCGGCACCCGTACTTCCCCGCCACCCGTACTTCCCCGCCCCCTGTACTTCCCCGCCACCTGTACTTCCCCGCCACCCGCACCCCCTTCACTCAAACTTGTACTTCCCGCCACCTGCGTCTCCCAGCCATCTACACCTCGCCTTCACTCATACTTCCCCGCCACCCGCTTCGCCCCTCCTCCTACGTCGCTTCGCTCTGCACCGCCCCCTCCCTTCAACAGGCTCCTTCACCTGTCCACGGTGACGTTTTCTCCTGAGGCAACATTCTGACGTCAGAGGCGATCTCTTCTCATCTGCCTGATCCTTCGAACATTCTTACGGACCGAGGAAGAGGGATCTTAGGAGGACGTTCCGGTCTCTACACTGCTGAAGGATAAGTGGGCGTATGAAAATTACAGTCGCGATGGATTGTGAACTCAACAGCTTATTCAGAGGTGTGTTAATGCATTTTTAGAAAAAGTCGCTATTACTCAACCTGCAGATCTAATACGAAGTCATTTTGTGAAGTCCCTTTGTCCTTGTTACATGTTACGTTAAGAATCAAATTGCCTAACTAGCATATACACTGAAGTTCCTTAATATTTCCTTTCTAGTTTCTAACCGTAGTGCTGACTATTTGTGTATCATTGCATTCCTTTGCAATTTAAATGAATTCACGATATGAAGTTAAAACGGCTCTTTCGAACTTTTCGTAACATTTTCCTTTTAGAAAACTTTTCCTCTAATATATCGTGCCAATGTATCATCAGACATTCTTTAGGAATGATAATAATGCCTTCTCACTTAACATTGTCTCGTATTCATTTCATATCATGAGCTTTTACGGCAGGAATGTTGAGAATTCCAATTCTGCAATTTGAGTAACTTACAGAAGCGAAATGTCAATTTTTTTAATGAACTTTGTAGTTATTGTCATGAACTTACGAGCTGACATTTCTGTTGTAACATGATTTTTTTGTCAAGATGAAATCAGGAAATATCTATTTTTAATGTAAAAAAAAACATTCAAATTTGATGATTTTTCACGATAATGTTACAGTTCCTTTACAACTGACGCCTTATACTGGATAGTGCTTAAGAGGAAGTTGCTACACAATGCTAATGGATTTGAAGCGATGCTAAAGGTCATCGCTCTAACATTAAAGTTCTTCGGTCTTTTTATTCTGGGTCAAGAACTATGGAATTTAGATCCTTAATACAGGTTCATGAATCCATGGACTTACAGCATAAAAATAAAAATACAACGGCGAAACTCTTTTGGTGTAGACAAATTGACCGTTCTCCAATACATACAAACGTTATTCCAACCCAGATGCACAAACAATGTTTCAGAACCACCCCTTAGAATCGTACACACCAACAAGCCGCGCAGGCGAGCCTAACTTGTACCGTTTCTAAGTCCATCGCCGCCACTTCATTTACTCTCGTTTTGCAAACAACGAAGCAGCAGGTAGCAGTGTCGACAGATCTCCCACTGTTGAACTCGTCAAGACTTCCCCGCGGGTGCCTATCTTCAAAATGAGCTTAAATCCCCTTCAATTGAAAACAATTCAGCGAGCACCCCGGCGAGATCTTCCAAACCGGTTGCGCGAGTGCAGCGGGCGCGTGGGCGCGGGTGGGCCGCTGCGCCGGGTGTCGGGTGTCTGCGCGGCGCCGGCGCGCGGAAGACGCCAGCTGCCCCGGCGCGGCGGCGCGGCGCGGCGCGGCGCGGCGGTTGCTTCGCGCGACCTCTCTCATTAGCACACGACGCGCCACCGGCGCCGCCGCCGCCGCCACACACGCAGCGGGGCGCGCCCCCGTCCAGCGTTGCTTCTGGACGTAAATGTAGCTTCACTGTGCGCACTCCTTTTGCTTGTAGAGGAAGGAGTAGAACCGATGCTCCTTACTATTTATTTATTTATTATTTATTTATTTATTTGTCAAAAAACAGTAAAAAACTGTATATGACGTGTGGGAAAAGAGATTTATCTGCACACATTTTGTTAGCAATGCAGAAAAATCGCATCTGTATTTCGTTTATCGTTGCAAGTATGTTTTCTATAACTCGGGAACGAAAATGTCTAGTTTTTCAAATGTTGCTAATCTCACGTTTTTTTTCCTCATTCTGGGCCTCAAGAAAATGTGCGCAGATAATCTCTTTCCTCATACGACATATACAGTTTTTACTGTTTTTTTGACAAATAAATAAATAAATAATAAAAATAAATAAATAAATAGTAAGGAGCATCAGTTCTACTCCTTCCTCTACAAGCAAAAGGAGTTTTACTGTGTTTTTTTTTTACCAAATAAATAAACACGTTCTTCGGCCGCGTAAGGTCGATGCGTTGGTACAGCATGTCTAAGTTATGAACCGGGTGAAGTGGCTCAGGGCATCAAATGATGTCGCTGCAATGCATCTGACTGGGAGGTCCTAGGGTGCTAGTCCCGCAAGATTTTCATAACTAGCGACTTCGCTAGGCCTATTTCACATCGACTGTGCTAGGTTGAATTCACATCCGACTGGAGAAGAATTCTTGCGGCCGGTTGCTGTGACCGGGAATTTTCCGTTGTTTCTCTGGTCAGTACCAGGCAAATGCCAGTACCATATAGGGCACATCATTTCTGGATGAAGATTGACACAGAAGTTGCAGATTTGACGATGAAATATTGCAAGCAGGAAAAACTCAAAGACTTTTCCATTCACCGCCGAGTCCACATTGCAGACGACGTTTCCTAATCGATCTAATTTCAATTTAAATCTTTAGAATCATAAGTGTCCATGTTCACGATACTCCAGCAAGACAGAACACAAATATATGACTACTATTTCATCATTAAAAATTATTGGGGAGAATTTAGAGCATCCCAAATGACAATGCAGAAGAGCCCAAAAATATTGAAGAGTTCTAAGACACATTTGCAACAAAGTCATTTCCCCCTGTTTTTATGGTATTTTTTTAAGAAAGAAAAGTTAAGAACGGAATATCGAAATGGTATTATTGTAATATCAACCTAAATCCAAAAACAGTTAAAATTTTTCTGTCACATTCTGAAATAAAATTGGCATGCAAACAAATTGTCGTCTGAAACGGCACTCGTCTGTCAAGAGTATAGGTTGTTCCTGAGAGATACTTGCGTTTAGAGACGTTAAAACATGTCAGTGGTTGAAGACTCAAATACGTAAGTTCGTGCGTAGTCCCCAGGCAGGCTCCCACGCTGGCGAATACGCCCCGAAATTTACTCTTTGATTTCCACCTTTTAACAGAAGGCGACCTTCTCGGAAACGGCGCCTACCATTAGCATGCAAGGAAATAAGAAACAACAGACATAAGAAAGTCTTGCATGCGAAAGCCAGGCGGCGCATGCGCGTGGCGATTGGTTCGTGGCGGATTGCTAATCTTTCGGGAACGAAGCGAAACATTCCGACACACGCACGTAGGTTAGAAGGAAACGCGGACAGTAAGGTATGCAAATGAATTCAAATTCAACAATTCGAAATGAAACGTAATGTACAAAGGAATGACTTAAGACCTGTCCTATCTCGAAAAGTAGGTGTTCGAGAAGTGCAGAAAGTAGTATCCAATATTTGCTCGACACATGTTTCGAGTTTAAAAAGCTGTTCTACGTTACAATGATAGTTTTACTTACATTTGGATTGCTTGCTAGTACATCTGGAACCGACCGTAACTCAGGTTGCAATTTATAGGCAAAACGGTTTAATGCTTGTAAGGTATATTGAATGTCTCTTGTTTCTCTCTCCGAAATGTGCATTGTTGCTCAGATCACCTACCTGTATGGAAATCAGTTTGTTCATTCGCAACAGCAACAAGCCCAAAATACGCCTAAGTATTTGAAATGCTCAGTTATTTCATTTCTTATAGAAGATGTAAAACATAATATCAGTTCTATAATTGTCACCTTACAGTTGTAGCGAAACTTTCAGTTCTAGTGTCAGTTCTAGCGAAACCCTGAATATTGTACAACGACGGAAAGCTTCTGGTAGTCCCGAGATGCGTCACAAGCCACAAGAACAAAGCTCAAACGGCAGCAACACGAACCGGATAAACTATTCGGGGGCGCGCGCGGGCCGGGGCAAGGCGGCGCTGGTCCTAAGCAATGTTTTAATGGCGGAGGAAAAAAAGCGGCGCGAAAAAGCGCCACGTGGAATGAGGGGCATGTGAAACAGTAGCCCCGCGCCGACGCCGGGTCAGTTACGGGAGCGGGCCGGGTGGGGCCGGGTCGGGCCGGGCCGGGCCCATGTGTGCCGAGAGCTTCTTTGCGCGCGCAAACGGAGCGGGGCGTTGCGGCGAGAGGCGGGCCAGGCGGGGAGGGAAGCGGGGCGAGGCGGGGCGGAGCGAGGACGAAAAAGGCTGGGCAGAAAAGAACAGGGAAGGGCGAGAAAGGACAGGACAGGCTGGATACGATGAGAAAGGGCAAGTGGAAAGGGACAAGGTAGGGCATGAAATGGCAAGATAGGACGAAAACCAGCGGGAAAAAGAGCGGCAGGGCTGGATAAGGTGGGAAAGCACAAGACAGCTGGGAAGGGCAAGACAGTGTAGTAAAGAGAAGATAGTGAGGTAAAGAGAAGACTGTAGTATAGGGCAAGACAATATGGTAAAGGTAAAGACAATATAGTAACGGGCAAGACAATGCGGGAAAGTGGTAAAGGGTTGTGGTAAAGGGCAAGACAATGCGGGAAATGACAAGACAGGGCGGGAAAGGACAAGGCAAGGCGGGAACGGACAAGACAGTGTGGTCAAAGGGAAGACAGGGCGTGAGAAGGGGCAAGTCAGGATGGGATAGGGTAAGACAGGACGTAAAAGGGCAAGACAGGGCTTGAAATGGCAAGACAGGGCGCGAAAGGGCAAGACATGGTAATAAACGCCAGGAAAGGACAGGTCAGGGCCTGGCGGGGAGTGGCGTGAGGGAGCGGAGCGGAGCAAAGCAGGGCGGGGGACTAGCGGAGGAGGAGGGGGCGGTCGGAACGCTCTGGTGCACGCGGTTCGGCAGCGGCGCTACATGTGCAATCCCGCCGGCCGCTCTCACGGCGCTCCCGCCCCCGCCTCCTCCCCCGCCACCACTTCGGCCCCAGCCTTCACCCGCGCCATTGGGTCTGCAGCTGCACTCGTGGCAGCGAATCACGGCCGTCTTTCCCCAAGGGTTTCCGGTGGCGGTTTTTTGTTGCGTAGATTCGTTGCAATATTTTTCGACAATCTTGTGAACACGAGGAGGTCGTCATTTATCTTACTCGGGGTTCGGTGGGTGGAGGGATGTTGAAGGATCGTGTTGTGCGAAGTTGTAACCAAGACGTCTGTGCGAAATATTAGCTGAGAAACGTATTGACAGAACGCTTACTGCTTGATGAAAGTAAAACTCCAAAACAATTAGTGGCAGCTCTTTGCCATGTATAAGTTTCATGTTTTTATAGTTATTTTTTTGCATTGTTATCTTACTCTAATAACTAATATAGAGTTCATAAAATTTGACGTTCGACTGTCGATTATCAAGATAACACAACTGAAGACATTGCAGTAGAAAAATGATCTAAAATGTTCCTTCGTTGCTAAGTCTCAGGAATTATTCGTATATTATAATACGAGAGTTGACGTCATTGAGACATTGTCATGAATAAATGAGCCATATGTACGTACCACGTAGGTTGTCCTAAGTATTCGTATGAATGTGGTCTCATAACCCTTCCATTTGCACTCGACTAAAAAATCACTTGCTTTTTTCAGGAAGTATCCGGTAGCGAGTTTTTGCTTACAAATTTAATGCAATATATTTTCTTGATTCAACAACACTATTGACGATATGTATCATTTCCAGAAATATTCAATGTATAGGAGTAAAATGAGAGATTATTAGCGTGTTACATTTTATGTTCTTTGAGCAGAGCCTGCAATTACTTTCGGGTGCGTCGTTATACGATTGTAAGAATGATTCCTCACGATAATGAAAATTGTCAATGATCTGCAAGTTTCATCCAGCATTGATGGTTTGCAGTAAAATATTTGTGCATCAATGCGAAGTCCATGTCTGACTGTCATGTGTGAACGACTCGTACATTAATATGGAAAACGATTTATATATGCATAATTACATCAAATTCAATAGTATGTTAAATAATAATCGAAAACCTCCTTGATACGTATTTGCGGAAGCACTGTCCACGCGTAGAAATTTCAAAAAAGCAAACAAGAACGTAGCGCAAAGAAGACTCCCCAAAAAAACACGAAGCCGGTAGATAATTTTCCACCGAAGTTAACCTACGAAGAACGTACAGTCGCAAAACGAAGAAGAGTCCAGAACTAAAAGGAATAACAGGAACCGGCCGCGAACGTCAAAACGACGCAAAAACCGCCCAAAACGGCCGTCCGCCCATGCACCAATCCAGGGCGCGCACTTGGGCAGTTGGGCCGCGTCAGCCGGGGGGCCGTCCCCGCCCCGCCCCGCCCCGCTCCTCCCCGCCCCGCTCCTCCCGCCCGCCTCCTCGCCCCCCCCCCGCGACCCCGGGGCTTCGCGCCTCCGGACTTCGCCCGCGGGCGGCGCACGGTGTGTGTCGCCCCCCAACGCGGGGCCAAAAGTCAACCAAAAGCGATTCTTATTCAGACAGATGGGAATACATAAGGGACCAATACTCGGTGTATTGAGCATGATTGGCATTACCTAAAGAGGAGAAGTTTCTAGAATGAGTTACAGAAAATAATGCGCGTGTTCCTATTGGATTAAGCGTTTGGATGGCTTAACCTTCGGTTAAACCAATGGTATATTTTTAAAAAATTCTTGCTTTTTCTATTGCCCTCTGCAGCCGCCAAGACGTGTATTGGATTGGCATAAATATTTATCATGATTAATTTAAAATAACAAAAATGGTAATTCAAAGATTAATGAACATATTTTGTTTATTTCACATTAAATCACACATTTCGTTTCAGTTTTTGGCAATTTTGTTTACCAATTTTTCGGAATATAGTGCCCTACGACTTTTTTTTTCAAACTACTCATTTTCGCAAAACCCAATGTCAGCACAGTCAACATAGGGAAGGCAGCATTCCCTATGAGAGTAATCACAAGCTGCGGAAACGAGGTCTGTGATTTCGAATTCCGGATAAAAATACACGTCTTCGAGTTATATACTGAAGTAGAAATTAACAGCAAATCTGCACGAAATATCATTCACATCATAATTCTCTATTCATAATTGGAGATGTAATATAATAAACCCACAATACACAAGGTCAGCATCAAATTACTCCTCAGTGCAACAGAGTTGGAGATAATAAATCGGTTTTAAAGGCATCGATGTTTAAAAACATCGCTTTTTTTTGGAGCGATGTATTATCAACATCGATATTTTCATTTTCAGCATTGATGCTTAAACATCGATGTTTTGCTGACAATTTCGCATCCGTTAGTGCGGACGTCTTTTGGGGCTCGATGGTATGATCGTTAACATATCGGGCTGTTGTATCCAAGTTTGCGCCTTCAAACCCGAAGGAAGTTATGGATTTTTAAGTGCGGAAAAATCCGTCTAACGCATACCTTATGGGGAAGTAAAGCCGGCTGTCCCATGTTGTAGATCTATTGCGTGAGAAAGATCCTCAAGCCTAAATAATTCTCTGAACTAAATTCAACTCACCTGTTTCGTCAGCCGAGTTTCTCAAGATGGTGAAAGAAGCGTTGCGAAATGTACGTGGTCAGACCGAAGAGTGGATCTTACGAGTCTTGCCACGTGAAATAAGGCATTAACTAAACGAAACTGAACTTTTGTCCGCGTGCGCGTCCACTCGGCCCATCGCGGCTGCGCGGCGCTGCGCGGTGTCGGCGGAGGCGGCGGTGGCTCGTGCGCGGGCGACAATGAGCGCGGAATGCCGGCGGCGGCGACGGCCACCACCGCCCGCCCGCCCGCTCGCCCGCCGCCGCTGGTGACTCACGCGCGCACGCGGCCGCTGTCGCTGTGGCCGCCACCGCCGGCGGCAGCCGCGTTAATCCCGGAATATCTGCGCCGCCCTCCGTAAATCTGGGTCAATTGATGTCAAAGGCATGAGAATGTGAGCCGGCCGCCGCCGCCGCTGAGATCATTGCTCAATCTGGAGGAAGGTGGCACCGCCGAGGCCGCGAGGCGTCTTCGTTGTCTTCGTCTCGGTCGCCGCTCGTCCTGCCTGCCGTCACCACATCTGGTGGACGACTTGCTGCCCGTTGCCGTTGCTGCCTCTGCGGGCAGTCGTTTCTGCAATACCGGATTTCTGTCTCCTTACCATTTGCGCATTTTTGTTGCAATTTCTGACTTTGATATTCACATCATGGTATACTGTTTCTTTCGATATAGTAAGCTCAGTCGAAAGTACTGAATCTGACACCATAACTAATGCAATCACTGAATCACCACAGTCATCACTATCACTACCGACATGTCCAACATGCCACCGAAATCATCACCGCCACCACCTCTGTTAACATCACCATCAATATCATCATATCACCTCCACCATCTTCATCATCACCATCACCACCATCACCACCATCACCACCACCACCACCACCACCACTATCACGACAGTAACACTAGAAATCACTACTCAACTGACAATAACACATGATATCACTAGCTCAACTGACAATAACACATGAAATCACAACTCAACTGTCATCTAGAATCAAAATATCAGTGCCACCAATTTGTCGTCCGCAGACCTTTTCCACGTCTACCCACGCCATCACCACCACTACACCAACATTCTCCTCCACCATACCCATCTCCTCCGCTCAGTACTACCCCTCCCGCCCACCGGCCGTCTCCGTTGCCTGCGCCTCCTCATTCGCGCCGCTTGCCGTGGCCCCCACCCGCTCCGTCCTCGCGGGTCCAGCGCGCACGAGCGGCGCAGATGAAGACAAATCGCCCGCCGTGACACGCGCGCCGCGCCGCGCCGCGCCACGCCGCCGCGCCGTGGTGTCCGCGCCGGCCGCGCGCCGCCCGGGCCCTTCGCGCGCCCAGCTACACTTCGGTTTTTCTTTCTTGGTGCACGGGGGTGGGTCAATAAAATGGAATATCTCACGGTATTTCGCGTCGTTCTCGGTTGTGCCGCTAGGAGTCGCACTGATCGCGACCGTATCGAGCAGTGCTGGCGATCATGCTGATTCCTGGCGGCACAACGGAGAACGACGCGAAATACCATGAGATATCGCATTTTGATGACACACCCCCTTACACCAAGAAAGAAAAAACCGAAGTATGGTACTAAGCTCGTTAAGCGCGTGCAGGAAGTGATTGTCGCGTTTTGCGCCACGCCGCCCATCGCCGCCCGCCGTTTGTTCCAGTCGATCGACGTGGAACCGGCCGGTTCCGAGGAATTGGAACAATGGGTCGGGAGGGTGGGAGGAACCTCGCGACTGGAGGAGACCGGGGATGTCGCACGAATTCTTTTACTTGTTGCGTAATTGTAACGCATGTGGCCGTGGGCGGGCGGCGCCGGGCGGGGGTCGCAGTGGAGGGGGACACTCCCCGCCCATATTTTTTGGTATGTGGGGTATTTTGGAGGTGACTCCTTAGTAATCTGTGCCTAACATATTGAATTGTCCCCCATCCAATAATTTGATGCTTGTGGCATCCGAGTCTATGGTTCACTATTGGAGAAGAATATAAGTCGATGTGGTGTGGGAAAGGCGATGTAGATGGTCAAATAATTCCTAATAAAAACTGTATATGGAATATATTATTATTATTATTATTATTATTATTATTATTATTATTATTACAGTTTTCATGAGAAATAACGCGAAACAAGTATTTTGATCATTTTCATTTTTGTGGTTGTTTTTTTTTTCACTCGCTCGAAATCAATGTTCCTTTACCGTATCCAGATTTTCGTTAAAGTAAGTACAATACGAGATAAATACAATTAAATAGTGGGCTTCCTGACGTCTACGCGGTTCGCATTCTGAAAAGATATTGTAATTGTACATTTCTCGAACCATTCATCATCCTTGTAAGGCTTATTAAAATTACACAGATTTTTCTCTTGCAAATCTGAAGACCACCCGCAGTCGGGGAACATAAACAACAAAGGTATTATTTTCTGGAATCGTCGTATTGCGTATTATGTTGTTGGTACCGAGAAACTAACAAAGCGTCTTCATCTAATTTGAAGATTTACTTGCTCAGTACAAAAAGGGCGATTCCGTCGTAATTGTCTTGATGTTGACATTCCAGATGGGACAGCCTTGTTTTTCGAGCAGATTCGTACTGCGCGCGAGATCAAGAAATTTCCTCTCCGGCAGTTGCCAGCAGTCACTTGATCGCGCGTAAGCATGTAAACACCATCTTGTTAACCTACTTCAATTCGTACAAAATGGCACTGTAATTATGATTTTGAAAATAATTTCTTCTATCTGCCTCTGGCATTTTTCAGCTTTATTTCACCACACAGGTCAGGCCAAACGATGATAATTCAACAGAAACGATTTAATTGAATTCCTGTGTAATTGCTGGGAGGGCTCCTGACGCAATCAAACATTACAGACACTTTACTCCAATACTTCGAAGACCACTTGTTTGCTCTATGTTCCAACGACACTTGACCATTCGACTACCTCTTCGACATTTCCTGGTATTCTCTTGAACCCATCGCATTTACTTCAGGGAACAGATTCATACAACCGTAATGTCTTTGTTCTGGTCAATAAGGCGTATGTATAAGCAAATTGTTGTTCAGCAATGGATTCGATGATTGCAAACAAGGCAGTCCAGAAAGGGACGTATAGATTCATATATGTGAGCGCGAAGTGGCAGAAACAGAGAAAACGTGACGGCCCGCAGGTGTTGGGGCTGCCGGCGCAGACTGTTTGCCGCGTGAGACGATTTCCTCATTCCACAGGCATCTGGCCACCGACTCATACGGCGACGAACGACATGTCCAGCCCCGCGGTATTACGACCATGTCATTAGTGCCGCCTCACTATGATACTCGCAGAAATACCTTTCCTAATCATCGCCACTCTCTTTTCTGACGTTCACTGGAGTAGCGTCTTCTGTCGATGAATCGCAGCTCGTACTATTTTGCGGTACACTTTTTCCAAAATCTGTTTTGATAATTCAAACATCTTTTCAATAATTTCTCATATTAATATACATATTTGTTAATAATGAATATGTAGATTAATAAATTCATATGTAGTAGTATGTCTTATTATTAGTAGTACTACTAATTAGTAGACATACTAGTATTACTAGTATGTCTTATTATTAATAAATTCATAATAAGACATACTAGTGTTTGAAATATTAAGTACAATTTAATAAAAAAATATTTCACAAAAATATTATTTTCTTTAAACATGAAATTGGACAATGTGTCAAAATGGATGTTGCTGAAAGTGAATGAAGTATGATAAATATTACTCAGTTGTTGTTATTTGAAAATAAGTTATTTTCGTCTCAAGTCGGTTCAATAAAAATATAAGTGAAATATATTTTCAAAACTCCCAAGAATCTGTAGATACCTTCAGCCCTTAAAATCTGAAACCGAACGTTTTATTTACGATAATGAACAGAGTATTCGTTAAAACGTCTAGTCAAAAACGTATTACTAAAGATTCCACTTCAAAATTTTAGCAGAAGGTAAATTAATAAAAATAATTGTTAGCGACAATTCCCAATTATCATTATCTACGGTTTTTAAAATCTAGACCAAACGTGTAATATCTTCAGTAAGACCATGGTGCGATTCTTTGCATATATTCTGTCATTCGATCACTTCGAGCATTATTTACTCCACAAATTACTGGTGTTGTCACTACCAACTTCACGTCAACTCTTCGTTGTAGAAGTCCATAACTACCATAAATCTCTTAGTACCTACCCAACATTGATATGTTCGCAGTTACTCATATGGATTACTCGAGTACTTCATGTCACTCAGGCTACTTAATCAATCACCCACGAACACCGCTCTGAATTGAACCCAAAAAGTTCCCGGTCAAGCGGTTAGATTGATTGTTCGATTATTTCGTGTTTTCGGGCGCTTCAACTGCTAAGTACAATAGTTCCGTAAGCGTAGTGCATGTTTTACAGCGGGTGATGGCGGTATTCTTCTTCCGCTGGTTGGCGAGATCCAACGTCTACCTACATTTCGGCTTGCGAGGTTTTCGCCATCCACAAATCTCCCGACCACGACACACATCGTCCGCCGTGTGTGGTAAAGTATGTAAGTGTAAGTAAGGGGTGAATTTGGACAAGGAAGAGAAAAGAAAGATCGCACACAGTCCGTGGCCCGTTTTTTAGGGTACGGCTCCAGTATTCCCCTGCTGTTGATCGGAGAAACCGTGGAAAACTATCGATCATAGAATTCTCCTTCAGACAGCGTCTGAATTCGACCTAGCTGTCTAGCTGTCGAGATGGTTGCCACCAACGGGACGCGAACCCTAGAACCTCTCGATCAGAGACACTGCACTGACGACAGTTGTTGCTCGGAGCCACCTCTGCCGGTCTGTTAGTTGAGGGAATGACTGCACAGGTGCGCGATGGCTGCCCTTCGGCTGCCTCACGGCGGTAGACACAGAGGGCCCCGCGGGCCGAAGACCACGCGCGCGACACGAGGCGACGACATTCCACAATCGATTAATATTCAGTGCGCTGTCACGATCGGAGGCGCGTATCCTCGGGCTGTTTATTTGCCCAGCGCCGCGGCGTCCAACGGGCGGCGATGGCCCTCGACGAGCGCTTCGCCCGCGCCGCCCGCGCCGCCCCCGCCGCCCGCGCCGCCCCCGCCGCCCCCTCCGCCCGCGCCGCCCCGCCGCCACGCGTTTCCGCGTCCCGCGCCGATTCGCCGGAGTTTCTCTGTAAACGAGTCGGCCGAGCGCCTGCCTCTTCATTTAGGGCCGCTGGCGGTGGCGGAGTGGGCGAGGCACAGGTGGCGGTGGGGGAAGGCGTGGAGCAGTAGACGCTTGGCGAAAGTGCGAGATTGGAGTGAAGCGTGGCTGTGATTGTAATGATTCGGTCTAGAAAAAAAAAGTATAAAATGTGGCCAAGTTGAAAGAGAAAAAAACAACCAATTACGTCTATTCTTCCTCTGACTTGTCGTGTTTTTCCTCGCTGTGATGCACGGTTGGAAAAAATGTGGCAGCGGGGATGGTAATTGTAAGAATGAAAGCAATAGAGTCACTTAACGTTGAGAATGGGAAAGAAGCAAATTGGGAATATGATGGACGCAATGGGGTGACGTATCACGGAACGCAAGCATTGGGAACGTCGGCGCTGCGACGTCGATGAAGGAGTCTGAAAGCTGGAGGCGGGGACATCTCGAGTCGCCTGAGAGCAGGAAGCGGACGGCGACCGAAAGGGGCCGAGCGGTGATGAGGAGTGGGTGGAGGGGGCGGGGCGGGGCGGGGCGGGGTGGGTAAGAAGAAGCACCGCGTCACCGGTCACTCGTCGCCGAGAAGAGGCCCCCAGCCGCCACGCGACGCAGCACGGCGCGGTGCGGCGCGCCGTCAGTTGCTCAAGATGTCCATTAGAAGCGGCACCGGATAACAGTCGGCTCGGCCGCACCGACAAACAAAAGCCTAATGGTATTTGGTGGCGGCCGTGCTCCCTCGCGAATGTCCACGCGGCCGCGGCTTCCTCCGGAGTCGGTTCGCGACGCGACCAATCATACAGGACACGTCGCTCCCACCCATCTACCCGCCCTCCTTCGTTCTTTCTTTCTCTGCTCCGCCGACGGTCTCCCTCGGCAGGGCTGAGCGTCGACCCTTTGTATGCAAACTCCTCCAGACAAGTGTCGTCCGCGTGCGGTGCACAAGTAAATACGAGGTGCATGCGAATATCTAACCGCAGTAAGTGCGAACTCATGAGATCCGTTCGTGAGAAGACTCGCACAAAGGAATTCACTGACGCGTTGGTTGCGGTTTGACTCGCGTGATAAACTGAATGACACATCCCGCCGCACACGCATAATACTGCAATACTTTTGTTAAGTGCAGATTCCAGCGTCCAACTAACGAGGAAAAGGTTTTCAAAGGAGTTATCTCGCCTGGCTTTAATGAACAAAAGCAAGAAATTGCCTCGCTTTCAAGGTATTTCAATGATCCACGTAAATCAATTTAATTTCTTTTCGTGCTCATTTTCGTTGATCGTACGTCTCTCTAAGAATAATTCCTAATGATTACCTCTATGACACGAGATGATTCAAAACTCACTCGTGCCAAGAGATGGCCTCGGACAGAACGTCTCAAAAGAAAGTGGCTGCGGTAGTTATTTACCGATCCTTTTAGACACGTAGCCGAGTATTTCGTCATTCCAATGTCTCATCTATTCCTGGCGTGACCTAGTGACTCTCCAGGATAGGCGCTCGCTCCTCATTCTCAACTATTACCTCGATTAGTAGCCTCGACCCCAGGTTCATCATGTGCTTCGATACTCCTAACACAGGACTAGTTACTTTCTCACTACGGAGTAAAGAGAAAGTTATGAAGGCTGCGTGAAAATGCGAAATTTCGACAGAAAGACTGTTATTACAATGCCCTGGTGACAAAAAAGTGGATAAATTCAGTTGATAAATTTAGGGGAAGAAATCCTCTAATGCATGGTATTGCGAGAATCAGTTTTGTGGCATCAGAGAAGCATGTTTTGTGGGTCCTTGGTACGGTCCTTGATAAAAATCGATTGAAGGTAAAACGTCTGTCCTTCTGTGTGTGAACAAGACTAGCGGCTAAACGTTCAGCCAATTTTCTCCAAAATTAATATTCCGCAATCGATCTGGCTGATGTCGCGGCCCCTTGATTTTGAAATCGATATTTTAATTTGGGGGGGTTACTTTACATGAAGCTCCTGGGACATTTTCAAAATTTTGAAAACAAAACTCTATCGTTTTTTATTAATTTTTTTGTTGGATAGTATGAAGGACGTTTAAAACAATGGCGCAGGTCTCACGTTCGTTGAAAACTCTGACTTTACGAAAATTGCAAAAATTCAAAATTTTTTCGACGCCTTCCTACAACTACAATTATGAAGATAGAAATTTTTCCCGTAATGAAATCTATTCGTTAAAGATATATTTTAAAAGAATGTCCAATTGTACGATTTTTCTAAAATTTGAGTACTTTTCGCGTAATTTTGCGTGAAAATATGGGCGAGAACGTACGTGCTCTTTTACCATCACTAGTTCTTGTATTGAAATGTTATATATTTTCATGTGTGTAGTTTGAATTGATGTGGAAATAATCGTAAAAAACATCCATGAAGCTAATATGATGAAGGTAAATATCGAGCAACAGGCACATCAGTTGATTACCGTCAGAAGCCCTACTATTCAAAAATATTACCCATTTTGAAATACAATTTGTCTTATGTTTTTCCTAAACATGCGTATATAACGTAGTTTTCAGAAAGCAAGCAGGAAGCACATATGTGATAATCAATTTTCAACGACAGAGAAACGAGATAGGATGTTGGGAGGTGTCATAAATTGTAATATATTTGTTGCGAAAGTGAACAAAGTGTACTGATTCTCTTTCGTGAAACATGACAGCGACTCCGCCCTCCTGAATTTCTATGCCGCGATTAGCTTACCCGAAGGGAATATCTCTTCTCATAAGTTACTCAACCTACATTTTGTCGACAAGCTCACAGAGATAACTCTTTTTACTTCTACCGTCACCGTCGTAAACTACCACCATTGACGGCGTTCGAAACGTATACCGTTGGTCAAGTTGTATTCTTCTAACGTAATGTTTTCTTTTGTCTGCTCTTTGACAACATCATTTAAATAATGAGTGCTGAACAGGTTTTTGCTTACTCTAATTTCTCGTTTCTCTCTTTCCTTCGTGTCCATACTGAATCTACGATGACGTACATTCTTTCATCAGTCCCTTACCATTTCATTTGGTTTATCTTTCATCCCGTCTTCGTCAACCGCGCTGCCATCGCCGTCACCGGAATCAACCTTCCAGCCCCCTCCAACAGACACCTTCCACCTCCTACGGCTTACGCTCTCCATCACTGCCTAACGCGCGGCCTTATTGGATCTGGTGCAGGTGAAGTTAAGGAGCGCGGCTTAGAAGCGAGCGGGTGCCTGCACCGCAGCCTTGGAGGGCGTTGGCGGATGGTAGTCTTAGTGCCGGCGGAGCGGGTAGGGGCGGGGCGGGGCGCGGCAGCCGCTAACACGGGCTAGCAGATAAGCCGGCGGGATTAGGACTGGAGCGGGGCTCCGTCGCCACGTGGTTGGAGGAGTGCGAGCCGAGCAAGCGATGCGCGAGCGAAGGGAGCCAAGTCGCGGTTGACGAGAGCGCTACACACGTGCAGACGGTGAGTGCAGTCGTAACTCATAGGATGATTTGGTAAATGAAACCATTAACATATGAGGGCCACAAATATCAGAAAATGAATAGGTAGGAAATGAATATGAGAAATGAATGCCCTGATAATAGCTTGTCACGGTTTGGAATTAACTGACATTCAATCATATTGGTCTGGTACTCTTTTATTGAATGTGTTTCTCAACTAGCAATACCTCCGCTGAGGAGACTGATCTACAATGTGTAGGATTGAACACGAACATTACTTACAAACATTTGAAATGAAAGCACTCCTCTCTAAAACTTAACTTCCTTTAAAGAAATTTTTCGCGTTTTCTTATTGGCGGTCCTATAATATCAATTCAAAAAATTTGAACTGTTTTTTTACGAGATTCGAGATATTTATGCTAGACGTTTGAGAGGAAAAAGGCTAAACTGGAAATTCTTCATGACATTTCTTGAAATCTTAGAAGGTGTTTTTAATAATTTGAATAAAAACCTAATTGCATCAGACACATTCTGTGGCGAAATTTCCTTAACACCGTATTTCAGTGAAATCGGATTCAGCTTTGGAATTTCGTGCCCAATATTGAAATTTATTTTGAATTTCCTCACATCATACCCATCGCCATTTAACAGATTCACAACTACTAAATCGACTTATTATTTTTCTTCCTTTGTTTGAAAAGAATATTCTGTGCATTTTTAAACTCACCGGTTGTAGAATTAAGTGTACGTAGTATTTAAAATAGTATCTATGACGAAGGGTTTTAATAAATCAATTATGTTACTACAAAAATTGGTTCGATAATAGAAAATTATGCAACTGATACTTCAAACACGACAAATCCAATATCCATATTTTTCCCCAGTCGATACGGACGCCACTAAAAGAAAAACATCACCGCGCAGTCAAACAATATCGACTTGACGCCGGCGCGATAAATGATTTGTTGAGACCGCTGATCACGTCTGTAACAACTCGCGTAATGCGCACGCAATTTCGATTATTTTCGCCACTTGCACATAAAAGGATTAACAAACGTATATCCACCTCTCGTCGACCTAACGCAATTATCGACTGATATCGCGATATCGATTTCTCGAAGCGCCGCCGCCGCCGCTTGCCGCCCCCGCGCCGCCGTGCGTCGGGCGGGCGCGCGGGAGCGCGGGATCGGGCGGCGGGGCCTCGCCCGTGACAGGCCGGATCCAGGGCGTGACGGCCCGCACGGCGCACGAGCCTCGGCCGAGGCCCCGCGCCCCCGCGGACGCACGGCGATCTCCGGGATCACGCGGGCGCACGCCGCCGCCGCGCCGCGTCACCTGCGCCCCGCGTGCGCCGCCCCGCTTGCACCGCCGCGCCGCACCGCGCCGCGCCGCCAGCTCCAGATTGCTAGAGTCCCTAGATACAGAGACTAGCAGCATCCGATCCCGCCATTTTATATCCAATTGCCAGGAGAATTAGAACTGTGGGATATTCTTTGTGTTGAGAACCATGAATCAATATCAATGATCGTAAACATCTCCATAACGTCACCGATTGTTATAATTTTCTTTCAGCTTCTGAATGCTGTCTGGCGGGACTTTTAAGTGGGAGGATATTAAATGGCGGCGGTTGGGCTACTCTTTGTATCTAGGGACTCTACAGATTGGGTGCGCGATGCGGCGATACGGGAGGCGGCTGGCAATGCGGGGTGTCTTGTTCTACTAGCCTCTACGACGGCGGCTAAACGTAATATGATTTAATGCGTAATATAATAACGTAATGTAATGATCAGTGTAGTCGGATAATTATATTTAACCTTAGGATGCAAATTCAGGATCTCAGAAGCTCTAAGGTTTTTTTATTTCGCTTTTTACTCTGGCAGCTGCATTTCTGAGAGCTTGCCCTCCGTGTAATCTGTCTTCTTTCTTCCTACTTTCATTTTAGTTACTGGGAAAAATTCTCAGAAGTTACGTACGTATGCCCTGAAATTTGATCCTATTACTTCAATAAATATACAGGGCTTTTAACTCCCTATTAATAGTTATTTAAATAAATAATCATTTTTAACATTAAGAGTTGACTTTTATTGAAATTATTAAGAAATAAAATTATTAAGAATAAAAAAAAAAACAATTTTAGTGCATTTTCCGGAGAAAGTATTGCGCAGGGCCTGAGACGCCTTGCATATGTATTCATAGTTTCCCGGGTTCATGCATCTTCGGGATAAAAACTTGTCATCTAGAGAAGTTTCAAGTAAGAGAACATTAATCTTCTACTGACGAGGAGGAGTACAATTTTTAAAAAGTTTGTTCAAAATTTTTAATAACATCATCAATTTTTTTTTATTTCTTTGATCGTACTCACGTCCCGTCTAAATTGAAGACGTTTAAAGAAGTATCTTGACTTAACATGAAATAAACGCGACTTAACCCTAATCATTCCTGAAGGCTCGGTTGTAGGCAGCTAAGTCGTGTTATCTTCATCATCACTCAAAAGAATTATTGGCTGTGACAACGGGTGCTCACGTGCCGCAATCATGTGAACGAGGTTCTCTTGATATGACTTGAATAGTCACTCAACACATTTTCTTTATAATCTAAAAGAAATGAAATATTTGGCTCTCTGTATAATTCTATTTTTTAGGTGCAGTATAATAACATTATAAAACAGGCTAATAATTTGAAGAAACTAAGGATTAGGAAAAATATAAGGCCGTTCATTTTTTAGAGTATTTATTTTGTAGCTGCTTAGTGGCTCTAATGAAATATATTGGCCAGTCTGTTTCCCGGCTTACGAAATTTGAAAATTCATAAACCATCCCCCCTTACTAACTGTCCCTAAAAGGCGGAAAGTCCCGAAAAGGTGCTTGTAATATGAGGGGTGACAGGGAAAGTGAAGGGAAATAAAAGCTTACGTGATGATTCACTCTTCGAGGAATCATCCCTCTGAAGAAACAATTTTCCTTCCGTACCAAGGTTTCGAAGTGATTGAAAGCTTCATCCCCGAAGTTTCCTCCTTGACTCACGTAAAAGGATACGACATACTCACCTTACAGACGCCTTGCCAAGTCTGGAGAAGTGTAGATGGTCTGCTTAATCTACTGTGAGGTGTCCTGTTTTTAGTGCGAGACTCGTCTAATCTTTTTTTTTCGGACTGACGACTGGCGACCAATTCTCGCAGTTCTCGCATCTTGTATGTCCTTAAGGCATCCTAGTCTTAAGTTTTATGACAGAGTTCATTGGAAGGGACGCTAATTACAAATGTCCTTATTCCGCACGATTCATTTACGACAACACGTAGCAGACGATAGTCGCCTTATGTGTTTAGTTGAAGCAGAGCACACTTCGCAAAGTACTAATTTGGCACTTGACTTGTAATCACTATGGATAGGTCTTCATTAGTTCTGAGGAAAAGAGTATTTTGGATCTATAATATATTTTGCTTACATCTAGGATCATTTGTCTATTCATCGAGCGCTTACAAAACTAATACTAAACATAGAATCCTATTTTTTTTCAGAATATAATTTTGAGCAATGCTATTTTTATATATTTTTACTATTTTGAGATCAAACGTTCAGGTAGAATATGTTACATGATTATGGTGAAGATTATAACAACATGTTTCATAATATGTAAGTTTATTTAAGAATGGTTTTTGAAAGTACGGTCTATTGTGAAATTGGAGCGACAACTAAATAGTGGGTCTGAGTGTTTGCAAGTTATGCAGAACTGTTGTGTAGTTATCAGGTTATCATGTACTCCTGGCTCATTAGTTTCGTTACAATAGCCTATTGACGCAATGGGTCATGAACTTGTCGTGATTGAAGCACAATACGAATGCCAATTGCATGACCAGATTGCATCCTGTGCAGAACTGATACTTTTCTTCTTCTTGAGAACATCGCGTTTTTGTTTCGATAGACATATTGAAGTAGAAGAGAGTGATTTTATGATACATTAAATCAAAGTTTCAAAATATTTCGAACGCTATTTAACATGAATAGCAATAATTGTCTCTGCACATAGTAATTCAAATCTAGTCAGAAGAATCATCAGATTGAAAGGTGGACTGACGGAATCTAATTTATTACATTTAATTTCCATTAAATGCATCTCATCGAACCCCTTTTAGACATATGTTATTACAAAAAAGAATTTAGACTACTCAACGCATTAACATGCCAAGTGGAAATACATTACTCTAAGCTTCCCAGTCGAAGAAAACGAATTTTTCCACGGACAAAACGTGTTCCATTCCAACGAACATTCCTCCGTAGACCTCCCTGACCCGCTGGCGACACCTTAACGCAAAGAACTACACGGGTTCAGGTGGCAATCGAGCAGCGCCCAGCAGCTCACGGGAAGGCACGGGATGCGCGTCCCGCACGGACGCCGCCGCCACCACACGCCGCGTAAGTGATAGCCTTGTTTTCCCCGCATTGTCGCTGCATTCCCCCGCCGGCCAGCCGGCGCGGCGCGGCGCGACGGCGGCGGCGGCGGCGGCGTCGCGGCGCGGGCGGGCGGCCGCGCGCCGGACAGCGTGTTTGTTCGCGGCGTCGGACATGAGTCGCGGCGGCGTCCCTCCCATTCGTCCGGGCCGCGTCTATTTTTTCCCGCGTGCCCGCGCAGCTCATTTGTCCATCCGCCGGCCAGAAGGATATCGGCGGCGCGCATTAGACGGTGCTTAAATGCGGCGCGGCGGGCGGCTTGCTGCACTCGAGGTATGCCGGCCGCGCGGTCTTCCTGTTGTTTTAATAGGTTCCGATCGGTCGTCTCCACAATAGCAAATTTGGTTTTATGGCGTCGTCCGCCGTGCTCCGCGGAATGCGCGTCGGCGGCGCTGAACCGCCATAATTCCGCGATCTCTGCTCGCGAAACGATAATGCCGAAGGATGCCGTAAGCCCCATCGCTCAAGTTTTTCTGCCCACGCCGCCGTTCCTACACATACTTAGCCGCTTCTGGACGCGTCTTTGCCGGGCATTAAAGACAGTCGGCGATGTGGGAAACAGCTACGTGTGGAGTCCGGAATTAATATTTATTAAGACAGTTTGGTTTTCAGTTTAGAACGTGACTACCTTAAAGGACATTTCAAACCAAGTTGGTTACCTGGAGAGTTGGAAAGAGTTTCATTATCAAGAAGTCACCTGGGCGCGTTTTTAGCTCTGAACGCTATTGCAGTTATATTGTTTTAATTCTGCCAGATTTCTTCGCAATCCTAGTTGTTGTTTTGAAATGTTTCCTTACACAGAATAAGTTTTGCGCAAATGCTTGAATTTGGCTCTCAAAATCAGTATATATTGAACTACATGAGGAATATATGAAATAAAAAAAAGATTTATCGTCTTTTGTTGTATATCAAACGTAGAGACACTTATCTTCTGTCTTTGACGTTTCAATAAAATACGATACTTGTAAGTTGTTTGGTATAAACGCACAGAACAACCATCTCTAATACAACAGACAGTCCAACTTTCCCAAATAATTAACAGCTGCACAGTATTGAACATTATTACTTCCACACTACCGATAACATCTAGAGAGTGCTTTCAGTTCAATAACGCGCGTACACCTTACGAAGTGCAGAGGGAGAGTGCGAGAAGAGATTGCCTCGTGAATGCCATATACGGCTGCGCTAATAATGGTCAAAAGTTCCGGGACCTCTCTCGTAAAAGACAAGCTTTCGCTAAAATTCGAGAACGAGACTGACAAGTTCTCAGTTTCGCCACATAGCTTACACCAAAGAATCGTGCTAAACAGTGTGTAATTACCCAAAACTAACGAACAAAAAACTAATTTTTGATTTAATGTTCTTTTGTGGTTCTTTTTGAGTTTTAGTAGTATTTATTATACTATGAGAGGATAGTTATTTTTTCTTCCCAGAATTTGCATCAGTGAAGTATAAATAATTGTTGTTTAATATTTTAATATTCGGGTATACTATTTGGATTATCAGTTTCTCAAAAATAATATTCTTTCTATTAACTTCGCTTATTATCGAACAACGTCAAGTACCATTAGATCATTTAACAACACATTTTACATTTCTAAAGTGGCATGGGTGCCATTTGCAATTGGTTATTATAGGCAACTAGTGATACCAAGCTGCGTGGAAAGTAATGAACGTAATTAACGTACAACACGATACATTTCAATAAAATACCATTTTGAAGAAGAATGGTTTTATTGTTAGCTGATTATATCATTGCCAAAGACGAAGTTTGCTCTTGATCCTGGCTGTCTTGCAAACTACCTTCCCAAAACATTAATTAGTAAAAATTGACAAATATGAAAACCATTTCTCGAGTTAACTGAGATGAGTCTTTTAGGACGTGTTGGGATCATGTGCGCCAACGATATGTCTCATTATCTTTCTATCTTTCTTTAAAAACCTGAATGGAACCATTGTGTGAATGCGACAGTAGAACCTGAATTTCCTCCAGGGAGAAGGGGCATTTGGGCCTCGTCAGCGGCGAGGTGAAGGCCGGGAGGGCGGCGTTAGCTGTATCTTAGCCAGCGCGACAGGTGACGGTGCGGGTGAAAGTGGCGGCCGGCGGTAATTTGCAGGGCGGGTGAAGGGCGGAAGAAACCCGAGTCCCATCTGTCGTGCTGTTATCGCCTTTATCTCGGAGCCGTCGCGACGCCGCGCGGGGCTCCCGGCAGATAATTGGGGAAGATTAAGCATTCGGCGGCATTCTTGCGCTCCCGGGGCCGTTCGTTAGGCGGGCGAGGCGGGCGCCTGGAATCCGGGCGCGCGGCGGACTGCCGGTGGGTGCGGGGGCCCAGGGAAGCGCTGCGGTGCAGCGGGGGCGGCGACACCGCCGGTTGCCTGTGAAAGACGCGCCTCAGGCAAAAATTGCACAGAGTGGCGATGGGTTGTGCAAATGGACAGGCTGCCGACAGCGTCAGTGACAGGGGTGTGGTCGCGGTGGATGAGGCGTGGTCGCCGTGAGGCGAAAGGGGCGACAGGGAGAAGGCTGGATGAGTAGGTCGGAGTGAAGTAAACAAAAAGGTTATATTTTTGTAACGTAGCTAAACGAGTGAATACGTGACGTGTGGGCGACCTATCAGGGGTGGCGTGGTGGTGACGCGACGAAGCGACGCGACTAGCCGACGCGACTGGGCGCGACCAGACAACACAAGGAAGAAACTCGAGGAGTCGGGGCGTCGAAATGACGCGACGAAGTGACGCCGAGGCGATGCGTCCGCCCGAGCAACGAGTCGCCCGACGGAGCGACGTGACGCCGTCGGGACGACGCAGCAGGGCGTGTCGGCGGCGGGGCGAGAGTTGCAGAGAAGGTGGGAGGCGCGAGAACAGGAAGGACTGCCCCGATGGCAACTTCTGGGTAGAGTCAATGAGGGCGTGTTGAGAATGGCGTGGTAGGATGGTGCGTCTTGGTCCGTGAAAGGAACGGTGGAACAGTGAGGGGCGGAGCGGGGAGGGGTGGAAAATTCGGAGCGGGGGACAGTGGAGCGGGGGAGAGTGGAGCGGGGGAGAGTGGAGCGGGGGAGAGTGGAGCGGGGGAGAGTGGAGCGGGGGAGAGTGGAGCGGGGGAGAGTGGAGCGGGGGAGAGTGGAGCGGGGGAGAGTGGAGCGGGGGAGAGTGGAGCGGGGGAGAGTGGAGCGGGGATGGGTGGAGCGGGGATTCGCGGAGCGGGGAGGGTCTAAGTGAGGAGGGACGGAGCGAGACTTGACGTCGGGGTAGGGGGTGGGGGCTGGAACGGAGCTAGCAGGGCAGAGGCGGTAGCTCCAACAACGTTGGCGAGACACATGTGGCTACGCGGTGTTAACGTGCTCTACGTCTTCGGTGGCATCCTGAGCCCGCAGCCGTCGCGTCGCCACGTGCACATTAGTGTCGCTAGAACGGCATGTAGAACTGGCGTTAATTGACGGCTGTAAAAACAAGGAGAACTTGAGGGGATGAGGGAAGAATCCAGAGTCTTGTAGGTTTCTCTCATGTATGTTCAAATAAACAGATATTATTAGTTCCTCGGGGAAGTGTCTGCAGCTTAATATCAGAACACCAAACATATTACAAATGCATTTACGACAACTTCATGAATAATAATAGATATTTTACTATTCCTATCTTTTAAATTATTTCCAAGTGCTGTATTCATTACGTTTCTCTGCACTATACTTAAATACAATGCACTTCACTTGACCTTTTGCATCCTGTTATCTTGCATTTTGCAAAATAATCTAGGTTGTCTAGGAGTCTATGTTATCTTCCAAATTCATTTAAAGTGAAGCAAAAATCAAAATTTCCATGGGCAAAATGTTATTTGATGCAGTCCTTGACGTGCTTTACTGGTAATTAGTTTTAAGTAAACATGATGAAAATGACAATATGCTAATGGTAGTGTAAAGAAATAGAGCCTCTCAGTGAAGGAGATAGGTTCGGTGGGAACTCACACAAGGAAATTGTACGTTTCCTCTTGTCCTCGCTATTTTGAATATTCAAACTCATTTTTCCCTTTACTAAAATAGAACAGAAAGGTGTGCACTCTGCTAGTCGCCGCTGACGATTGTGTCAAGGCGAATACCGAAAACTTTTTCAAACGGAAAATTGGTAGGAGTTGAATGATTGTATGATAGGGCTGCACAGCAATGTACAATAAACAGGCAGTTCTGACATATTTGTGATTACGTATTATTTTTTGAATATTGCCAATGTTTCGGTCGCATTTTTGGACGTTCTCAAGGCTACATCGTACAAATTTCTGCAAAAGGGAAGAGCAAGTGTTGCATTCAGATATTCCAAGATTGACTTATCTACTAATCTACAAATTACAATCCACTGTGCGCCATGCATTGTCTGATGCATTGAGACAATAAAATTCATAAACAGAAATTAATACATTTAAACAAAGAAAATCATTCGCAAAATTTTATTGGTCTTATATTTTATACTCACCAATTGCCAATAAAATTTTGTGTGTAACAAATAAATGAGAGCTGTATACTTAAAAACAAAGAATATCATTGTTGTGGCTACGCAGTGGAGAAATTCGCTTTCGCCGCACCTCACTGCACAACCGCTCGCATCTCGACACCGTTGCGCGCTTGGGGGTTTTCCTGAGGATGATTGAGGCATTGCTGTTGACTCAGTGCTTCAGTGCGTTTAACAAATAGCTCAGCCGTGTCTCGCCCCAGAGCCACTTCGAGACAAGACTTCGCGAAGCACGTTCGAAACAGACGCTCATATGTTCCTGAAGCAAATGGCACGGATACCTGTAATTGCGATGCAGTGTTTTCATGCAATGGCTTCGCTGCGAGGGCCGGCAATAAGCGCACCCCTTGTTTGTTGCAGAACCAGGCCATGGCGTTGACCCGGGGCTGTAAGACGCCGCCGTCGCCACCCCCGCAGCAGCCCCCACCGCCCCCGCCGCCGGCGCTGCGTCTGTCGGCCGAGCCGCCTCCGGGCGCGAGGTCACCGCCCCCGCCGTCATCCACCCCCCAGCAGGACCCGCTCCTGCTGGCCAACCCCAAAGACGAGTACGATGTCACCAAAGGAGGATCTGGTAAGTGAAGCTCATCTCACATTATGCATGTCACTAACGATGGTTTCAACGTACAATATAGAAAAACAAATCTTAAACCGTTAGATACATTGTCTTCTTACTAAGATACTTTGTTACACATACACTCCACGAATATAATTCAATGCATTTACGAGTACGTTTTGTTTGACTGTACGTTTACTTGAAAAGGACTTGTTGACTATAAATAGACAACATAATTTTTGAAGCAGGTAATATTCCTCATTCGTTATTTTATACTTTCAAGATAACAAAATAGCTTGTCAGTTCTTTCAAACGATACACTTCGTTTAAACCACTCCGAAACAGTCTCAACTACAACTTTAAAATTGAATTCAGGAATTCGAAATAAGGAAAACGCAATATTATCAACTACCACTACCACTGGCCCCACCGGAATTATCGTTCCTTTCCTTCAAGAAATTAAGCTACTGTCGTGTCTGTACACGGTACATGCACATCCGGCGTCACTGCTAAATGATGGTATTCAGTTAATTATATACATGTGAACGAGTTAGCATTGTTCCGAGCGCGAGAAGAATGCGAGGTCGCCGCCTAAAATATGTGAATAACGGTAAAATTAACTTCACCACGCGGGCGAACAAGGATCTCGTTATATGGCTATTGGTAGAATATGAATCTCTGCCGTGTCCTCGGGTTGTCATCGTTGGTTTCTCGGTCGCCAGACTGTCGCCGGACGGGCGACACGGAAGCGGTCCTCCTGCTGGCGCTGGTGCAGGAACCCGGCGCCTCTTCAACTGTTCACGCTCTCAGCGCCCCTGGCGGGGAGCGTGGGCGGTCCACTGTGCGATGGCCGCCGGAGATCCGGGTGCCGTTCTGAAGGGGGCGACTGGTTGCGGCAATGATAAACACAATGACGGAATGAAACTTCGGGGAATGCAATCCAATCCTGGGGTGGATGAAGGATAATCCAGCTCTGTTGTTTTTTTCCTGTAATTTTTGCTGCTTCCTCCCTGTTTCCCCACTTGAGCCAACTGCTTCCACAGCCTTAACTTTATGTATCGGGAACTTAGTGTTAGATCTTGTCCGAGCTGTGGCGGTGCTCCGCTGGTGGAAGGTACCTGGAAGGGAAACTTTGCACGCCTGCGTGTAGGTTGGCACTGAACCTCCCAATCCAGCGGGGGGAGATACACCGCCACCACTCGTGATAAAAGATTCACTTCACCAATGGGACTAATGACTACAGCAGTTGACGTACCCAGAAACACCATCCATCCATCCATCAATCGATCAATCAATCAATCAATCTGGTTCCACAAGACGATTCTTATTCCCATTCATGAAGAAACACTTTAAAATGAGCATCTTCAACGACCTTCTTGAAATTATTTCAAGAGTTTCCATCAAGTCTAGACAAAAAGAAAATTGCCCGGAGCGAAATCTCGATCCCATGGGGAATGGGAGGTCAGTGGAGTCAGTGGAGCGAGGAGGATCAAAGCGAGCCGAAGGGCAGAGCGGCGCAGCGCGCACGCGCCCGCGGCCGCCGCCCCAACACATCCTTGCGCTGACGCTGCGCGACTTTTTGTGTGGCGTCGCCGGGGCTGTGGGCGCCGCGAGGCGGTGGACATCCGGCAACACGGGCGTTAGGAGGGAGCGCGCGTCACGCAGTCTGCGGCCCCGGGCAGGCCCTTCCCGCCGCGCCGCCTCATACGCGCAGGTGACTTGTGGCTTTCCACACGTTGCGCCATTTCGTCTCTGTTCAATAGTAACAAAGACATTGGCGCAATTAATTACTACTATCATACATCCTAGAACTAAAATTAATACCAAATGTTTCCTCTGACGTTCCTGCGTAATCGTGAAGGCGTTTTCACTACATTTGCTACCTACTAGATAAGCATTTTTGAAGTTTAGTGTAGTATAATTTTCTGTTTTCATAAATATATTTCCGTGAACGTAGATTGTTTTCTGAAGACTGAGCCTCTAATCAGCTTACAATGTTGTATTTAATTCCAACTTCTACTTGGTGGAGGTCCCGGGCGCTCTCCCCACTATTGTAAAGAATGGTTTGTTAAAACGCACCTCCCATATTGCTAGTAAGAAACGCTGGGCCCATTACTTTCAACACTAGATCAATGTTATCCTGGTTTCATCTACAATCTCCGTGCACTCGTTGGACATCGCCGTCTCCGCAATCGTGGCTTCCCGACGGCGCACCCGGAAACCACCGGCGCGCTTCCCGCTGCGGGCGCCGGCGGCACGACCACCCGTTACACGCCACGTTAAACGCCTTCCACGACGCGGGTATCGAACTCGGTTTCCGGCGCGACAAACCCCGAGCGACCGTGTTGATATATTTAGTCGACTTTATTACAGGTGTATTTTTACCCGGCGTGGCGGAGTCCACCATTAGTGTTTTGTTCCGAGCAGTCTGTCAACAGTTTTACGAGCCCTTCCGTTTCCTCCCGCGCGCACGCCGCTCCCGCGCGGATCAGCTCGGGGCGCGCTCCCCTCGACCGCGCGCCGCCCCGCCCCCCTCCGCCCCCGCGGCGGCCCCATGCTCGCGCTTTCCGCTGCGGACTCTTCCCGCTCACTCCCCATCGCCCACGCCTAGCCTGCACAACGCGCTGCACTCTCTCTCTCCCTTCTCTCTCCCTCTCTTCCTCTCTGCCTCTCTGTCTCCCTCTCTCCCTCTCTATCCCTCTCTATCCCTCTCTCCCTCTCTCTCCCCCTCTCCCCCTCTCTCCCTCCCCCTTCTCTCCCGCCGCCTCCCTGTCTCCCCTTCTCTCTCCCTCTCTCCTCTCTGCCTCTCTGTCTCCCTCTCTCCCTCTCTATCCCTCTCTATCCCTCTCTCCCTCTCTCCCTCTCTCCCCCTCTCCCCCTCTCTCCCTCCCCCTTCTCTCCCGCCGCCTCCCTGTCTCCCCGCCGTCGTCCTGAATCCTGGCCGCTGTAACGCACTCTGCCAACACTTTCTTTGTAGAATCTTCCGTTACAATTACTGTAACTACTTATTTTTTTTAAGTAGTAACATTTCAATTCTTTTTTATTTTAGTTTTTATTTACATTTTTTTTGTACAATGTACTTCAATACTGTACCTTCTCACTTTGTACAAATAGATTTCACACATTTCTTTAGAACACGTTTTTCGTTCAATTCTTTCTCTATCTCTCATCCATTTATCCGTTGCTAACCTCATTCTTTGACAACCTCGGTACATCATATGTTTCTTGTTTATCAAGTAACAATGTAAAAAAATGTAGACAAACATTGGAGTTGTGCGAAACGTTACACTGCTGACCTGTCTTGCTGCCACCAACGCTCTGTCTCACCCGCATTGCCATTCTGTCTCTGTCCTCCCGCCGCCTCCCTGTCTCCCATTGCCCCGTTCTGAACCTCCGCGTTGCCCTGTCTCCCTGCCGTCACCGCTCTATCTCCCTCCCGCCGCCTCCCTGACTCTCGCCGTTCCCTCTGAATTCCCGCCGCTGCTCTGAGCCCCTGCCGTCACCGCTCTCTCCCGCTGCCTCCCTGTATCTGTGCCACCGCTCTATCTCCCCCCGCTGCCACCCCGTCTTTCCACCGCTACTCTATCCCTCTCCCTCTGTCTCCCTATCTCCCGTCGCTCGCCGCGCTATCTTCCCCCGCCACCTCTATCTCTCCGCAATCCACCAGTCTCCCTGCAGCCCGCGAGACTTCTCCTGGCCTAAACAGCGACTTCAATGCAAGATTTCTGTGCAATGAAACGTCCTCCGGAACAACAATTGCTTATAAATACATAAAATACATTTGAGAGTAATGAGTAAAAAAATATTATGGGTACACTTTATTCACGAAAGCTTCTCTGATTTTTCGTTTATAAGACAGGTTATGTTCTGTCAATTGTATAAAAATATTATCGAGACATCTGTTAGAAGTTTTTTTAACATTTAATTGTAAAAAATCAGGTAGAAAAGACACTAAATCCTTAGAACGTAGTGTAATTGAGGGGTGTAATTCGAAATATGTGAAGCTTGGAGAGGCAGACGTTGTAGAGTCAGCCAGGTTAGGGACGCTGCTCTCTGGAGACACGGGACGGGTGTTTACGCTTGGCGAATGAGGGTTTTCAGACAATTACCTCGCGGGTCGGAACCCTACAAGGGAGCCACAGGACCCAACCGCCAATCACACTGATTAAAAATCCTCCAAGAAGACCTTTCACCGCTTTCTTGGTCTCCTCTGTTGCTTCTCTGCAACTGTTCAAACAGTTACCCAGACCGCCACCAACAATGCGGTGGCTGTTGCAGCCTGCATTTCCGTTGTCTGTATCGTCTACTTCTACAGTAGTTGTCTGGCTACAACAAAGCCTTCCAGAGGCCATGCATCTACTATTGTTCATCACATTTTATTATCATTGATGCATTATAATTGCAGCTCTTCCATTGCAAATCAAACAATTACAAAGGTGGCACTTCATTATAAAAACGTGCCCCTTTTATCCCATCCCAATCAATTTCACTACCACTACCTTATCATTACGTATCTTGTTCTGATCCAAAAAATTCAAATTTTCAAGTTAAGGATGTTACCTTCCTTCATACTTCCACCAACATCTACTGACCTAAATTTATTTTTCTTCTAATTTTACTTAATTCAAAATAATTCCCATGCTTAAATCTCACCTTCAAAGCATTATGAATATACTCGTTCTCGTTCTTTTTTATAATTTCAAGCCAGCACTTGAAAAAGTATTATTTCAAAAATATTTTTGGGGGATCCGAACTGAAATTGCCCCGCGCTTCCTGAAGTACTTTCTGGATCCGCCCCTGACCATTACAACTACCAAGAGTCAAGTCAACAGTGTCCTGAAATTCGTCATTCACCATCTTTCTCCGCCGTCGGATCAGCCCCGTTTTCCTCTTAAATCTCAGACCGTTTTTTTTGCACGGTTCCCGGACCGGAAAGTGCCGGATGTCGGGGCAGGAATAGGCGGGCGTCAAAGAGGGCCCGAGTCGCAATTTTCTCGAAATTTCTGCGGTGCTTCTTTGAGGGGCCGCGTCGTCGCCAAGCGGCCCGCCGCGGTTTGAAAGCGTTTCCGTAATTTCGGGCACCTGCGAAACGATGACTGGCGCCAGACAACAAAGGGAGCGAGTGCAGTTGAGGTTAAGAAAGGCCGGCCCTCAATGGGATCCTTGAATGAGGCTCTCGGAGGCGGCCGGCCGCAGACTCAATAGAACCACTGAACATTCTAGTTCGTAATTTGTTCTTTAACTAAATGTCTATAATTTTCACATCAATTGCCTGTATCCCATTGGCACATTTTTTACTTCATTAATTTCACAACTTGTTATTTGTGCACTTTTTGAGTGTCTGCATTATAAGGTACAGAACTTGAACAACTGGCTATATAAACCAATGAACGACGGTGATTTTCAAATAATGTATTCTTAATAAAAGTCATGTTTAAATGTAATTCGCTTTTATTGCAGTCTGGAAATTTAATTCCGACATCTGAACATCAAGGACAAGCTCTTATTGCTGATATTGGCTAATGGTGACAACATATAACATGCTTCCAAATACGACTGACGTTTTTCCATGTTTTCCTTTTATTTTTTTCCGGTCCGTGGACTTGGTGAAACAATGTTATTAATCCGTTTTTGGACTAAATCTTCATCTCCTTTCTTACGCTTTTATTTTCAGAATACTGTATTAAGTCGATGTAGTTATATATTATATCCCTTTTATTAATTACTTCCACAAGGAACTTTAACTAGCTTTTGTGTTTTTAGATACTTGGCTATACCTCTTTACTTCTGTTCTATTTTCCATTGTATATTTCCTCTTCTCGCTGCTTTCCATTATCTGGATACCTTTGCATGTGCTGCCTGCTGCTTTATCTCGATGTGACACAGCACCCTTCTCCCATCCCATGTGCGTCTACCGCCCCCAAACCATCCCATTGAACTGAATGCTCTTCGCACAATTCTCTCATTCTCAACGCCGCTTCTCTTTATTCCGCCCGCTACTATCCGTGTTCCATGCGGCTCCAACCCCGCCCCGCCCCGCCCCCCCGCTCGTCGCGCGCCGCGCCGCGCCGCGCCGCGCCGCACCGCGCACAGAGGACGCTCGGCGCGGCGGCGCTGGAGTCTGTAAGGCCGGTAATTATAGTCACTTGGGCGGTGCGTCAAAGGGATGATCGCATAACCGAATTAAAGAAACGGGCAACAGGATTAGCGTGATCCCATATTCGGGAATGCGCTTATCCCCGTGCGGCTCTTCAGTCGACGCCCAATCAGCTTATTACCTCCGCCGCCGCGCGCGCTCCGGGGCCGCGGGGGCGCGGCAGCGGGGACGCGGCGGGGCGGGGCGGGGCGGGCGCACATGCTCGCGCGGGGACGCGAGCGGGGGCCGCGCCGGGAGCGGGCGGCGGCGTGCGTCAAAAGAAAGTCGTTCGTCAGCGCACCGCGTGCCTCATCTGTTTTCACGTGGTTAATGTTTGATGCCTGCGGTAGCCATATGGATGGCCGGCGTGCGTGGATGAGTTGGACTCAATCCGTTTAAAGTTGCCGGGCATTGCAAGAGATCATCTGGATTTTTTCTTTAATTTTTGTCATAAGAGGAAAAACGGGGAACCACGTACGAGAACTCTCCCCGACGTTTTTAAGCTCCGGTAAATTATTTAATATCATTGATGTGGGGCTAAATCGGCCGGCGAAGCATAGAAACTATCGACTAGGCTTGCTATAATGCTCGGCGCTGAGCTCTCTCAATGCACCAATCAGTTCTCCGTGTTTGGGAATTACTGTAGGAGAATTAATCCAGCCTACTCCCACATCACACGCGCGACGGAAAAAAAAGGGAGCACAGAGTTTCGCGCAATGCTTTACAAACAAATTCCCGTTAATGCTTGCTAATCATACAGATTTTTGAAATATCGATCAGTTGTGCGAATCGCGGCAGACAGTGGCGCTTTATCAACCGACGCGCCCCAATCCCTTACCCCCTTCCATTTGCTTGTTCATCTTCACCCCAATGCGCGGCTGCGGAGCGGTGCGATGGCGGGAGGGGGGAGCGCGGGCGGCGGGAGGCGGCGGCGGAGCCGAGCGGGCGACGGGGCAAGGGCGCCGCGAGTGCTGTGGCGCGGAGGAGGCGGGGCGGGGGCAAGGACGGGGGCAGCCAGGGCGGGGCGGGGACACGGACGAGGGCGGGGCGGAGTGCGGGGGCAGCGGGCGACGGCGGAGGCGAACGGGGCGACGGGGCAAGAGCGTCCGCGAGTGGCGCGGAGAGGGTGGGGCGAGGCGGGACACGGACAAACGCGGCGAGGGCGGGGAGAAAGGGAGGGGCGGAGGGGTGGGTTGGGGGAAAGCACGGAACGGCCAGGGCGGCGCGGCGCGGCGAGCCGGCGCTCGGTGCCATACATTTCTAATAGAGGCGCCGCTGATCTTACTTTACATATTTACGGCACGCTTTCAACAGGAGCGCGCTTCGCGGCAGGGAAAAACAACCTTATATTATATCGGCGACGCTTTCACGAATCATTTTCGTTCATCATTTCTATCAGATTGTTTTAAGTTGCCAAGCGAGGTTTTGAGGGAAAACAAAATTTGAGCGCTGATTTTGGGCTAAATTATATAAAAGGAAGAAAGCCGTTATTGTGCCGTGTGAAGCAGATGACAAAAGTGAATATAAAATAAATATTACTTTTGGAGTGAAAACGCGTTCGTAACGTTCAAACTGAAAAGGAAAATATTTTACCAAAGCTATTAAAAGAAAATACCCACATTCTCTCGCGATACTGCATGGAAAATATGGAATAATACAGGTGTATGGAACTGTATACATAAAAAATGTAATACATAATGCAAATCTTTCGTGAATTGTACGAATGTATTATTTCAAATGCTCTAAGGTTTACATGAAAAGGAATTATTCTTCATTTCCAATTACTTAAAATATCCAAAACATTACCATTCAATTAATTCAAATTCTAATACAGTGAACTATCACAGGGAAGATTAATAATGGAACGAGCCGAGGGTGCACCCATCTAATCAGTGTGTAGAAAAGGGACCTGCACATAACATTCGTCACGTCAAAGCAACGAATTATCGGGGGATGAAGTGCAATGAGGGAGCTTCGATATGCTATCCCTGATGCACAAAGTACACGTCTGGAGAGGAATAACATGAATTCTGTAACAAAGGTGATATGGCATCACAAATAGCTTATAGTTCATAGATCAAACGCAAGGGATTATAACACGAAATAATGATAATTTTGGCGTTAAATTTTAATAATACCAGTAGGACTTTCATTTCTCTGACTTTTATTGCAAATGAAGTAAATTCTTTGCTTGTACGTCTTTTACTGGATGATTATTTGAAACATTTAGAAATCGGAATATTGAAAAATGCTTCTTTGAATAATCGAGAAATTTCGTTCTAAAATTAGTTATTTCATTTTAGTGAGGACTAATATTTAATTTTTTAGTGAGGAAACAATTAAATTTGGTCTCTTAATGTAATAACGCCGAGGATGTTTAAATGTTCTAAGTTAAATGTTCATTGATTGAGGTACTCATAGGTATTCTGGAATACAATATCCTAACACTTTTATAATATGACGGTCAAAGTTTATAATATCTCTGAACAAATAAAACCAAAATAAAAAGAAAGAAATATATCCTATCAGCTTTCTGTACAATCTAAGAAATAAAACGATATGTAAAATGACAAAAATATAAAACCAAAACCTGCGAACAAGAATGTGTTGATGTAAGTTTAATATATTTTCCAACATGTTTTCAAAAATGTGTGCATCATAGCTGATACAGATTAATGATATTGCAAAATAAAATCATTAAAAAAGATATATAGCTTCCATTATGGTTTCAATGATAAATCACTATGATAATCAGAAGTTTGACTTTGCTTTCAGTGATTATGCAAGGTAAGAACAAAGCGATAATACAAGTTTGTATTAACTCTCGAAGCAAATAACGTTGTCACAAACACTGAAAATAGCAGTAATCAGTGGAAGATAGATAAATCTGGTTCAGCACATCTTCAATAACCACAATGATATGAATCTGTGCTGAAAAGTCAGTAATCACGAAGAAGATAACGATAACATGAGGATCAGAGGCCGTCTTAACTGCGTTCTTTAAAGACGTTGCTATGCGAGTATTACTAGCAGTACATACAAATGCTACTTTTGTAGTGTTACTTTTTTAGTATTCAGGTAAAAAATAACAAATTGGATTTTTAGTAAATGTTGCAAAAGCCTTTTGGGGACTGAACATTGGCACAAACGTAAAATGATTTCCAGTTGAGTACCAATATTGGTGAGATATGCACAAGAAAGACTTTTTGAGATCTGGCGACAGCAAAATTATTTTTAAAACCCAAAACCTTGGACGTTGCAATTGTTTAAAAAAGTTGAAAATAAATTGAAAGTTTCGCAAAATAAATTATATTGCAATGAAAATTATTTTTGTGTTAAAACAAAAAAGTGAAAGAAAATCGCGATTTATATTACTGATCGTGAAAAACCTGAAATTTATAAAAACAATGAGCTGGCACAATGTAATTTAAACCAACAAAAATATTTTTTCAGGATTTGTTTTCAGTATAGAGAAATGCAGCATTTCAAACATGAAACCACTCCGCATTTTCTTTTTAGATAGTTCATTTTAATTGTAAAAACGCATTGTCAGTTTAAATAAAACATCATTCTAATTTTAACATTATGAGTGTTACTTGTACATCTCAAATTAACATTTTCATCAGAAACGGGTGCAATGACGAATCAAAGGCACTCATTTGTGTTTTCTGAACAATTGTCTAGAGAAAACGTTAACTTCTTTTCCTCTCTTCCATGATGCCGTTGACACACATTATTTAGAAATACTACAGTTTTTAGTAATTTTCGATAGCAAGTCATGCAGTCGATAGGAAGTAATCCAATATTTGAATTGAATACTTTACATACAACTAAAATCAACAAATAAAACATAATATAAGCATAACTGAAAAATTCTTTATAAGCAAACACGAAATCGGCTGGTCACTACTCCTGCAGCCACCATAGAAAAAATCCTACTTGCGCCAACGAATACATGGCATTGAGAACCTGGATCAAAACAGAGAGAATGAATTGATCACTATCTCGTCTTTCATTCGCAATCATGACGGAGCAGGGCGCTACAAAAGCAGCCTGTGGCGGCGGCGGCGGCGGCGGCGGCGGCGGCGGCGGCGGCGGCGGCGGCGGCGGCGGCGCGTCGAAGCCAGCCCTGGGCGTGCGGCGCGCTCCCCTCGCCGCTGTCGCCGCCGCATGTGCTGCTGCTGCTGCTGCCGCGGAGGCGGCGGCGGCGGCGGTGGCGGCGGTGGCGGTGCGGGATAATCCCGCGGATCAGTGCGGGCCCCCACATCCGGCGCCCGCCCTATCTGCGCTGCGCAGCTGCAGGCTCGCCGATGGGCGATAGGCGGCGGGTTAAGCGGGCGGCGAGGCGGGCGGGCGGGAGGCCGGGCGAGTGAGCGGACGCGGGAATCGGCCACCGCGTGCGGGTTGAGGTAGTGGGATAGTGCCACTGGCCGATGTGGTAGTGGTAGTTGTGATTGTGGTGGCGGTGATGTAGCGGTGAAGGGAAGGGATGTTCGGAAGCAGTGTTCGGATTTACGGGAGGTGGGTTGGCAATGTTGACAGTTGTAAAGGTGGAAGTGGCTGATAAAACTGGCAGTAGTAGTAACGTCATTGGGGATCGAGGCAATGGCAATACCTGTAATAAGGGCGCCAGTGGGAATGGTAGATAAAAATAGCGTCTGCGTCATTGTCAGTGGCAGTGGTAGTAGCGAGAGTTGCAGTGCCGATGGTTTATGCCCCCACTAGAGGCGGCGGTGGTAGTACGTCGTAAGAGCTGCGGTGGCAGAGAGGAAGGAGAGGGCGACGGCGGCGGCCGGTCATCCCCGACAGCCGCGCATTATCTCCTCCAGAGGTTTCATTATCGCGGGGCGTCGCGGGGCGTCGTGGCGGGGGCGGCTAGATAGCGCGTGGCCGCGGTCACCCTCTCGGCGCCCCCTCGGCGCCGGAAGCGGACAGGGCTCCGTCGCCGCCCCTGTGGGCACCATCTTGCCACCTCCAACCTCCCTCCTCCTCCGCTTCCTCGCTTCTGCTCTGGTCTAATCCTTTATGTTCTTGGTTTCCACTCGCGTTTACTTGCTTCGACACTCCTAGTATTGGTCACAAATCTGTATTCAGTTGTTTTCAGTTTTAAAACCTTTTTCTCCAACATGTTCAGGGGAAGGAATCTGCTCCAATATTACTTCCCGACACACGTCAATATCCTTACTTTTTCAAGCTGTTTCGACTTTTCTCTCCTTTGTGACACACGATTCCTATGGGAACAGGTAATTTAACACTATTCATAATGCAATCTCTCGTATCTCGTAAAACTCTGGTATCGTGACCTCCCAAATCACTTTGAGCACTGTCCTGTCATGTTGAGTTTACTCTTCTTTACAAGTAAACTCAGTTCTTATTTAAGTTGTATCGAAACATGCGATATCTTATCAGCGAGATCAAAATTTACTTTCGTTGTCATGTTTTTATTACTTCCAGTGCTTACTCATGTATCATCTTCCTTTCTTCCTTCCTCTTCGCCGACCGCATTTCTCCCATCCTACATTAATATCGGAAACGCGCAGCAGCGGCGGCAACGTGTCCTACGCCGTCTTCCCATCCCCGCTTTTCCAATCGACCTTACTGTTCCCGTCCCCTTCAATGCGCATGCCACCCCCACAACTCACTACGTCCTCGCCGCGCACACTGCTTAAGCCACCATCACCACTGTCCTCGTCTCCTTAGCCAGTCTTGCAGCCCCCGCCATTTCTCGCCGCCCCCGCCCGTCTTGCCATATCTACCAATTCCGGCCGTCCCCATCTTTATCACTGCCTCACCCCCTTCGACGCCTCCGCCGAAATCGCCACCCTTTACGTCCACCCTGCCCAAGCCACCATCGCCGCGCCCCCGATTCTCGTAGCCCACACGCCTTCGCCACCCTTGCGGCCCCCACCGCTTCCCCACGTCTCTCTTGCCATATACGCCAACTCCGGCTACCCCCATCACTATCCCGCCTTCCCCACCGACTAGCCACACCCGCTGTTCCAAACGACCTCTCTGCCCCCATCCCCTTCGACGCCCACGCCAAACTTGCCATCCCCTCCATCCACCCCACCCAACCCTCCCATCCATCCACCCCAACCCTCCTTCACCGCGTCCCCCGTTCTCGCAGCTCACACCGCCCACGCCACCCTTGCAGCCGCACCGCTTCCCCAGGCCTCGCTGCTGTTGCCGTCTCCGTCGCCCCCGCCGCCGCGCCCTCGATTTACGCGCCCCTCGCGGGGCGTCTGGGAAGTTCTTATCGGGGCGCGGCGGAAGGCCGAGGGGAGTCTTCGCGGCGACGCGTGACTCTTTGTGGCCGCGTGCGCGAGGGGGAGGGGGGCTGCGGATTAGCCCCTGCTTGCGGCGTCGACTACTCGCGCAGCGCCGTGGATTTCCGCTTGCTCTCGCGTGCGGTCTGGGCCGTGCTACGTGGCCGTTTGGCACGGAAACCTCGCCGCGAGCGTGTGAGTCATGTTAGGTTAACGTGAATGGATCGATGTCAGCTGTGAAAGATTCTACATACACGTGAGGTATTCGAGGTTTATCTTACTTCGTTTACAACAAAACATGCTTTATTATTCCCTAGAGGGTTTTAAACTAGTCAATTATCAAATGTATGTTTTTCAATGATTTAATAAATTGTGGGTACAGTTTTTGGGTAGAGGGAGACAACACAAGACGAATTACAGTCAAAGAGTGCGAATTTTGAAATTTTTTAGGCGACTCTTATTTCAAAATTAAGCCTGGGAAATCCGAAGTCGTATCCTCCTAATAAAGCATAAATATCATTATCTTTTGACAAGCCACGGACAAAGGAAGCAGGAAATGACGCAAACTAGTCAACTCCGGAAATTGAACGCTAGACCTTTCAACACGCCACTGGATCGTTGCCGCCCACCTCTTTATCTCTCTGCGCTACTCGCGGTTCTCGTGGCTAGCAACGTATCACAAAGAGCATCCTTTGTCAAAAGATTGTAGTTAATCCGATTATCTCCGTTCCATCACGTGTGTGAACGATATGCTTGTGAGAGGATTCTCTATGCAGAAACATCACAGCTCCCAACGAGCTGCGAACGAACGCATTGAAACGGGAAAGTAAGAAAGTCAACCATCTGTGATGGCTGGTTGGCGCAAAGGCATTTGCGTAGTGTGATATATCATGTATCTATCTAGGATAGACTATCACGAGAGAAAATTTGAGCTGAAGGTAAATGGATTAGAAAAGAGGATTGGAGGGTAGGAGAGTGCTTGTAATTTCACTTAAACGTAATTTGATCATTACTCTAAATGAATAATATACACAAGAAATTAATTTCATAGTAAATATAAAACGGTTAATGAAATAACATTTTCCAAGTTCACAAACTAGATGAATGTCATAAGATGAAAGAACAATGTTGAGAGCAATGTAAGAAAACGTAGAGTTATACAATTGTTATACAATTTTATTAAAGATTCTCGGTGTATAAATTATTCTACAAAAGAAGAGCGGCATTTAAAAATTGATAAAGTTTTAAGTTTCTTTCCGAGAATCGGACAGATTGGTTTTCAAAAAAGTATTAGGATACATTGATTATACCAGACCATAGAAACAATTCAGTAATAATGTTTGTGTGTGTGTAGGCGCACACGTCCCCACACGTACGTGAAGCAGCAGACCTCCACTGCTCTTGCCTAAACTGCAGCAGAGGCAACGCCTGTGTATTGTGCACTCACTTGTGAGAGGCGCCGGGAAGCTGGCGTTAAGGCATCTGCTCAGTTTGAAACAGCGCGCACCCATCTGGAGAAAGATCCCATCTCCAGAGAGCGGGCAAGGAAACGTCATAAACGATATCGTTACAACGCAATTACCGAACGTTACTGGCGTTTCGTGTGCGGCGCGCGCGCTCGCGCCGGGCGGATATTCCATGCATGGGCGCGAATCCGGATCCCGCGGCTGAAAGGTCGTTCGCCGCTCGAAAGAAATAACGAGTGGTAAACCTCGCCTCACGGTACGCGATGCGGGCCGCTGCAGATCGCTCGTCCCCGTTCCCGCCCACGCCCACGATCCGACCCAGCCGCCCGCGCGACTCGCCCGCATCAGGCGGCGCTCGCCTGCGTTCGCTTGTACTCGTTGAACTCGCCCGCACTCGCTCGCACTCGCTCGCACTCGCTCGCACTCGCTCGCACTCGCTCGCACTCGCTCGCACTCGCCCGCACTCGCTCGCACTCGCTCGCACTCGCTCGCACTCGCTTGAACTCGCTCGCACTCGCTCGCACTCGCTCGCACTCGCTCGCACTCGCTCGCACTCGCTCGCACTCGCTCGCACTCGCTCGCACTCGCTCGCACTCGCTCGCACTCGCTCGCACTCGCTTGCACTCGCTCGCTTTCGCCCGTACTCACTCTTGCTCGCTTTCGCCCATACTCGCTCGCACTCGTCTGCGTTCGCTTGTGCTCTTCCGCACTCTCGTGCAATCGTTTGTGCTTATCTGAGCTCTTTAGCGTTGGCTTGTTTTTGTCTATGTTCGCTTGCACTCACGTGCGGTTGTTTTTACTCGTTGGTGCTCGCCTACACTTTTCTTCGCTCTCACGCTATCCCGTTCATCAAAAGTCGTCGACACTTCTTGAAGAAAGTCTCATGTGCACGTACATTCTATCGTACTGGTTTGATTTCGTCTCTACCAGGCAGCATTCACCCAAACTCGTCAATGCTTGTCTGTTCTATTTCCCATTGTCTCCTCCGTTAGTGTCCTGTGTCAACGAATGTGACTTCCCTACTCACTTGCTCACGTTAGTCTGTATTCGTGGATGGCATATTCTCCCACAATTCGAAAACACTCCTCGCTTTCCTGCGCTCGTCCCCACTTGTCCTACTTCGCGAAATTATTCATTCTCCTTAAAGCACACTCCATACACGATCATCTGGTCTCATATGTGCTCTCTGCTCCTGTCCAATCATGGGTACTCTCGTCCGTGCATCGTGCAAACTTTTATCAAACTTCTGGCTCTTCTGAAGGCATCCGAGGAATTTACTGCGGCATCTGATCGCTTACTGCACACGTAAGAGGCGAAGCGGTCGCCATTTGGAGTGGAGACTCTCGGAATCTCCATCGTTCCGTTGATACCGTCGTAGACCGGGTGGTCCTAGGACCCAGAGCCAGTTGGCCTTCGATGTAGCTAATTGGCTGGGTCGAATGAAGCTGCTGTCCGGAGAAGAATTGTTGAGGCCGGTTTTTCGGATCTGGATTTTCGAGGTTTCCCTAACCCAACTGGCAAGCCACAATCTCTAAATGTTTGCCCTTCCATTCCATTTCCTTCTAGTTATCAAGAAAACAACTGTAGCTATTCGAAGCTTATCAGTATGAATTCACGCCATCACAATATGTTTCAGTGATTAGCAACATTTATCACAGGAACATTTCAAAAGTACAAAATGTCATCAATTCGAATTTTTGCACAAGATCTAGTTTATCTACAATTCCGCAAACTTGCTCTATGGGACAAAATGTAATTTCCAGTTTTCGTGAAATACAACAAGTACGTTTCTCACAAAATATCTCTTGATTAGAAAACGGAATTCGCAATTCCATTTTCAATCAAATATGGGAATATATTAGTTCAACCAGCATACGTGTCGAAATAAGGATTTAGTTTATAAACAAAGAATACCATAGACTGAAATTCAACTGAGATATTTTAGAAAATAACACTACTTTGTTCTCGGTGTACACTACTAAAGCCAATTGTCCGTCCCAACATCGAATTGCAAGGAGATGAAATCTTTCCTCCTGATGATAAATGACGGGCTTTAATGATTCTCATATATAAGAATTTCATTTTAAATCATCCGAATAAACCGAACACAACCTTTGTCCACAGACATACGTTTGGAATATAGCACTAAACCGAAGAAATTGACGAGCGGCAAATGAGGTCTCGCGGCTAATCCGACGGGACGAAGTCGGCGCGCCCCCCGCCGCCTCAAAGCCACAATCGGCGGAGACGCCGCGACGGCAGCGCAGAGTTTGTCGGCGGCGCGGGACCAGGGATTGCGCGGGGGCGGCGCGGTGAGGGCGGCGCGGGGCGAAGGGCGGCACATTGCGGAGGGTGGCGCGGCGGTGGAACGGGGAGTCAGGGCTAAGGGCGAAGCGGGGCGGCGTGGGGCGGCGCGGAGCGGGATGGGGTGGCGCGGGGGCGGTGCTGGGGGCCGGGAGGCAAGGCGGCGCGAGTGCCGGGCGGAGGCCACATGGAGGGCGGCGCGGGGCGGCGTGGAGCGGCGCGGGGGCGGGACGGGGCGGGACGTGGGCGGGACGGGAGGCGGGACCGGGGTGGCGGGGGGGGGGCGCTGCGAGCTGGGTGGAAGGCGGCGCGGGTGCCGGGCGGAGGCTACGCGGAGGGCGATGGAGGGCGGTATGGGAAGGGTGGGGCGGAGGGCGGCGTGGGGCGGCGTGGTGCCCCCAATGCGCGCGTATCGACTGCTCCCGCATGCCCGGATCAGCGGCGGCGCGCGCGGGTGCCTCCCCGGTTTTAAATCCGCCCAAAGAAACGCGCACGCTAATGATATGACGGTGGGCTTAGCAACGGCAGGGGCGCACCACGGCGCGGATGCGGCGCGGCGGTCGCGATAGTAGAGCCGGCACCAGTAGAATATCGGAGACAACGCTCGGGGAGGTACAGAGTAGAAGATGCTACGCAACGAGAAAGCGTGTTTGGTCATGACCAAGTAGGCATTTGAAAGGAACAATAGGAGGATTAGACTTGTTATCTATTTTCGGGAGGATACATTGGAAATGATGAGTAAGATTTAATTGAGTGTAATATCCTGTTAAAGGCTGACTTCTGTTGACAAAATGTATGACGTAAGTGGGGTCGTAAGTATTGAAATTCTGAGGACTAGAGATTGATGAACACTCAATTCTTGCGTCAAACAACTAATCCACACAAATGGTGCACATACTGACAGTTGTACCCATGCCACTGGAATGGGATTCGAATGGCAGGCGCAATATGAATTCTAGCTTGGATACGAGTGAAGGGCACGAAAAGTGTTTTAAAATATATGTGAAGATCCTTTTGATAGTTACGATGCCCTCGACAATCCACCGTATTGTTTTTAAATCAGATTTTGATGACGGACTTCGGCTTCCGGCTATAAATAATGTCCGTGACTCGGTATTCTAGAGAGAGGAAATGAATTTAGAGAAATATCAAAATCAACACGATGACACATTATTACAATTAAGATAATGCTTTATTTCCATCACTCACAAAGGGGTTACGTTTAAATAAAAGACCAAGGACAAAAAAGAAAAAAGCAAGCAAACAGTCTCTTTGTTAATTTTGTCATTTTTTAACTATTACAAGTAATTTAATTTTCAAGAAGTGAAAGCGCATTGGCATTACCACTTCATGTATTTCGTTTCATGCTTCTAATTTTACCGCGTTCGTTAATAAATGCAGTTGCTGAAGCTGCGTAAACCGGGAGATCTTAGGTTCCAATCTGGACGGAGTTGGATATTAGATACAATGAAGTGTAGCTGTTTAGACGTTGCGATTGCTTAGATGAGAAATTTTGAAGTAATCTGTTTTGATATCTTATGTCCGAAAGGTTCTTTTGTCAACCTCTCACGTATCTGACAACAGTATCCTAAGAGAACGCTTGCAATCCTGCAAATGTACAATCCCTCCTGATACTGGCCTGAGGCTCATCTCCATTTGCATATAGTCCATCACCCATAAGAAAGACTTCCAGTCTGAGTAGGACTTCCAGCCTGAGAAATCAGTTAAGGCCCGGCATAGGGTTCAGATTCATACTAAGAAGAAGAACGCGAAGGAGAAGAAAGTTAAGAAAGATGAGAAGGTAAAGGAGAGGGGAACGAGGAGAAGGCGAAGAAGTATAAAATGAAGTAGAAAACGGAGAAGGCGAAGTAGGAAAAGACGAAAGAGGACTAAATTGAGGATTGTTTTTACTTCGCCGTCTATCCCACCTCCCTTCTCCTCCACCGCTTCCCCCTCGTCCTCTTCTTCATTCCATTTCTCTTCTTTTCCCTCTGCACCGACCGGCGAATGTGAATTAGAGGTCAGAAGAAAAATAAAGAGTTTAACCCATCTGTAAATTGGGGACCGATCCAGAGAAGGGCATACGTACATTGCGGAGCGACTACCTCTTCCCCTTGTAGGTAAAAGTGGACGGTGAGACTATTTTTGAAGAACATCGTCATAACCATTAATTTTAAAAACACAACTCCCTTATCACCTTTCCATACTTAGGACTGGCATAGGACGTAGGACTGGCGTAGACTTAGGGCTGGCTCTTTTGAGATTTTTTTTTTTAAAGTTGGTTTTCATTCAGTTGAATCATTCTCTTTTATTAGTGACATAGGAGCGAATCTGGAAGATTTTCAATAAGGTACAAGGGAAAGATAAACAGCAGCGCGGTGGATGCGGGCCCCTTAACACGGTTACCTGCATACACCTAGTCGTTTTCCTTGTGTTGGTTTGATCCTTAATTTACATATAGAATTAGAAAGTAAGTTTCGCCAGAAAAGATGAAGGATTATTTGGTCCCCAACTTACTTACGGCCGCCCCGCCCCGCCTCCAGGAGGCCCTGGGGCGTTCGCGATCCCGGCGGGCGCCCTATGTCACGTGCTTGTGGGAATCCTGTGGGCCGCCCCGTGTGGCTGGCGGGCGCGGTGACCGAGCGGATTCCTGCCCGCGCGGCTGAAGTGCCGCCGTCGCCGTCGCCGTCGCCGCCGCGCACCGCCTCGGTGACTGCAGCGAATGTTCCGCGCCGCCTGGTACCGTTGCAGCTCCTCCGGGTGCATTATGCACCGGTGCATTACGCACCGTTGTGACTCTCAGTGGTTTACATCACGAAGGGACTGATAAACGTGTTAAGCTGCATAATTGTCTAAACTGTACTGCGAGCATTTAACAATTAACTTTTGTTCTATGTGTAAAAATGTACGACTTAAAATTTATAAAACAGTTATACATACGGATATTTTTTTTATCAAGTAGGTGTGTCATTTATAACTGTTTGACATTGTACTATGCGTTAGTAGATAGGAAAAAAATGTTCTAAATAGCAGGGTAGGCGTGAGATATACGCTCTTCTGAGGCTATTTTCCGGAATACCTTACAGCTTTCCCATAAGTTGCTACCATACATTTTCTCGGAATTATCTTGTACAAAGGTAGATCACCTTCGGTGTGTTAAGAATTAATTATTGTATCTTCATCATATCCAGCTTCTTTTACATTTCTTGGGTCCTAATAACCTTCCATCGTAGAGACCACAACGAACCCAAGAGGTCCCATCACAAACTGAATATTGAATTGTCCCCAATCTTATTTTACTGCAGGGCGCCGGATCTACTAAACCAGGAAGGGGAAGTGGCGAGTCTCCCCTCCTCAACTATTTACCTGAGGGTTAGTCGACGCTCCTTAACAAACTGAAACATTTCGAAAATGCCCACAAGATTTCACAAGTACAAATTTCCATACAAAACTTAATTTAGTGGAGTGATTTCAGGTGGTAAAGTGAAATAGAAATCAATTGCTTCATATATTTAATACTATTCTTATTTGTTCATTCTCAATTTTATTTATTATTGTGACTATTCACCGAAATGCTATTTTAAAACCCAGTAATGCAATTTATGATTCAAATGTAATTAAGAATTAGAATTAATATTAATAAAAAATACACGTTACTGTTTCTTATTATCATGAATATTTCTAGCCTACAAACTTTTCAAAGTAGTTTATTCCACTTCATTTCATTCAGTTCTCGTTTCTTTCGGACCAGGCATATAACGCTTATATATAAAGTTGCCAAACATAAAGTTGGTATTTCTTGAATATTCATAGTAAAATAATTTTAGAAAGAATGTAAGTCAATTATATTTTTAATTAACAAATATATTATCAAAAAATTGATCCCTTCCCCCCCCCAAAAAAATGAAACGCTTCCGATGCGAGTGTGAAAGAAAATAAAGCGCTTCCGAAACGATCCCTTGATTAACTATGACGTCCGTATGACACAGAAACTTGTAGAGTAATTTCTCTTGGAATCGACGGAGATATTGAATTGAATTACCTTATTTTACGTGGTGAGACTCAGGCCATAAGCCCTGTTCTTCCGTCTGTCCACACAAATTTCGCTACCTTTCACCAACTAGCAGAGAAAGAATGTATTCCTTGGGCGATGAACAGGCGATTTTGAATTTCGCTCTGGGACGTCATTTAGATTGAGGATCTCTTACATGCAGTAAATCTACTACCATGGGAGAACCGGCTTTACTTCCCCTCCGAAGAAGGCGTTTCCCTAAAAGCCCACGGCTTCGATTGGGTTTGAACCCGCAAACTTGGTTTACCAGTCCGATACGCTAACCGTTACACCATCGTCCGCCTCAATCTGTCCTATTGTGAGTGTTGCACAGAGCACAGAGCGTATGCTGTGCCGCTGGACCCGGAGCGGCGCGGCGCGGCGCTGGGGTCGCCTGCGATTAGCATGCCGGTGCTCAGAGGCTAATGGATATCCCGGCGGAGAGACACGAGCCACACGCCGGGCCTTGCAGCGCCCGCCGCCCGTTTCTCCTTTACGAGGTGTTTCGTCGCTCTATCACCGCCATTACGCCGCCCAGAACGCGGCCATCCATCGCTCTAGGGGCACCCCGCCGGGCGCGTTACTTATTCTTTTGCTTTCTTAGTCATGCCGGGAGGAGGAGGGAGAGTTATCGGAACCAATCGTAGTCATTCCCGTCGACCGTGGCGTAGAGCAATGCTCTTCGAACCGCAATTAAAGTTTTATCGTTTTAGAGGGAGGTTATACAGCGTTGCTACTGAACGGAATTCGGAATTATAACGAGAATATTTATGTGAAGTACTCTTGAACAGTATTGTTCATGAAATGAGATTTGAGCTCCTTGTATGTAATGCCCCGCTAACATTGGTGATCGTAAAAATGATGTTCAAGACATAGTGGAAGTTAGCAGCAGGTAAATTACATAATTTCATTCTCAAAGCTAACAACCTTCACGTTCAACCTTGAAAAGAAAAACTACATCTTCGATAAACGATTGGCAAAATAACAAAAATTGATTTGATTTATTGATTAGACACGGTATTCCATGCAGTGGTCCCAGTAAAAATTGAGGGTTACTATATACTATATAATTTTTCGCAGGATTTCCATTTTACATACAAACGTCTGTAACAGCGACAGAAAAATAAGGAAAAACAATCTTTAGGAATTTGATTAGAACGCATTTCTTCACGCGGTATGGCGCGGATAACGAAGAACATCACGAGACTAGCCACGACTTGGTTCGAGACATTTGTATCGTCCGCGATTTCCACAAACCTCCCACAGCCCTTCCACCCGCAGTCACGCGCAACTTGAAATGTCATTCCGAGAATCGCCTCCCGCAATATCCCCCGTTGGCAACACCTGTCGCTGGACAGCCCTCGCTCGCGGCGCCGTGGAAGGCAGCCAAGGCGAAGCGGAAGAGGGAGCAGCAGCGCCATCAATAGCCCGCGCCGGGAACCGCTCCGCGCCGCACCGCACCGCACCGCGCGGCGGCGCAGCCATCGCCGCCACCGGATATAGCTGAGACGCGCCCTGCACGGCCTCGAACGCAAGGACCCCTCCGTGGCAGGCCCCTCCGAGGCGGACGGCGGACCCTCCGTGCTCGCCCGCCCGTCCTCCCGCCATCCAGCCATCCCCTCTGCCCACCCTCTTACCATTTCCCTGCCCACCTTTCTGCCCACACTCCTGCCCATCCTCTTGCCCATCTCCTGCCTACTCTCCTGCGACCCTTCTACCCATTCTCTGCTCATCCTCCTGCCCTATCTGTCCATTCTTTTGCCCACCCTCCTTCCCCTCCCCCTGGCCATCCTTGCCCATCTCCTGCCTACCCTTCTGCCACCCTCTTGCCAAACTCCTTCTCATCCCCAGGCTCTCCCCTGCACATCCCCTGCCCATCCTTCTGCCCACACTCCTGCCCATCCTCTTGCCCATCTCCTGCCTCATCTCCTGCGATCCTTCTACTCATCCTCTGCTCACCCTCCTGGTCCATCTGTCCATCCACTTGCCCACCTTCCTTCCCCTCCACCTGTCCATCCCTGTCCATCCCCTGCCTACCCTCCTGACAAACTCTTTTCAAACTCCTGCCCATCCCCTGCCCATCCCCTGCCCTTCCCCTGCCCATCCCCTGCCCCCCTCCAGCCCACCCACCTACCCTCCCTGCAGGGTCGTAGGGGCGACCGAGCTTCCGGACCACACGCACTCGCCGCCACCGCTGCCCGGTGCATCATTTAAAGCTCATTCACAGGGGAATGTAAACGTAACGGGAAGCAAAAGCTGCTCCCATGCCATTCGATTGATCATTTCGGTTTGGTGGGTGTAAAAGTGAACGTAAATGTAGACATTAGACTTCTACGTGAAAATTCGCCAACTTCAAGCTTACATGTTCACGTCTTTCAAGAGCAACCCATTACTGTGTAATGCAGAACTCTCAATAAATTTCTTTTTCGTTAGTGGGAAAATAGAAGGGTTTTGTTGGAGAAAAATACACCTAATAATATCAAGGCTAGGATTTATATGGAATAACATCTATACAAATATGTACAGTATGTGTATATTAGTTGTAACCATTTACTAAAACAGACTGAACATGATTGTGTTGTGGAAAATTGTAGTTCCTTAATATTTTTACGACAATTAATCACTTACAAAGCAATGGTTTTCAACACTTTTTCTTACAAAAAAATTGTTCAAAATGTGAAACTACCATTTTTATATTTATTTTATGATTCCTTTGTACTGTCTAAAATGTCACTCGTCGTAAAAAATAGTGATAATTTCATCTTGGACTTTCCAATACATTGTGCGATTAAATCCATGTTACTTCTAACCTGGATTCACAAATTCAAATTACACTAACAGTTATAAACAATCTTCCAAGAATCGCAAAGAATTGTCAATGTTTCTTAAATATCTGAAAATATCTACTACAGGTGTACCTGGAATTAAAGAAAAATATGGATAATCAAAAAGGAGTCAAATCGCCTCAAAAAGCCTGATTCATAAACTTATGGTAAAAGTTTTATCACAACTAATGAACGAACGAATACGTAGTAAGTTCTTGTATTTATTCCATACAAATCCAGCCCTTGTAATTATCGTGACTAGATCTATAGAGTTACCCAGAACTTCGTAGAATCATCTATCCGCACTTGGTAAATGAAATCATAATAAGTTAACAATAATTGCGTCGATAGGATATTATATCGATAAGTGGCTATCTTCACATTTACGCTTACGGTCATTGTGAATGGTAAACGCTTATGTTAAAAGCATATTATCTCGTCACTAACGTTTTCATTGTAACGAGCCTTTATCCTTTCTTGCGGCCGGCAGGCGCGCCTCGCCCCTTCGACAGATGCGTCCATCTTGCCTACGGCACCTGCAGCCACATGGAGAGAAAGAGAGGGGTTTGAAGATGGTGGGATGGGCTGCCATATCATTTGTACACCACGAAAACGATCCTCAGTGACTGAGATGATAATTAGATTGAGGAAAAATGATAGATTTGATTACATAAAGGAGACGCGATTATAATTCTTAATCTTTCGTAAGTTAGGCGGTATACAAACGATAATTTTCCACGTAGTCCAACCAGGATTGATGTTGTATGGCCAGAGGCTGTGAAATAGATATTGCCCGTTCGTACGTTTGGCTCCAGATTGAGACAATATCAGTATTTATGCAATGAATTGCATAAACAGGTATGTTCTTACTGAAAAATATATTACCTGAAGAAACGTATGACAATTATGTACAAAGTGTTATTCAATATATTAAACGAAATATCGTGTTTTCTCGATATTAGACGCACTCCTGCCAATTTCCAAAAGTTACAATTTTTATTTAATGACATTAACATGACTTTTGTTTTTAAAAGATATCGATGTAATTGCTAGACGGCAATTAAATGGAATGTATTGACAACTGATCAAAAGCCACAGAAGACTGGCGAATATAATGACAGGGTCCGGTAACGGATAATTCCAAGAGTATCAAAACCCGCGGTAGCGTCAGTAGTTGAAAGCAAACCTGACAAAGTCAAATTCGGTAATCTACGTCCCTTGGTCTGTCCTCTTGACTACTGAGGGGTCGCTCACTCGTCTATATATAATGCCCTCCGTGACAGCTAATGAACTTCGCGATGATTCACCGCTGCACGATCTGTAACCTCATGAAGCAGGAGAGCATTAATAGGCGGCTTGTCAGCGCTAAGTGGCTTTGTTGGAACCGCTGCTCAAGTACAGAAGGCGTTTGCCTCTAGTTTCTCTTTCTCTGTCCTCCATTATTAAATCACAATAGAAAATGCTCTGATTTGAGATCTTTATTTAAGGATTACACTAATATACACCTCAGTAATGGCCAACGCATGGGCATTGGACAATACTTCTTCTGTGAAACGTGTTTCAAAGCATGTGTTAACTTCTAAAGATCAACCTGCGCAATGAAATGTGGCAAATATGTACTAAATATTTGGTGTGTATTCTATGTTGACCCCTATTTTTTCTCCTTTTCTACAATATTTCATCTTTTCTTTATTATCTACAGGTGTTCATAAAAATATTGTTTTAACAGAAGATTAATAGTCAATATATTGTCGAGAACAACTCTTTACATTAAAGTACGGTATGCTAATAATAATGACCTAATAATTAATAACGTCATTATGCTAATATTTAAAAAAGAACATTGTTTAAAGGAACACAATTAAACAATAACTTAGTGTTCAATTTAAAACAACTTTCACAATCTTTGTCAAAATAATAGAGGAGACTTAAATGTTGTGACGAATTGATCAGCAAGAATCAATGTTTCTCGGCGACAAAATATTAAAATTACACTAATAATGTAATAGTTATTAATATTAAAACTGAATAATAAATTAACTACATTAAATACTACGTAATTTAAAATTTATAAAATTACCGTCATTAAATTTCTACAGAGTATACTCTGAGGATATTTTCGTCGAAATGAAGTTCAAGATGTATTTAGCAGAGAAAAGGGAAAATACTTTTTTAACTTGGATTTACCAAACTATTGTCAAACACAGGACGAGCACTTCATTGAGTACGTAAATTTATTTCGAAGTTTGCGTGTGTAGTTAACTCCTTCGCTTAAGAGTAACCTGCACTTTGAATCCCATCGGCTAAGAAATACTTCCTCGTCCCGTGCTAGAACGGAGCCGTAGGGGAGTTTTCAATTACGATTTCGATATATGCAATATCGCGAAGGGTACTTGTCATATTTAATGATATTATTAAGGGCATTATATATTCATTGAATTTGCTGCAGCAGCCCCAGGGACGCAATTCCTCCCGGGCCCTTCGCCGAGAGAAGGGAGCCCGCCGAACGCAATGGGGGGGAGGGGTCCACGGGGAAGGTGCGGAGAGGGGGCACCCCGCAACCCCTGAACAGGAATCGGCAGGCACCTGCGCGCAAGCGGTTCATCTCAAAAAATGCGCTCTTGATAAATGAAGAGAATTAACTGCATTTCAATGAACATCTAATGTTATTTTATATTGACTTCCAAAGGGGAAGGTTATACAAGTCTTCGCTTGTAGATTTTTTGTTCGTTCACCCAAAACTCTGGCAAATATACTCCAATTTACATTATTTTCTTTTTTTGTCTTCAAGGGTACCCTGGAATTACAGTCGACTCCAGATATAGTGAACTCGGATATAGTGAACCCTCGGTTATCGTTAACTGAAGTCACTGGACACGTTTCACTTACATTACAAAATAGCATAATAAGATTCTGTTATAGTGAACCTGAACCTCAGGTATAGTGAATGTAGGAAATACAACGTCCTGAAAGTTAACTCCCTCCAGGAAAAGAATATATCGCCTCAGTGTCACAAATTCCAATATCAGGCAGCTTGAAACAAAATCGTCGGTCAAAAGTCAAAATCAAAGAAGTCTCCCCTGGAGGTGGCAGACCCGGAATGGGCACCTTACTGACGACTTTAAGCCACTTAGTTTCATTATGGAAACAAAGTCTGTGTCCTGCGTGGGCTGCAACCGGTGGCGGCGACGTGCGATTGCTTGCTCCAGTTTCAATCAGTGTTACTTGATATTCCACGGGGTAAAGCGCGTTCAGTTTACTAGCGTCAGGAAGCATGCGACTGCCACAGCCTGGCGATATCGGTCGTCCCAAGCGGAAAGCGATCAGTTTCACTAGCCCATTGCGCCGTCATGCTACCGAAAGCATCTCGTATGTTATTAGGCGTGTAAAAGCAGCCTTCGGAGGGTGGGACGGTGTGCCATCAGTGCAGAATGCAGAATCAAGTATGGAGAGAGCACGAACCCTTTGAGAAGGATCAGAGAAATTACTAATGAAAAAGTACGAAGCAACAATTGAAAATAATTGATTTTTTAAGAACGAATAAATAAATTAAAAAGTTCAGTTAATGCTTAATGATTTTGCTGCATCTAAATTAATAAAATCAATCGATATGAAGAAATTCTATTTAATTTTGACATCATCGGGTATAGTGAACTTCGGATATAGTGAATCGGATATTTCTCCATGTAAGGTATTCATGAATATTAGCAATGAATTATTTCACGTACATTTTTTTAAATATGAGTAGATTTTGCGTACTTTTTCTTTAAATTATGGCAATTTCATTGAAACAGGATAATAAGACTTTTTCTACATATGTACGTTTTGTTCTAATAGAGAACAACTGTACAACTTACCAAATCAAATGGCGCAAATGCTATTTTCATTTTCAATTTTGAATTTTCAAGTCATACTGTTTATCCTTTGTATGTAATATTTTTGTCCTTTTTGTTAAAATTTGAAATGATGTGAGAGAAGAATAATAAAAATAATAAAAATCATCTTCTCTCTTCTGAATTTTCACGATTTTACGGCCACCCACGGGCTTTTAAAACTAGCATTAAGAAAGCAGAACTTGCGCACGATGCTAGATTTGCCTCTTCGGAATCTTCTGGTGGCGGCGCGGCGCCCCTTTCGCGCGATTTGCCGCGGAACCGCGAGACGGCGGCGGCGGCGCACACGGGCTGCCCGCAAGAACTCACCCTCCGCGCCGCCCCGGCGCCCCAAAGCCGCCCGCCTTTCCTCCACCCTCGCCGCCGCCCCCTGTTCCATCCCCCACCGTCGCCCACCGCCCACCGAACCCACCATCGCACTCCGTCCCCCTCCGTCCCCCTCCGTCGCCCTGCATCGCCCTCCGTCACCCTCCGTCGCCCTCCTTCGCCCTGCGTCGCCGTCCGTCGCCCTCGCCGCTCTCCAACGTCCTCAGTCGTCCTCTATCGCCCTCCGTAACGCCTACGTAGCCCCTCCGTAGCCACTCCATCGCTTTCTCCACTTCCTTCCGACTCCACCCTTCGGTGCAAGCCTCCCCCTACCGCCGATGCCGCCTCCGCCACTCCAAATCTCCCACTTTCTTGGCCAGCTCAACACCGCCTTCCCCGCAGCCCAACCCCTCGTCCAAATCCCCCTCGCGGATGCGGTCACCATCCCGTCGCCTTCGCCATTCCGCTGCTTACATCTGCAAGGCTTTTTCGCTCTCTACGTCCCTTCGCTGCATTCGCTCTCAAACGTCCCCTTTTCAAGAGAATTAAATTTCACGTCCTGTTCCTTCTCGACACCTATGTAAATGTCGTTCTGTCACTCCTGTGTTGGATTTTCTTGCGCTACCGTGCCATTACTTACGCCGTCAGCTTGATAGTAGTATTTGATATTACGGCTACAGCAAGTATGCGATCACCAGCTATATAATACTAATACCTTCTCATACTAATATTCGTATTTCTAATACTAATGCCTTCTCGTAGCTTGATTTTTCTTCTGCTCATTTAGATTCCGTGTGTTTTTCGCTGCCTCTAGTGAGAGTACCCTTGCGCCTTATTTCCCAAAGCGCCACTCCACCGCCGTTTTTGTCTCCGACATCTCCCTTGCCCCGTTTGTTTTCGAACCTGCCTCCTCCATCTTCCTTGCCGTCGCGCGTTGCCTTCTCCTTGAACCTTCCCGCTCTTTCTTTTGCTGTCCCTTCAGCGACGCCTTCCCTCGCCCCGCTCGCGCTATTTCCATTTCCCCGACCCACTCGCCGTCTCGGGGCGCGGTTGCACTCTTGCTCGCGGCCGCCATCCCACCTTTCGGTTAGTCTTAGTCGGGCCCTCTCGGGCCCTCCGTCTAGCCGCCGTCTCTCCTGCAGCGTCTACCTCGGGGATTTTCAGGTTCATTAGGATAGGATTAGGAGCAAGAAAATCTCCCTATAGCGTGTCTTCCCCTTGCCGGCGTCCCCTCCCCGCCCTTAAGTCCTCCGTCGAGACCTCAGCCCCCCTAAATCTCTTGACTTGCACGCTAAAAGTTGCTTCATTATTCATGCTCCGCCGAGAAGGTCAAGGATTAGTCGCCCGACTCTTTTTCTCTGCGTCCGGGATCGTCTTCCTACTGCTTGCTATGATTTTATTTCGCGGATAAGACTTTTGTAGTTAAGTCTGTCGCTTAAGATCACGACTGTCTCGATCGCCGTCTTGCGCCCTTTCCGGATGCTCTTTCTTTCTGTTCTTTCTTCCGGAGCAAACCCGTTTCTCATGCATGTAGTCCTTCCTCTCCGAGACAAAATATTTTCCTGTTTACTTATGGTTCGCCGAGGTTAGCTCGGAAGCTTTTACAGGAAAAAAGAACTTGGCGAAGAGCGCCATTTGAACGCCCCGTTCTCTTTCAGCGGGCAGAATTATCCTCTTCATCTGAAAGCAGATTTGTTCCGGAGCGCCAGTGCGATTACCACTCGGTGAGGGTGGGGCGTTGTCGCTGCCTTCCTGTGCAGCGCCGCCGCTGCCATTGTCAGAAAGAAAGGGCTCCCGGCAAGGGGAAGAATCGCCTTTATTCACTATCGTTCGCCGTCTCTATCGCCTACATCGCAGCAGTCGCCATTCTCATCGTTTCACCACATTTCAATGGCACTAAACGTATTAGAATATCTTCTAAGTCTGTGCTCGAGAAAATGCTTAGTTCATTTACTTAATTTCTTATATTTAGCATGTTAAGTCCACTCTTATCCCTATTGTCTTTCGTCGTTGTAATAATGATGCCATCATTTATTTAACAGCTTCACCTCTTAGATTGAGCTCATGAAACTTCATCAGTGAACGCAGTAAAAGAAGCAATAAAAATGAATTCCTTTTTCAAGCCATCCATCTGAGGTAAACAGAGAAGTGAGCTGAAAATCTTAATTAATATCAGCCTTCTCTGTCTCTCCATCGACAATTCGAAATCGGAGCCGACAAATTTATTACGTTCTCGAGCGATGACCGTTCAGAACAGCACTGTCGCTGACTCCACAATAACCGCCACAGATCACCGCCGCAACCGCCACCTGTGACAACTAGTCCTGCGGACGAGGGGGCGTGCCCCAGCAGCCGCCGCCGTCGCCGCCTCCACCGCGCGCAGGACAATGGCCCCCCCTCCCTCCGCCCCGCCCCGCCCCCCATCTCCGTTCCCGGAGCCGCACGGCATGAATTAGAGCATCCGAGACGTGACGAAAATGCAGGATTTCTCCGATTCAATTTGTCGGATTTCCGCTCCGTGCTTTCGTTAATGCTGACTTCCTTTCCGGGAGCAGTTTCGCTTGATATGACGTTGCAGCAACATTGCGGAGCCGGGCAGCCTTTGTGCCGTCTGACTTGCGACGCGGCAGGCGCTGGCGACGCGGCGCGGCGCGGCGCGGCGGCCGGAGCGAGGACAGAGGGCAGGGACCTCCGCGTCCACGGCGGTTTGGCCCATTCGCAGAGCGACTAGCTCCCAATGATTCCGATTCTGCAACGCACCTTACGATTCGCAAACGAGAGATAGGTGCTTCCCATGAGCGTTAATGCTTCACAAAACGTTATTGACAGTCGAAAGCTGAAGAATGTCATTATTTGACTCTACCAGAAAAGTATTGGTAATATTAAAAGCATACATTGTAAATGAATGTTTGCAAAAAATTGATGGCCGTTATACACAAGTTATAATTGTATCAAAATCAAGTTCTTTAAGAATATACGTTACTGTTGACGTTACTGTTTGTTTCCCTTCTCACAAAATTCTCATGCATTAAAAACTACCCTAATAATCCTGTAACAATAATTAATATGAGAGAGGTTTAAGAATAATTATGCAAACACTAGTTTAAATATGTTAATATTATACAATGGAGTATTCTCTTTGCATTTTCGAGAACATTTTGCTGCTCAGAAACGAGTGTGGACATTGTTTCATCTTAGGCCATGAAGTTCATTTGTCATGTTATTTACACAATACTGAGTGTCAATTTTCTTAAACGGGAACATACTCTGATTTGTTCTAGAAATACCGGCTGTATAAGCGGCATTAATAAGTTCCTAATATTTCTAATTAGTCTTCCTCTTTCTTAAGAAGTAGTTACTTCACTTTCAAAACCCTCCTTTAAGAAGTCGCGATGGCGGGGCCATTCATTTTCAACTTCAACATAAAAAAACACACTAACAAGGAAAGCATGCAACCCTGAGCATCACAATACGAGAACAATAGAATATGCTACATTACAAACCGTGTAAGGCATTCCATACTATAGTTCTCACGGACGTGTAAGAAACTGTAAAAACGTTATCTATGCTACTGGTACTTGAAAGTGTCGTTAAGACTAAAGGTATGCACAGATCGTAGCAAAACCCTGTAATTCAATAGTGCCCACTCGATTGTTTAATTACGATAATTACTTCTTCCTCCATGGCGAGAATGTCTCTGATGGCTGTCGTGGTGGGGAGCTATTCTGGCGCCTCGGACAGTAAAGGCATTGTGTGAGTGAAACAGGTTCTATAGTAATAAAGCATGGGTGCGTTGATAACAGACCATGCCAGCGAGTGGCCAGTTGCTAGTTGCTAGTTGCTAGCTGCTAGTTGCTTGCTAGTAACTAGCTAGTTGCTAGTTACTAGTTGCCAGCAGTGGCAACAAAAAGGAAAGAGGTGATAATAGTAGAATTAAACTATCATTAATTCTTCTAGTTTTATTACACTGTAGTGTGTACGTATGTTGGCCGTTTTCGAACATTTTAAACACAAAATACTTCTTGAAAATTTATTTAAAAATGCACTTACATATCGTTGATACATAAATTGTTTCTGAAATTAGTACACATTTTTCACAAACTTGGACAGAAATGAGTTCAATAATGAGAAGAGAGTTGATGTAAGTCTTTTGGTAAAACATTAAATACATTTTCCCAGAACTCTCTATGAAAATAGAAGTGCGTTTTCTTCATTTAATACAAACGTTTAAAGCTATATATTCAGGGTTAATGCAATGTTTTGTAAGTCTGACATTTTTTAACAAATAGATACAAATCAGACAGAACGTTGAAGTTCCCTACAACCTAAATTGCAGTGCGATTTGATCGAGTACATATGAATCTTGCAAAAGAATCTGATGAACAATTCTTTAGCATTTACGACAATTTTACACAGAAATTGGAATTAATATTATAACATTAACTACATCAAAGGCATTAGTAAAAATAAGAAAGATGCGAAATCGTGCATTACCGTGTGTTATTGTTAAACCTCTTAGTAACAGTAGTACCTAACCTTCTGACATGTAGCATATGTCATGGGCATGTCTTCTGACATGGCCATGCACTCTGTGTAAAAATTACTGCCTCAACTAAACTGCGTCCCATAATCAAACTTGATGGATGTCCTCAAAAGACCTCGATCCGTTCCCCAATGAGCTAACCAATCGTAACCTCAGAGTAACTTCTCTAAATGGTTTTATCTGACATACATGGAATTTTACATTTGAAAATGTAGATGCGTCTAGTAACGATACGTGAAACGGTTATCATTTTGTCAATACGTTTTCTACAAGCGTATGTTGAAAATTGTACGGTCACATTTATAACATATCGAAAGAGAGTTGTAACGTAAGAAACAACCTTTCCATTCTCAGGCCGCACAATACGGGCACCGCGGTGGTCTAGCGAAGGGCGTGGAGATACGACAAGCAGCAGCGGAGTGATGGAAGCGACCGCAGCCGGAAGCGCCACCCCTCGCTCCCCTGCGGCACCCCGCGGCGCGCGCCTCGCCGGGGGCTGCGCGCGCTAATAAGATACCGGGGGCCTCCGTAAATTTCGAGCAGACGCGCAGGCGGGCGGGCGGGCGGGCGGGCGGGCGCTCGCGATCGGTGCGTGGCGCTGTAAAAACAATTGCAAGAAACCCGTTTGGCGCACCGGAACGCGCCGGCGCCCTCGCCTGCTCCTCCTCCTCCTCCGCCACCGCCGCCTCATCGTCGTAAACTTGTTCCGGCGGGAGACGCGTGCAGCTAAACCCCCTCTTGCTCTCTTTCCTCCTCTCCCCCTCCCGCCGCAGACTTCCCCTCCCTCCCGCGCGGTTGCGTCCTCCAGCCCGCCCGCCCGCCGCGCCGACTCACGCTGCGCGCGGAGCAGCGTTTTATATTTCGGCGAGACGTCGTCAATCCAGGAAACCTCATATTTCCTGTTTCCTGCAGCAATTGTCTCTGCACCGGATAGCCACCGCCGCCGCCATCGCCGCGCGGAGCCGCTCAGCGACGCGGAAAGTCGGCGGAGTGGGGTTCCAACCCCGTGACCCCCCGCCGTCGTCCCCGATCCCCCCCACTCCGTCCCCCGCTCCCAGCGCACCCCCTCCCCGCGCCCATACCGGCCGCGCGTACCCCGCTTCCACCCTTTTTATGCCCCACCCCTCTCTCCCGCCCGCACCACCACCCTCCGTGGTCGCCGCCGTGTTTTGCTGATTCAAGTGGCACAGCTGTGGCCGTATCCGCCGCCAGTGCCGTCACTTTCACCGCCTCAGACGTTGTTGCCACCTGCGCGCTTCTGTCAGCGTCAATCATTGTCAAGCTGTTGCCATTGTATCACCCCGGCGGACTCAATCCTCGTCACCATATTCATCGCTTCGACGACGCCAACCCCGTCGCCGTTACCATCCACCTCTCCGTCGCTACCGCCTCCGCTCTCCTTAATCGAGATGATGATGTTCTATAAAACCCTGTAGATACGCAGTTCCCGCTTACGAATATCTCGTGTTGTTCCCGGCCTGATTGCTTTATTGTCTTCCTGTGTGCCTTCCTGGCTCGCTGGCGGGCGCGCCGACGGGCAGGCGGGCGGGCGAGCGGGCGGGCGAGTGCGATGGCTCGCTGCCTGCTGGCTGAGTGCGTTCCTTACGAACGAGCGCCGCTCGGCTTATCTGATTCCGCCTCGTTTGTGTGTTTGGTTACTTCGTTCGTTAGCCGATCTGTCTTGGACGGGGCTGCATCTGGCCGTTCCGTGTTATGATCACGGCAACGAGTGTTTTTTGCGCCGTGAATGTCTCGTAAACGGACAGTTTTCATTGGTTACCGTGGGTCTAGGATAATAAATAGGCGTTGCTTTGTGGGAAAGTAAAAATGTAATAACAGATAATTACACTTGTTTCAATTGAGTAAATTGTATTAACACAATCATAATTTCTAAGTCCATTCTTGTAACGGATCTCCAATAGCGATTATTCACCCGAACAATGATTTAAATATAACATAAACTTCCTCTTCACATCCATTAGGCAGAGAGAGTCGCAGTTGTTTAATTTCGAAGTATTGTTAAACAATCTATTTATTCCAAGCTTTGATAACAAATAATATTAGGATGATTAATACGCCAACAGTTTAGTGTAGATCTTCTTCACAATTCCAGACAAAAAAATACACATTTTTGGGGATTCTTTCGTGAATATAGGGCACAAACACATCTCCGAAAGCTTAAAGAAAGAATTCTCACATTCTCTTTTGTACGCAGTGACAGTGTTGGCCTGTGTTATCGCTGTTAGAAAGTCGGGGACCGGGACGCGCTCTCACAGGCAAGCCGCCACCGTCGCCCTCGCCGCGGCGTCGGCGGCGTCGGCGTCGGCGGCGTCGGCGTCGGCGTCGGCGGCGTCTGGGACGTCGCGCGGCGCCGCGTGCACGCTAAGCAAGCATTATAATCCCGAGATATTCCGAGTCGGCTTCCCCCGCCGCCCGTTGGTAAATTGGGTTTAACCATGACAGGTGAGTCACCTGACAGCTGACGCGGCGGGCCGGCCGGCCGGCTGGCCTCTGAGGGCGGGAGGGAGTGACGCGGGGCAACGCGGGGAGGCGCGGGGCGGGGCGGGGAGGGAAGACACGCGCAATAAACCGCCGCTTACGCGCGCTCCGCGGCTCAGACGTCGCCATAAATACGGGTTAGAGCGCGCTACTTTTATTCGGAGATTAGCGCAGATTTGGGGAATAGGCGTCTAATTTTCTGGCGCCGCGCATGCGATGCGGGGCGAGGATGTTGGCAGCGTGGACTTCGGGTAGGCGAGCGATCGCGTTGCTTCTTGAGTGACAAAGGAGAACTTGGTTCGTTGATATTGTGAAGGTACTAGTTTATGCGATGGTGTCTTCCATGTTCCTTCGCATTTCAAATGCATCGTTATTTATCGCTTTCACCAGATGTATTCATTAAAATAGTGAAATTTTCTGTGCATTAGTTTGTCCTCTAATATGACTAATATTATATTTCTCTGCTTTATTGGAATCGAACAAGTCTTTTTTCTGTACCATTCCAATAAAAATGATTAATATTTCTAAGTACCTTCATGAATGTTTTACACTGATATAATTACATTCCTTTAGATCACTATAGTACACTTACCCAATGTCAGTCAATACACGTTCAAGAAATATGTTTGCGGAATTAAATGCACAAAGAAGTAGTGCGAAGTAAGGACGTAAAATATGGACGTCAAAATCTAATAACTAATTGTAGATTCGTATCTTACGTATCTTAAATGTCCAACCAGTTTAATAAATATATATTCCATACGCCAACCTCATTTACCTTCATACTTAAAAGGCACACTTGAGATTGAAATAATATTCTAACGGGAATTGTGTAATGTAAAACCTGAAGGAATTACGTACTTTAACCTCCAAGAAAACATATAATTTGAAAGGTATCAAACGTTCAACGGTGTTTCCTCTCATGATAATATACTACGCCGAAGTACTTAAAGTACCGCTCTCCATTCACACACCGCACTTCCAGTACGCACGAGGAATATTAGCCGACAAGCTCGGTAACGAGTTGCATCTACTCGTTAATTAGTTCTGGCAAGACAATGCCGCGCCTCAAAAACCGTACCTTTACAGCAAACAGAGTTTCCCAGCGACCGCGCGAATGCCGGGAGCGCCCGACGCATGACCGTTCCTATAAGAACCTCAGCCTAATTGTGGGTGCGTAGCCTCGATCTCTCGCGAATGGCGCCGCCATAAAGCTAGCGAAAGCGCGGCGCGGGCGCTGAAGCGGCCAGCGCGTGCCTTGGTCTCGGCCGCGCCAACAGACACCCTGGGAGTGCCCCAGGGGCCGAGTTCACGGCCGACGTGTCGTCAAGACGAAATATCCTCCGGGGAAGTGAAGCTCATGAAGAAAAAGACGTACTTATCACTTCGTACAAACAGACTGTAGTTTTCTAGTTCCCCCCCCCCCACAAAAAAAATTAAAAAATTGAATTATATAAAAAAATGAGTACGTTGCAGTTCCGAGTAAAATATATTAAATAAAAACTAATGCTATACCTGTTTTCAAGTCTAATGATTTTTGAGAATTAGTATGGTATTGTATTCAAATTTGAATGAATAGAAATGTAGTTGAAAGTCATTAAAATATTTTGTGAAAGAAAAGCGTTTCAAGAAAAATGTTTACGATTCTCGGTACATGATATTTCCATGTTTTCCTTGTGTTTCCACTGTTTCCTTAATTCATAATTGCGGAAAGTAATGATTCTGTTAGTGGTCGATGTGCTGAGAAAAGGGATGGTCGATGGAAGAAGGCTGCAGGTGGAGGGAGGTGCGGAGGTGCCAAGTGGCGGACAGAAGGAAGCGGCGGGAAGCTCAGAGCGACGTTTCCGCTTGGGTGCGCTGTCCACAGCGGTGGTGGCGGCGGTGCGCGAGTGGTCTTCGCCGCCGCCCCCGCCGCCTCTTACACCGCCTCCGTCTCCACCGCCACCTCCTCCGCCGCCGCCGCCGCCGCCTCGGCCACCGCCACCGCCAACACCACCACCGCCGCCATCGCCACCACCGCCACTGCCACCACCACCGTCATCACCGCCACCACCGAGACGGTCGCCACCGCCGCCATCGCCACCGCCACTTCCACCGCCGCCTCCGGCACCACCACCGCCACCGCCTCCTCCGGCACCACCACCGGCACCGCCACTGCCATCACCGCCACCGCCATCACCGCCATCGCCATCACCGCCACCGCCATCGCCGCCACCGCCGCGACGGTCGCCACCGCCGCCACCGCCACCGCTGTCGCCGCCGCCGCCGCCGCCGCCGCCGCGCCGCCGCTGCCGCTTCGCGGTGCGGCGCCGCGAAGTGCATAAGCTAAGACCCGTAAGGCCGCGCCGGCTTACGCTCTGCGGAAAGTGGCGGCACCGCCTCCTCCGCTCCCGCCTCCGCCGCCACTGCCGCCACCGCCGCCGCCGCCGCGCGCCTCAGGTACCGCCACGCCTCCGGGAATCATCAAAGACGGATTTTAGCCTAAAGAGAGGATTTAACCGGAACCGGCTTCGGCGGCGACCGAAGGCGAAGAAAACGCAGAAGGAAGGGAAGAGGGCCCTGAAGATTTTTTTTCTCCTTCTTTCGCTTCCTTTCGCCGCCCAAGCGGTTTTCGCTTTCGCAGTTTCGGAGATATAAAAATATAAGCAGAAGAACACGTTAAAAATCGGGATATTTCTTCCTTTTTTCGCGTCTTTGCGTCCGCTTCCTTTCTCGAGACGTGTATGCCGGGCGACATATCCTCGGCTTGGAGATTGCAGTGCATTAGAACGCCTCAAGAGTCCACAATCCAGACTTTTCTCCTCTATATATACAGTTTTTAAGAAGAGCCAAAATCCTTCTTTAGATCGTGTAGATCCTTTCTTTTCATGGATGTATGCTTCTCGGAGTTTTGTGGCGTCGGCGCCGACCGCTGTGGCCAAGACGACGGACGATGACTGCCGATAAAATGTAAGCTGACTTAATGGCTAGAAGGTGTTCCGTCTTTCAGGCCCCGGTGCCCGAGCCTCGCCCTCGCGGCTGTGCGGCGCGACAGATTGTGCTGCGAGAGAAGACGAGACGCTGCTGTATCTTTCCACTACGCTCCCTTCAAAAGAGGCATGGATTATAGCGCAGATAAAGTTTATACGGCCTCTTGGAGTGCGCTAATGCCAATTCTCTTACAGATCACGTTTTAATGGCTTTAAAGCCTTCGTAATACGTACGAAGAATGACCAACTGCGTATTTTCTGTTGGAGTAGCAAACAGTAAAATGGCCAACCACTATCTGCCGACTGAGGAAGACTTCACAGAGTTACGTTTCAAGTGTCGAATTACGGGTAGAAGTACGCATAAAATGAAGTAGTAGATTGCTGAAAGTACTTGTAACGTGATTATTTAAAAACTATATAATAATATACTTCCAAGCACTTATATCCTTTTGTTGTCTAAGTTAGAATCTACAAACTGCTGTAAGTGTAAAATATTCAGCATCGAGGTTTTATAAAAGATAATAAAATTGCTTTTATTTACTGCCAAACAAGCGTTTAGTTCACTACAGTCACGATTATTTCTGGGATAACTAAAAATATACTTACTTTATATGGAAAAGAACGTTACTCAATTTAAAAACTACATCAATTTAAAGCTCTCACACAATTTAGAAAGATTAACTTCATTTCTAATGTTAATATTGAGCTATTTGAAATTTCAGTATTATTGAAATATTTCCTTTCATTTTGGATTACTTGGCAGCGTTACTGTGATCTTCAAAGAGTTATTTTATTATTGCGATTTCTGATTATTTTCATCATTAATGCTTTGGGACGATATTGGGTATATCTTTCGATGAACGAGGCCTAACATTCTCAGACATTTATTCATGTTAGTCTTGTAAATGATGAACATTTTGATCATTAAATACTTTAATTTCCGAACTCATTAATATACATTTTTTCAAATTTCACCTTACAGAAAGTGCAGAATATAATATTTGGAAACATTCTCAAGTAGCGTGATAATTTAGTTTTCTTTCCAATATTATTTATATTGCAGATATTAAGTTTTTTTTCAAGAGACACGTACATTTTTCACAATGTGTCTTTTCTCGGCTTCGTAGTTTAATAGAAAAGAGTGTTTCAAAATATCGTAGAGAAATAAAACCTCTTCTTACAAGAACGTTTTCTGGAAACATTTTGAGGACGTCTGAAAAACAACAAACGTTTGAGCGTTAATAAAAAGTGCCATTTTGAGATCGTATGTACGTGAAAACTTTTGAAATTTTGAGAAATTTCGTAAGAGATCAAAGAATAATTTGCGCTCACCAATCCATTAAAGGATGTAATGCAAATATAAACGATGTGTGAGATATTTAAAAGAAGTATGTGTAATTTTTTAAGTAAAAATAAGTAATTCAGAAATTTGAAATTTGAAGAATGAAATTTTTTACAGTGTGATCATAAAGTCTGATCATAAAGTCTGATCATAAAGTTTTAAGAATAAAACTGAAGCCTTTTTTTTCTTAATATTGTTGTTTGTTTCATGAAAATTGTCAGAAGTTAACTCAAAATTACCCGAAAACGACTCATTACAATACACAAATTGTACACTAAACGTCAAAGGAGAAAAAGTTTCGTTCCTCTAATCCCCTAATTTCTTATTACTAAAAGCTCTTTGTCCCGAGCTGAACACAGACCGTACGATGGAACCGACCTTTCCCACAGCAGCGAACACTCCCCCGAAATTGCCGAAGAAGAAGTGGCCCCAAAAGGTAGAAAGCCTCGCATGTGATCGCGGGTGCGGCGGGAGGAGCCATGTGCGCACGCGCGGTTGACGAACTCCGGCGGTCACGAGCACCGCTGCGGCGCCGTTCCCAGCGCCGCCCACTCGGCCGCCCCGCCGCCGCACGGGTTAGCGCTTAATATTCACGCGCCCGCCCGCTCACCCGCCCGTCCTCACTCTCTCGTCCTCCCGCCCGCGCGTCCTCGCGCGCGCGCGCGGGCGCACTCACACCATAAAATAAACACGTCCGCGCGCTCCCCGCTACTGTAATTATCCCGGGGAATTACCTACGAATTACCCGCGCAGCGTCGGGCGCCCGGGCCATAAGAAAGGCGCCGGGAAGAATGTGTGAACGCCCCCGCCCCGCCGTGCGAGCGGCCGCCGACACCCGGAGCCTGCGAGTGTGGCCTCGCTCGCACCCGGGCGTTCGCCGGCACTGTGTGCTGTTGCGGGATCTTCTGTTCTACTTCATTTTCTGTTCTTGTTCCTCTTCTTCGGATTCGTCATCTTCTTCGGCTTCGGCTTTTTCTTCGGCTTCGGCTTCTTCTTCTTCGGCTTCTTCTTCAGCTTCTTCGTCTTCTTCTTTGGTTTCTTTTTCATCTTATTTATCGTCTTCTTTTCGTACCGTCTCTGAGGCAGTGTGCTCGTGTGTAGACTGGAGGCAAGAAATCGTGACGGTCCGTCATGATGGTTAATGTCTATTCTGTCCTAGTTATCTCAGAAACAAATGCCAGGAATTAGCGTCTCATTCCAATTTTAAATATTTATTCTCCTTTATGTTCACCAAAGCTTAATAAAAGGCTGACAGTAACTAATAGATGATAAATCATTTGGTAGCTATCACATTAATACTATTTTTTTGTTTCTAACGGTTATTATTGCTGTAAGTTGATCTAACGAAATTATTAAAGATACGCAAACCAAGAACACTCCCATAAATAAAAGATAATATATAAAGTTCTTAAGTGTGTTATTGTTTTTGGAATATAAATTCAGGTAAAATTAAAATAATGTATTAAGTGTATCATTCAATCTCTACAACTGGTTACTGCTTCCGTTCAGTAATGTCTCGATACTGATTGATTTTGAATCTTCCAAGTTTAAAAAATCTTGCAAAAACGATGCAATGGGAGACATCTAGACATTTCGGATGGTTGCCTGAATATTGTAACTGCAGTGGACGTTTCCACGCCACTATTTCTTTTCGCAGCTTTCACATTAAGTTTATTGTGTGCCATTCAACATGTTTATCATCATGGAGTATGATACTTCATATCATATGAAGTTACTCATTTATTGATAAGTTTAATGGATATTTAAGATAAAAGCTGCAGTAAGTTCATGGGATACAATCGGTGACAAGCTTATACGAAATATCTTCATTGTGCATTTTATTGTAGTTTACTTCCTACACAAATATCATAAATGACAGATCTCTTTTTGGATATGATACGTGTAACTCTTGAAGATCAATAGCAACTCACATGCCTTCTGTGAAGTATGCAAAACTCTGCTCGTAGACTTTGCGGCAGAGACAGTCTGCAGCATCTGTCAGCCGCACCTACCCATCTTCATTTTCATTCACGGAGCGTAACTAGGCAACCGTTCGTATGACTGGGCGGAAACCATGTTAATTTCTCCACTTCCTGTGACAAACACAGTCAAGTGCTTGTTTCTCTTAAAATTTAATTTGTATCCTTAATATTGATTTGTAGGGAACCATATGCCTCAGAGAAACCAATATTTGATATTCATCAAGTTAACGACTAAACACCAAGGAATAATATAATACAGAAGAGGTTAAAATATTACATCTCGGAAACCTAGTTGATTTCATTGTGCATCAGAACCGGTTTATCAAAAAGAAAATGTGTAATGCCATTCACAATAAGATACAAATTTTAATGAATTCACATGCTTATCCACGTAATAATTCAGTGAGTCATTAACACGATAACTGGATATTGTACATCACAACAATGGGAAATAGATTCCTTATGAAAATAGATTTCTTCCTTATGAAGCCTTTCCACGTATTTTTTCAAACATTCGTGAATTGTAGGAACTCTAGCAGCAAGCACAAACTTTTGAAGAAAGTGTAGCCCTTTACTATGATATCTTATATTAAATAATAAACGAAAAGAAAAAAAATGAATCAACATGTCGGGAAAAAGCAAGACGATTAAGATTAAAATAAAATTATGATTGCAGAATTGCGGAAAGAAATTGATGGGAGACTTAATTGTGTAAGTAAAGAAATATACCAAAATGACTAGAATATTTACGTTTAGAATTGCTTTTCCCGACTCATATTGACCCCGAGCCTTTTATTGACCAGGTCAGTATCAGGACATCGACCTAGAATGCATGTTGAATGGATGGGATGGTGCGCTGAACTGTTTCTGAAACATTTCTTCTGCTTACTGAGCGCGTTTGCTTTGGTTTGTTCTGCTCTTCCGGCGGGGGACAGTCGGTTTCCCTTTCCTGTTTTTGCGCCCTGAAACACAACAAAATCGAGACGTGTATATAAAAGGACATCGTCCTCCGCACGTCTTGAGAGTTCACGTCCGACATCCGGGACGCTGCCTAGCGGGACTGGAGACTGCTCGAACGAGATATGGAGCCGCGCGATTTTTGCTGCGGCAGTATTGCAGAATCTCACTCTTCCCTAGTTATCTTTTCACGTAAAAAGCGAATTTTGATTTATGAAAAAATTAATTTGGAATCTTCTTTTTATTTCCGGAAGGAAAGGATCTTTTCCACGATCTTCTTGAGGATTCTTTCTGGCACAAAATGCGTTTCATGATCCTTTTTTTGTACTCTAATACTAACTCAGCACACTTTTACTGATAGAAGAAATTTCGTTTCTGATGTTTCTATTCGTCTGTGATGACTCACTTTAGGTGACCACGTTTTTGAACCATACAATAAAATGGGAATGCCCATAACTTTATAAAATTTTATTTGCATTTGTGACTTGTCTTCTATTTAAGAGATCGTCGTATATTGGATTTGGAATTAAGAAATTTATTCTTTCCAACATTCCGATATTTTATCTAGTTTACTGACAATGTATTTCATGACTAATGATCTACATTACGATACTCCTGCGATGATCACATCACAAGTGAAGTGTGTTTTGAGTACCACAATAGTAGATAAGCGCTTTTTTGGAATCTGCTCTTAGATTTGAGATAAGTTAGGCATCTCTTTCTTGTGGGAGTGATAACTGACGGTAGAAACAATCTACAGCAAAGTGGACTTCGAACAAGTTTAATAGAGCAGTAAGAATTTATTTTCAAAAGTCAGTCGGAAAACATATATTTATACAGAAAGTGATGAAACATAATTCAATGCCAGATTTTTCCATCCATGTAATAAGAATGAAATTTATCTATAGGTGTTTGAATATTTTTATTAAGACATAATGCTGATAATCTTAGTTGAATATCGCTTGAAAATAATTACATAATATGATAACATCACTGCACCAAAATAGCATTTTTTTTATTTTTGCGTTTCGTCTTATATCTTTCTACTGAACCTGTGTTAGCATAAGATAAATTCGTACCTGCATGGATTCAGTGATAACTAGGTAACATTAAGCTTGTCGCTAGTGATAAGTGCGCCAAGAATGCGCTAACTATCCTGAAATTTTGAGTTGTGTTAAGAATTAGAAGTGTTCAGAGAGCCAAACGTCTATTTGTGTGCATGAGGGGAATACTTATGCAAACAGTAAATATTTCGCATTCTTCACTGCTTCTACGATTACATTTCTGTATGCTCAAGAGGATCTTTCATATATTGTTCTCTTCGTTGTTATTGAAACATGCCCAGAGCATTTTTGAAGTAATATGTTTTCACTAAATAATCAAAACAGAAGAGATGAATCAGAGCATAAGCCAAACCTTACTATGATAAAAAATCCAGACACTTTCATTAAAATCAAGACTTTACATAATACATGATATTTAACCTAGCAGGGACAATAAATATGAACACTTTGAAGTTACATGTGAAAAAGTTTTAACTATAAATCATCCAAAGGCTTTGAGATATTAATGGCTCGTTGAAGAGGTTGTTGAAGAGGTCAAATTGCAATGAGGAGAGTCGAAAGATGATCAAATCAGTTTAAGCTGAATAAGAGCTGAACGACCATGCGAGGAGATGCAAAGAAAAAAACAACAGACAGGACAAGCAAAAATAACGTTTTTTTTGTTCTGATTTTAGAGACAATATTTTGAATCATGAACCAGAAACACTATTATATTTGGTTCTTAATATTTCTTTATGTCTGTTTAATCGTAATTTCATTAGCAATTAAATACCTTTCAACAGGCAAAAATACCATTTACACTCTAAGAAAAAACAATACAAAAATGTCCTTTTTTCCTTCTCCACTCAGACGACGTTTCGACCCTCATTAATGAAGTCTTCATCGGGTTCTCTCACGGAAAAGCCCTCCTTATGCATACTGTAGTATACATGTTCCATGAATGCAAGTGTGTCAAATATCGAACGCCTCTCCAGACCATCTTGACGATGGTTCGGCTACGCGTTTTTCGGCGCGGCGCTGTACAGCCCGCGGCATTTGCTGCTGCCGCCTCCGCCGCCGCCGCCGCCGCCTCCGCCGTCGTCGGACCGACGCTAATCCCTTCTGAAAACGCCGAGCACCGGTGCGCCGCGCCGCGTCAACTTCCGCCGAGAAATATGACATTATTCAAACCGAAACGGGAGGTGCGGGGAGCCGCTGCCTCGAGCAAATAAGCCGGCGAGGCGTTAAGAGGTTTTAAAAACAGATCTACGGAGAAATATTCCTGGTCTAAGCTCGAAAGAGTTATATGTAAGACGCAGCGCTGGCTGCTTGGCTGGCTTAAGACGTCCTCGTCGGCGTCTCCCGCTTCTCCCACGTTGCTTCCACGCCCAGATCTTCACCTGCTTTGCCTTCATGCCTCGTGTCTTTTTCATGATCTTCACCCACTTCACCACCTTTCCCCATGCATATTCCGTAATCTTTGCCTACTTTGCACACCCTGCCATCGTCGGCGTCCCCTGCTTCTCCTACGTTGCTTCCATGACCAGGTCTTCACGAGCTTTAACACCCTGCCTCGTGCATCCTCCATGATATTCGCCTACTTGACCACCTTTTCCTATGCCGCCTCCACGATCTTCGCCAACTTTATTCCATTTCCTATGAATCCTGCATGATCTTCCCCTACTTAACCACTTTCTCTTTATCTCCTCCACGATCTTCGCCTACTTATATTCAATTTCCTATGAATACTACATGATCTTCCCCTACTTAACCATGTTCTCTTTATCTCCTCCACGATCTTCACCTACTGTGTAGACGGCTGCCATCACCGGCGCCTCCTGAGTTTCATTCCAGAGCTGCCATTGCCGTCGAGTTCGGTAGTCTTCACGTACTTTTTCATTTCTTCCGCCTGCATGCCAAATATTTTCTCACCACTATCGGTCATTGGCTGGCCGTGACTGTCTGCACTGACATTCTTTTTGCAACCGCAGAAGATACCGTTCTCTTCAAAATACTGGTCCCTCTTTGGAGTCAACTCGTACTTACTTTCCCACCGGCAGTCAAGCATCGCCAACGAGTTCTGTCCCACATATCTCTCGCCACTATCGATTATGCTACTGACACTTCTCTGTAATCATTCTCACTGCTGTCTGTTCAGCCAAGTCGGCGCTGTCAGCCAAGTTGCGATTTGAAACGACACGACTAACACATTACCAACGTACATCCTCAATCTCATCTCCGATTCCAAAATTGTAGACGTACCTTTTACGACCCTTCCCCTTCAAGAAGACTTTGCTTGTGAACCCAATTAGAACGTCTCCGCGTTAGCTGCTGTCAGCAAACTCGTTTCATACTACTTCCACAATCCGATATCTCCATTGTCTCATCTGCCTCCCATATAGGCGTGTTTTCTTCACTATGAACATGTTCCTAAACAGTATTCGTCCATACCTAAAATGATTGGTTTGATGGACGAGTGATAGTGTGAATGGGTGATTTATGATAATACGGTAAGAATGATATATCTATGATAGAGTGAAAATCAAGGTACTCGTCAGAATCCCAAGAAAACCTGCCGCATACCTGCTTTATCCGCATCAAATTCCACATGGATCGACCAGAATTAGAACATCGATACTCGAAGAAACTGAGAGGCCTCTGGCAGTAGAACCACGGAGACCTTACTTCAAACAAACGTTCCGGGCCCTTTTCCAATGTATAAACTAAATGCATTTCTCCATGCAGAAGAGATACTGTATAACGCTTAATTTGAATTAGAAGTAAACACATTAATTTTTTTGGAATGAATTAAATACCCAGGTCACAATTAAGTCGCGGGTAGCGGCAAGGAACCCCAACTGCCCCCCTCCCTCTTGTGGGTGACCCTGGGATTAGAACCCCGGTACCCAGATGTGAGCGGTCTGACCACTACGCAACGGGTCGCCCCTGCCCGCATACTCATCGCGGTCACTACCTTTCTCCATCTCCGCCTCCACCGCCGGCCGCCATCGCCGCCACCATCGCCGCCGGCTCCTCGCTCTCAGGGAGTCGCCCGCTCTCCTCCGGCGCGCCCGCCGCCGCCGCCTCCGCCTGCGCCGCCGCCGGTCTTTTGAATAACAGGTCGCAATAAAAAGAAGAAGCGCGCTTGAAAGAAGTCGTGGCATTCATCCGAGGAGGGACAAAGGGCAGATTAGGCCGGGCTTAGCCGCGCCCCGGGGCAACGGCCGCCTGTAAGCCGGCCAGATTAAAAAGCTACTGGCGGTGGCGAGGACGCGACGAGGACGCGGCGTAGGAGCGGTCGTCGAGGACACGCCAAACGCGCCTTTGGTGCTCGCGGGTTTGATGGCGGTCTTGAGGGTTTCGGTCTTTCATCGGAACTGGCAGAGAACACTGATTACCTCGAGTACATTTGTTAGCCGGTCATTATCAATGTTAACTTTCGCCACATGTTGTAGTTTCTGTTCGTACTTGGAAGACTGGAAAACGGAATAACCTTGGATTTTTTAATAGAAAGTTATATTCAAGGAAGAAATATTTCATGTCTGCTAGGTTGATTAATATAAGATCTCTTTCTGATTCTCACGCGAGACACACACTTTGTTATTACTTTCCCAAACACAGTCACCAACTCCTGATAGGCGTTTACGCAATAATGAAATAAGACCTGCATCGTAATGTATATTTACTTCAGCAAAACAATATGACAGTACGTCGCCTTCAAATTATGAAAATATAAATGTTGGAGCATTTCCACTCAGCATTTATACATATCTAGGCTTATTTTGAAGACTGGGCTCAAAAATGTATCTTCACTGGGGCAGGAATGCTGGCAAAGAGTTGAGGCAAGTTGAGAAATTTTGCAGGCGCTTTCACACTTCGTCGTTAGTAGTCCTGTCGCGAGCTATGGAGAGTTGGGAGGTCATCACTACTCGCTACGTGGAACATGGGACGCGTGACAGGCGTACTTACGCTGCACCGAGCCAATTATAAACATAGCGGAACTAATGCTTGGATAACTTTTTGCGTCGAAACTGCAAAAACAAGTATTTTAATTCCACTAAATTGAGATTTAATTGTCTGATCCCAGTAAAAGTATACATGTTTAATGACATCATTTGGCAAAACTGGCTTTACCAATTTTAATAATTTTTCTGTGGTATACTAACATGAAATATCGTGATTAATAGAAAATATGCAATCATTCACAAAATCACTCAGGACAAGACTACATAATTTCGCAGTAATTTTAATGGGAAATGAGACATTTAAAAATTGCCACACGTTTTCCACACATTATTTTAAGAATTAACTGCTCCATTTGTTAAGTGACAAAAGTCCAAGACGAAATCACACCTTAAATACTTTCTTGAAGAAAAAAATCATTTTTAAGCGGCGTGTAACACACGTAGCAAGAAAAATAGTATTTAGATAATTGTTAGGAAAAATCGAAGTACTCAAATAACGGTTCGTGCCATTTAGTTTTGAAATTTTATTTCTTTTAAAGAATTTTATTCAGAAATTTTTCAATTATTTTCAGTACCTACATGAATAACTTCTCTTTCGAAGTTCGCATAACTCAGCAGCTGCTACCCTCCAAGCACCCAAACTAGTGTCTTTCTGCTGTAATATCTTTACATTTTAGTCCAGATCTTCACATACGTTGGCATCCTCTAAAACAGTAGAAAGAATTTCGAGCTGCGTGTTTCATTTTTCGCGCTTGCCCAGCCCCGCGCTCTCTAGTCAGGAAGTCACAGGGAATATTCGACCGCCGGCTTTGGCTCCCGCGGCGATGGCCAGGGTTTTCATATCGATCGCGGCCACACACAGGGGGCTGCGGCTCTCCGCCTCCGGAATGGGACTATCGACCTTGCGCGAGGCAGTGTCAACTCAGATTCCTGCCTGAATTATGGCTCCGGCGCGAGGCATGGGCAGGGGACGTCGACAAGCGCCTCGCTCTTCGAAAATTCGTCCGTAAATTGGAAAACGTCCCTGCCGCCCGCGCGCGGATTAAACGCACGCACGCACGCACGCACATGGGGATAGAAGCGGCACCAAGGGCGATTTGAGCGATGACTGTTTTGTTATTTTTCTCATCCTGATTACGCGAGCTTGCTTGTTACTGTGGGAGACGATTTATATTAATATTCTATTACTAAAACATGTGAAAGGGAATGGGAAAATACAATGTTTGTTGCAATTGCTTATCACCCTCAATGCCAGTTCTTGAAAACAAAACATACGTGGGTCATGTCATGAGCAAACCATTTCTAAATATCTAGAAATGTTCCTCATACTTGATTTAGGGTAACAAATTGTTGTATCTGATTATGTGCATTTAATTCAAATAAACTTTGCATTAATACCATTACAATTAAAGTAATTTCGCATTTTTTCGAGTCTCATAGCGATGTTTAATGAGTGTGAAAGGTAGAGAAATAGATAGTTAATGTACTGTAGTATTAAAAACTCGATTTGCTGTTGAAACTTTCGCTACAAAACTACTTCAAATGTTTATTTACAACTCACATCATTTAATTTGCATAATATACCCCCCAAGTAGATCGTTATAAACGCATTTCAGTGGCGAAGCAGATTCACACAAGATATTAAATTCTGGTACGTGCACTTCATGGAATCGCACAAGTATCATGAGTACGAAATGTAGTCGCGGAGTCGGCAAACGAACTAACCTACTCTAATAAAGCGAGCGTTCCGCCGCGGCGCGAGCGTGTAGGGGTGGGGCGGGGCGGGGTGGGGCGGAGAGGGGCGGAGAGGGGTGGGGCGGCGTAGCGTGCGAGCGGCGGCGCGCGTCCGGCAACGCGCCTCGCGCCAACGGCCGGCGGCGGAGGCGGCAGCTGACCGGATACGCGCCGCGCCCCACCGCCCCGCCTCGCCCCGCCACGCCCCACTCACCGCTTCGTTGACGCCCCGCACCACGCGGCGTCGCCAAGGCCGCCCGCGACTCTCCCTCACGCGCCACCCCCTTCTCGCTCAAGTCTACGCCGCCCCGCTCTCATCAACTCTGTCTCGTGCGGCTTAACCCCGCCGCGCACTGCTCAACCCCGCCCCGCACTGCTCGACTCCTACCCCGCCCTGCTCAACCCCACCACACACTGCTCAACCCCGCCCCGTACTGCTCAACCACGCCCCACACTGCTCAAGCCCGCCCCGCACTGCTCAACCCCGCCCCGCACTGCTCAACCTCAACCCCGCCCCGCACTGCTCAACCCGCCCCGCTCTGCTCAACCCGCCTCGCCTGCTCACCCCGCCCCGTACTGCTGAAACCCCGCCCCGCACTCCGCTCAACTCCTTCCGTCTCGTCTCCCTCATTCCTACCCTCCCCATGGCAAATTCGTGCTTAACGCCCTACCCACTTCTGACACCTTCATATCTGCCTTACCCATCCCCACCCAGTACTACTCCGCCTTACCCTACACAAACTTATTCATTCCTGTTCTTCAATCCATCCTCCTCTCCCATTGCCATACTCCTCTCCTCTTCCAACTCTCCTGTCCCATTTCCTCTCCCCTCTCCTCCCTCTCTTCCATTCCCTCCCTCCTCTCCCATTCCAGCACTCCTCTTCCATTCCCTCCCTCCTCTCCCATACCCATCCTCTCTTTATTCTAGCCCCCCCTCTCCCATTCCCACCCTCCTCCCCACCCTGTCCCCTCGCCCGCTCCCCTGCCCCGCCTGTGCCATTCTGCGCGGTGGATTACGCGCGGCGGCGGCGGCCGGAAGAAAGGCGGCGCGGGCGCGGGCGTGCTGCGGAATGCGCTGACGCGGCGAACGCCCCATTGCCGCTGCAGACGCGCGGGCGCCCGGTGGCAGGGCAGCGCCGACTTCGCTCACACGGCGCGGAACGCGCTCAATGGAGGCCGGAATTGAACTCCTTGCGTCGAATTCTGTTAGCTGCATGTAGCAATTATGGGAAAGAAGATTAATTTAGCATAGATTTTTGCTGAATAGTTTCATTTTTCTGCCCTTCACTTTTCCAAAATAATTATTTCTTTACATGGCATTTAATATCTTTTTTTTTTCGTGGTAATTTCGAATGCAAGATGGTGAACTTTGATTATCAAATCAGTTCAGAGATTAAGAAATTATTTGATAAACATTTTGGTATCTTCGACAAAATAAATGTAATTACAGGCGGCAAAAGTCCGCCGACCGTCCTTTTCCACTTACATTTGTAACCGCCTTTCTCATGAACGCCTGTCCTTTGACGTGTCCACCATTCTCCACCACCTGCCTCCCGCGACCTCCCCTCTTCACACACACACACACACACCTTCCTCGCTACCGTCGCTCTCCCTCGCCGCATTCTGGGCGCGCTCTGTTTGCTCAGACTAGCTTCGATCAGTGTCACGCCGCCAGCAGCCAGCGCCTGGGGGAGTGGAGGGAGGCAGGGGAGCGGACGGTTGGGGGCGGCCCACTGCCAAGCCAGGTGTGAATGCTCCCCGCTAGCTCGGCCGGCAACTAAGAGGCTTGGGGATAATTTAATGCATAACATGTAGCATAACTGCATTCCTAACACCTGCGTCAATTCTGAGGTCTGCGTTCGCGGCTACTATTTTTTTCTGTTCGATTACAGTTATTTCTAGCACCCTCAAGGTGATTTCTGGACTCTGTTTCAATTCTTAACTGCATTAAATACTATTTTTATAGTCAACGAATGGAGATACTGTCGCCGAATTTTCCCTCCGTAATGGTTTTTATTATCTCAGTGCTAGCAATTTAATTTCCTGATCAAAACATCTGCTTGAATTAACCCCCAAATCGATCCCTTCCAGGAAGACGCAGGGTGGATTATTACTCTCGCACCCCAACTCGATGCGGAAGGTTGGTAACCGACCTTGCGAGTCCGCCGCGGCGGGGAACACAAAACATCCCCGGAGCCGACGGGCGGGCGCGCCGAAAGCGGGCATCGAAAGCGGGGGCGGAAGCGGGCGGCGCGGCGCGGCGCGGCGTGCTATTTGCATGGCTTTGGCATTTTAAACAGCGCGGTGGCGGCTTTGAGCGCGGCTCGTGGCCGCTCGCGCCCCTCCCCCCCTGGCGCCAGCGATCGCGCTCGCGCGCGTGGCCGCCGCCCCCCGCCACCTGCCTCTCCACGCCTCACGCCCCGTCGGCGCGGCGTCTAGTGTTCGCCTTGGAGGAGTCTGCCTTGCGTACGAATTGACGAATGGGGTTGGTGGGGTCGTTTTAACCACTCACCTACAAGACTTTGGATGTTTCCTGCTGGAAAACGAATAATTTGTTCTTATGTAAAATTAATTTGTGTTAGCTGACTGATTCATGACTTACACACTGCGAAACGTTCAAATGAAGAAATGCAAATGAAGCAAGTTGGACAAGAAAATATTTCCGAAATAATTCTTGGAATTGAAGACCTCGGGCCGATAACATGCTATGCCATTATACGTAAGTTTCGAGAAAAAGGAAAGTAAAGGTTTAGACTTTGCATCCTACACATTGGGATAAAAAACATCAATTTTTGAATTACATTGCCATCTTGCGGGGTATCTTTAAGATAAAAACCCAACATCTAGATAAATCTGTGGGGCGTCAAAATACACTAATATGTCAATTTCATCATAAATGTGGCAGAGCATGTTATTGCCCCTAATTTTTCAATTCGTTGACACTGTGTTGCGTAAACAAAGACGTTTCACTCATTCATCATTTCTTCCATTCGTTCCTTCTCAATTTTTCAATGTCTTCCTAAAAAAGAAACAACCCCTATTTGCAGCCTGTATCGCCTCTTCGTTCGAGCAAAGCATAACAGAATTTTCTACGGACATCTTTATCATTGGTTCTGCTGAAGCGTCCGTATGCCCCACTTTAAGGGGTCAGGTTTCACATTGTGTGACAGTTACACCCATCCACGTTTGCGCGTCTCATCTTTAAATGCGCCTTGAAGGTGACGAGAGGCATCCAGTTTTACCCGTTTGAGTGATCCGCATCTTACGGTTAAGGGAACACCATTGGGATTCACGTGTTTACATCACGGTATCTGATACAGGTTAGGCGTGTGTACATGCGTAAATAATGCAGTAAACCATCAACCCGTATCCTGAAGAAAATAAGGAGCCGGGAAATTTCGTTCGTACAGTTATACCAGAGGCGTTGAGGTCATTGACGTTTGTGTTTACCAGATGTGTAAAACTTACATATCACGAACAGAAATGGGCCCCAACTATGAGTAACATAGTAACTGTTGTACTCTGTAAAAACTACTCAAATAACGTTCTAAATGTGAGAAACTATAGCGTGTTTTTTGTTTCTCTCATTAAGATTTTGCTCACGTACCATTTGTCGTCTGTACGTTCTATCTCTCTCTCTTCGTCAAACACATTATTTGCCATTATATGAATAATCCCGTGACCGATGTCTTTAATGTTGTATTTCCGCCCGCCTTTGCCGTCCACTCACTTAGAGAACATGTTTCGTTTAAAATAATATAGTCTCTGCGAAGTGAGTTTTTATTTGTTGCTCGCGTTATTCTGAAACCAAATGTTCGGTTCACAGTCGTTCAATCTTCCAATTGTTCATTCATCTCTCTCTCTCTCTCTCTCTCTCTCTCTCTCTCTCTCTCTCTCTCTCTCTCTCAGTCTCTCTCTCTCTCTCTCTCTCTCTCTCTCTCTCTCCCTTAGCGCTATCTGTGTCCCTTCAGTGTCCATTCATCTGTTACTGTTCGTGCTGTCAACTCAGCTTTCATTACTCTAGCTGTCTACTATTTCCCTCGTCTGCCTGTTTTTCATCTCTTTCTCTTCTCGCGTTCATATTTTGCCTCATTCTCCTGGTGTCCTACTCATCTCTTGTTAGATCCCCTCACTATCGACTCCCCCTCGGAGGATCTCCCCCCGCGCTTTCATCCTGTCCTTCCCCACGCTCCCCCCGCATCTCCCCTCCGCCATTGCGACCACCCAAACCCCCTGCGTGGCTATCCCCCTCAGTGACAGCCGCCTCCGCTGACCCCTTTTCTGCCTCTCGTGCCACTCACGCGATGCCTCCTCTCGCCCGCCTCGTGCCAGCGCACGCGGGGCGCTCGCGAACTCCCGCGAACACCGCGGGGGCGGGGTGGAGGAGGGCGGGGCGAGGGAGCGGGGCAGAAGCGGTTGGGGGAGGGCCGGGCAATGGCGGGCGGGTGGTGGCTGGAGGGGCGGAGGGGGCGGAGCAGAAGTGGTTGGGGTAGGGCCGTGCGGCGTGAGCGGGGCGGAGGGGGCGGGGAGGAAGGGGTGGGACGGGGAGGAGGGGATGGGGCGGGGAGGAGGGGGTGGGGCGGGGAGGAGGGGGTGGGGCGGGGAGGAGGGGGTGGGGCAGGGAGGAGGGGGTGGGGCGGGGAGGAGGGGGTGGGGCGGGGAGGAGGGGGTGGGGCGGAAGCGGGCGAGGGACGGCGGGGCGGAGGCTGGAGGGACTGAAGCGGGGCGGGGAGTGAAGTGGAGGGCGGCAACGCCGCGGCCGTCGGTCAAGGACGCGGTCTTCGCGCCTGCGATGTTTTCTTCTTCGCCTCTTCCGCCGCCGCGATCTTCCTCCGCCTTATCTCTTTTTTTACTTGTTCCTCATTATCCTTTTATCCATCCCTATCCGTAATTCTGGTAGAGAAAGCCTCAATTCCATATTTCGCGTAATTCCATTCGTTTATACGGCCCGGAGAGAACCGGGCAAGGGAGGATTTGAAGCAAAAAGAAAAAAATCCCCGGGATTTTAAGCCTTAATCCGGCCAAAGCTTTGCTATATGCGGGAGCCGCTCCCCGCATCCCCGCAACCCCGCAGCCCCCCCTCTGCGCTCGGAAATCCTAAGCCGATCCCCTCTAATCCTTCCCCCTCCTGCCACGGCCTCCCCACACATTTCACCCATCGGATTTCGTCTGGCACACTAATCCCCAGTTTCCCGTAATTCCCTTCGCTCAGCTTAATCCTGCTTTAGATCCGCGCTGCAGATTATATCGCCCGGTCAGAAAACATTGACCGTTAGTGGCGGAGCCGACGACAGGCGCGCTGGACGCCCGCAGAACGGGTAGTACGCTCGCGTGCTGAAAGCAGACGCCCCCAGAGCGCCGCCTACCCTTATTCCAGCCCGCGGCGGGAGTACAGGTACCCGGCCCCGCGTGCTGCGCGTACTTTAATACTTAATTATGCGCCAGCGTCGTCCCACCGCTTAAAACGTGCGCTGGTTTAGAATTAGCACGCCGCCTTGATATTCTTTTTCTCTTGAAACTACTAACAAAACATCGAAGAACACCGTTTAATACCTTCACTTAAGATCTAATGAGAAAACGTCAGCCGCTTATTGCTTTCTTACTTATAGAGCTGTGAACTAATTGTACTGTAAATACAAGCACACTTCCTGTAATAAGGGGGTAGTGATTGGTAAATCATGTTGTTAATAGCAGGGCACATGCATAATCCTGAACATTTACTTGAAACTGAATGATACCTCTTAAACGAAGAGTCGACGGAAAGTCAATTTCAAAGCTCGCTTTCACTTACGAAACTGTTCGTTTTTGCTCCTCCATCACATTCGGGACGAACGTTGCTCTGATGCGACTATCTAATTATCATCGGCCTAATATCGACTCGTAACAAGGGTCGTGTGGGGCATGTTTGATTGTCCAAAATCATCACAAAACGAGAAAGAACAGGCATTAGAGAGGGAATATTGAAACAGCGGGAAACAAAACCGTCCAACAGACCAGCAGTACTAAATTCATTTTCACTTCAATACACACGAGGAACAATTTATTAAAAGCTTTTCTAAGCTGGGAAATTACGTTAAATATAAGTACTCAAATTATTGAAAAGCTCTCATAATTGGAAGAATTGGAGATACCAAGTTTAAAGAGACTTCTGGAAAAAAGATGCATGATGAGTCACGTGTTATTTAATGAAATTAAAACAGGCATTCATTTCTTCGTTCACAGCTGATTTTAAAATAAAACTGAACCTCCTCATCACAAAAGTAACATGAACGAAAAATTTGTGGTGATTTAAAAGTTTGAAGAGATTTATGCAATGTCTATGACCGGATCCTTTTAAATAATGTTCCACTCTGGTCTAACACAGTGGCAGTACGGAGCACGTAGAAGCTTGGCCACGTATGGCGCCTGCGAGGCAGCCCCGGAGACCGCGCGGGTGGCTGGTGCTCGCGCCCCTTTTGCGGCAGCTCCTTTTAACAGGAGCGGCTCAACCGCCGCGACGCGGCGCCCCGCGCCCGCCCCAGACGCCAGGAGCGCGGGCGGGCGGAAGGCAGGGGGGAGAACTGGATTCCATCTCCATCCATGTATCTTTGTCGCGAAAGTTTCTGGGGGATGGGATTGACGTAATTGTGTCCTACGTACTCAGTCTCGTGCGATGTTCACATTCTCTTTGTTTCTCTTTATCCTCTCCCTTTCTCTTTCTGCCATTCTTTAACTTTCGAACAACACTCTTCCACCTCTTCTTCTTCTCCCATTCTTCGTCTCTCTCTCTCTCTCTCACACACACACACACACACACGCCCCCCCACACACGCGTCCCCCCACACACACGCCCACACACACACACACATACTTTCAATAGCCCATAGTGAAAATCGTAGGCTTTGAGATCGATCAGAGAGAGAGAGAGGGAGAGAGAGGGAGAGAGAGAGAGAGAAATTAATGACATTGCCCAAGGAAACCCGATATAGCAGATGTTTTGTAGAAAAATTGCTTATGTTTTAACAAATTGCTTTCAACTTACATTCACTGAAAGAGAAACGCTTGTAACACGTAATTTGGTTCTAGATATTTATGAGACGTAGAAGTTGAATTCTTTAAGAATATTAATCAGAGAACTTTGATACTACCAATATTAAGGTTAATTTCATCATGTTGACTTTTTTTACAACACCCTTGCAACTGAATGCCTTTTTGGATAAAGCAGTCCTCTAAATATGCTACTTGAATGAATATCATCTCTGAGCTAATTAGGAATTACGCATTATTGTCAACAAATTTACTAAAACAAAGGTTCACAACACCTAATTTTCCAGCTTCATTACCAAGCAGTTTTCCTACGCGAAAAATACAAGAAAATACCAAATCCCAAGAGCAACATTATTCTGTTAGATAAAATGATGGAACCACGTCCCAGGTCTCAAATATTTTTTTTAAACTCGCGACAATCTCCGCGCGGGCGGGCAAGCGAGCGAGCGGGCGGGCATGCAGGCGGGCGGGCAAGCAGGCTCGCAAGTGGGAGGGCAAGCAGAAAGGCATGGGGATAGGCAGGCGGGCGTGTAAACGGGAGGGCAAGAGAAGAGAGGGGAAGAGAAAGTGGGCGGGCAAGCGGACGGGCAAGCGGGGCGGACAAGTGGGCGGGCAAGCGGCGGGCAAGCGGGCGGGCAAGCCGGTGGGCAAGCGAACGGGCAAGCGGGCGGGCAAGTGGGCGGGCAAGCCGGTGGGCAAGCGAACGGGCAAGCGGGCGGCAAGCGGGCGGGGAAGCGGGCGGGCAAGCCGGTGGGCAAGCGAGCGGGCAAGCGGGCGGGCAAGAAGAGAGAGCAAGCGAGCGAACGGGCGTGCGGATGGGCGAGTGAGCGGGAGGCCAGGCGCCTTGGCCTCGTATCAAGGGCGCCGCGCTTTAGACGAAGAGCGAGCTCTGCGGGCTAATCCGCGTCGACGCCGGCGTCAGGCGCATGCGCGGCCGTGGACGGCGCACGCCGCAATTAATATTTCACCTGAACGAGCCATCTGTTGCGCGGCGGCGGCGGAGGGGCAGGCGGCAAGGAAGAGAGAGAGAGGGACGGCCGAGGCGGTGGAAACAGAACAGAAGATAGGCTACGGCGTGCTTGCATTCGAAACGTACGCACTGGGAAGGAGATACAGAAGTATTTACACAATGTCATACAAAGAATTTGCTGGTGTTTGTTGATTTTAAGTAGTCGAAAATAAAATAGACTTTTTTCAGAAAAAGTAAAACTGCAATACTAGGAATTCTCCAATGCAACTGTTCTACTCCTACAGTCATAAAATATTTTACTTCGTATTTCCTTGCTACAGTAACTTTCAATAAGAACAATTAGATCATAAATCAGGCAACATTCACGCATTATGTCATTTATACAATAACAGTTCATAGTTGTATGATTGCAGAAAAATGCACTCCTTGGTCATGATTTTCATACTTTTGTTTCACAGCTGAAATGAAGAAAAAATATACTTTCAGCTTCCGAAGGACATTTAAATCCAAAAAGTCCTTCAATATTGTCGGGATATTTTCATTTGAAATTTATGACGTTTTTAAAGTCGAGAAGTTTGGCAGAGTAAGTCGGTTAGTTGGCGCACTACCCCTAAGAAAATCTTGGTAGAAATAGTTGTAATGGATAGTGGAAACGTAAAGAAAGGCAGTTTCCATTTCAGAATAACATTACAGAAGGGGACAAAAGGCGAAAATGGTAGTAGAAATGTTCCGTGTAAATTGTGTTAAAGTAAGGAAATAGCAGAAGATGATGGTGGTAGTAGTGGTTAATGTAGCGCAAATACCAGATGGAGCAGTCAGCGTCCAAATCGAACACAAGCGTCGGGCAGCAGCGGAGACAAGCGCAGAGTCCGGGGTTGCGCGGGTCGCGCGGCGCGCGGGGCTGTTCGTGACCGCGGAGAGGCCGTGCGGCGGCGCCGGCGCTCGCAGGCTCCGTGGGCGGCGACCTCCCCTCCGCCCCTTCGCGTGCGCCCCCGGGGCGGGGCTCGGCCGCCGTAAGGGCTGACAGGCGCTGAAGGGCGGCACTGACCAGGGCGAAGCGGAAAACGGTGCGCGCCGGCGGCGAAGGCGTGTTATTTCTGCGAGAACACTGGGGGGCTCTTGGTTTGGGATACGAAATACTAATTACGGTATGGAAGAAGCCACCCGCATGGAAACCACAAATTTCAGGATGAATGAGCACGTTAAAGGGATGCGCACGCATTGTTTGAAGCAAGCCACTGCATCAATAGATTGAAAGGCGCACATCTTGGATGCCAAATTACCCGAGAATTACGACCCAAGAGCAGATTTTTATGCTTTGAAAATATCCTGGAATATTTTTCTATAATCAGGATCTCATTGAAAAGACAATAAGACTCAAATGTGGGCAAATTTCTCGTGGATCTATACCCTCCACATTTAAATAAGGGTGGATGGAAACATTTGTTTCTGCAAATATTTTAAAAAGCACAATCCCTGACTTTTAGTGTAGATTCTGCAAAACCGATTCCTAATGTACCCCTTTAAGGTAGAATTACTTTAAGATTTCTTTCACCTATATCATTGATTAAATCTAAACAAATGTATTAGGATCAACAATGCGGGCTATTATCAACGCGACAACTGATTCCTTGGAACGTTTTAAGGCTGCAGAGAATTTGAATATTGAAGAATCTGTTGAAGTTTTTTAATTACATTTAATTACACAATGCTTGTTCAAAAAAGGTATTTTTTGCAGTACATTATTGAAATTTACAGAAGAAAATGGCTAAATCTATATTACTAGTTTTGTGTGCGCACATAAATTGAAAGAAAACTATGCAGTCTCCGGCTATTTGAAAGGATTGTATGGTTTCGTTAAATTTTCAGAAACTTGGGAAAATTCAAAAACAAATAAACAATTTCAATTTTGACCAAAAAATGCAAATATTTGATTGTTTTTTCACACCCAATCTCATACTGCGCGTACCGATTGAATTATCATACTCGGTGCGTCACTGTTTACTCCAAGGAAGAGACGTACCTTCTTTACCTATTTGCCAACGTGTGGTACGTAGGAGAGCTCACCAACGCTTGGTGAGCTCTCCTAACAACCACATGTCGCATTTCAATCCATACAATTCTATCAAACACAAGAGACAGTTACATTGCATCTTTTCAATTTTGATGCAAGAGAAATGTAGTTGTTTCGAATTGTCGTTTAGTTCAGCAAAGAACTCGTGAACCATAAAGTTTTGTATAAATCACGGGCATTACTTGTTTTTGCCCTACATTTCTAATTCCTCGGGGCAATGGTCCTAGAGTTTGGAAATCGCCTTCGGAACAAAAACATAAACATAACGCTCTAGATGCCTAAGTAACTATTATATTTATAATATAAAATGCAAAAGTTGCGTAATCGCACGCACATTATTAATGCTCGAAAGCAATAATTTTACAGAAACATATTAACATCTTAATAGTTTCTCGATAATATCTCGAACGAGAATAATCTGTTTTCTAGAAGTCATTATCAGGAATTACTTACATAGTTTAATATTCCTCTTGCTTGACAACACTTGGACGTGCTGTTTTTCTGAGCATTTTGTGACTTCCACGAACACATCACCTCCTCCCCCTCACCATCATCGTTGACAAGTTCCACTGCTTTGGGTACGACCGGTGTCGCGCCGACAGTTGTCTCGTGGTGATGGTGGATGATGGTCGCCGTCATCTGCTCATCCACATCCACTTCCTCCTCCTCCACAACCCCACCTTCACTTCCACACACCTCCACCATCACACAACCACTTCCACCTCCTCCACCATTTCGATCTCCTCCACCCCTTCCACCTCCTCCACTTCCACCATCACCTCCTCTTCCATCTCCACCACCTCCATCTCCATCTCCTCTACCTCCACCTCTACCAACTTCTTATCTACCGCCTCTTCCACCATCTCCACACCTCTACACCACTTCCTCTACCTCCACCTCTACCAACTTAACCACCGCCTCTTCCACCATCTCCACCACCTCCACACCACTTCCTCTACCTCCACCTCTACCAACTTATCCACCGCCTCTTCCACCATCTCCACCACCTCCACACCACTTCCTCTACCTCCACCTCTACCAACTTATCCACCGCCTCTTCCACCATCTCCACCACCTCCACACCACTTCCTCTACCTCCACCTCTACCAACTTATCCACCGCCTCTTCCACCATCTCCACCACCTCCACACCACTTCCTCTACCTCCACCTCTACCAACTTATCCACCGCCTCTTCCACCATCTCCACCACCTCCACACCACTTCCTCTACCTCCACCTCTACCAACTTAACCACCGCCTCTTCCACCATCTCCACCTCAACCACCCCCACCACCTGTACATACCTGCCACTTCCAACTCCATCTCCACCTCCACCTCCACCATCCCCACATCCACCACCCCTCCGCCGCCAATTCCACAGCCACCGCCACCGCAATCGCCATTGACATCCATCAACGAAACCGTCACTGCAGTCGCCAGGCCATCGGCGGTGCTACCTCCTGACAGGTCGCGGCGGTCGCCGATCTGGGCCCCGCCATGGCGCAGGTGCGCCCGCCACCATCCACGCAACTCTCATTATGCATTCATTACACGATTCCACCGCGTTTTATTTGGGCTCCTCGCCATTACGGAATGTGAAGAAGCCAGCAGGCGGCGAACTCGGAAAAACCAGCTAATTACCAGCATTCTAGGACCACAATAGCACCAAACCAGTTCCTGAGGTGCTTCTACAGTGCACAACTAGAATGGACGGAAATTGATTGTTCAGTTGCCTTAATACAACTTATGTTAGAAGAAAAATTCATTACTAGCATACGAAATAAGGTAGACTGTGTTAGGATTTTAGGTACCAAATGGAATCAAATAGTATGTGTACAAAGGACATGCTACTACAGTGAACATGCAGAAAAACCGAAAATAGTAATTTTGGTGTTAAATTGATTTTGTGATGAGGGAAAATTACAGACAGAATGGCAATAATGTTCATTACCATTTCCTAAAATTATTCTTCTTAGTGTACTCCATATGGGAGCCTTATTTTACTTTTCTCACTATTTGTTCATTTAATTACTGTATTATTTTCATTCATTTGGTTTTATATTTTCATAGCGTATGCTTTATCCACAGATTGCGATTGTTTAGGAAAGTTTATCAAACTCCCCAAATATAAGTAAATATAAGCGTAAGTAAGGAATAATTAAAAATGACGTCGATGACCGAATTCATTCAAAATATACTCCAAACAATTAGCTACCGTAAATCCATATTCAACATCCCAACATGAACCCGTGCGGGCGGGCGTCGCACGACGAAGTGACGGGTCCGCGTGAGCACACACAACACAACACACACACACACACACACACACACACACACACACCTTTGGGGGCGGCGCGGGCGATGAGGGCGGCGGCGCGTCGCGTGCCACCGCCGCCACCGCGTATCGATCGCACGCCCTCCTGGCGCGCGAGTGCGAACGCACGCCGCCGCCGCCCGGGGCGGAAGCGGCGGCTCGGCGGAAGACCCGCGCCCGCGAGCGCGCGCCGCAGCACCCGCCGCGCCGCCGTCACGCGACGCCGGCGCCGCCCCTCCCCAGCGCCCCGGCGCGCCCTCGCTCATCCTTAGAACCCATCTCCTCCCTCCTCCCTCCTCCCTCCTCCCTCCTCCCTCCTCCCTCCTCCCTCCTCCCTCCTCCCTCCTCCCTCCTCCCTCCTCCCTCCTCCCTCCTCCCTCCTCCCGCCTCCCTCCTCCCTCCTCCCTCCTCCCTCCTCCCTCCTCCCTCCTCCCTCCTCCCTCCTCCCTCTCCCTCCTCCCTCCTCCCTCCTCCCTCCTCCCTCCTCCCTCCTCCCTCCTCCCTCCTCCCTCCTCCCTCCTCCCTCCTCCCTCCTCCCTCCTCCCTCCTCCCTCCTCCCCTCCTCCCTCCTCCCGCCTCCCTCCTCCCTCCTCCCTCCTCCCTCCTCCCTCTCACTCCTCACTCCTCACTCCTCACTCCTCACTCCTCCCATCTCACTCCTCACTCCTCACTCCGCACTCCTCACTCCTCACTCCTCACTCCTCACTCCTATCATCCTATCTCCTATCTCCTACCTCCTAACCTTATTCCTCATTCCTCATTCCTCTTCACTCATCACTCATCCCTGGATGCTCCGCACACATAAGACGACCGATATTCTGCCAAAAGTAACAGTTGATGCGCTCAGAATAAAAACGACTGATCCAATCGAATTTCGTTTTGAGCAAAATGACTTTTTCTGTTTTCGTTCAGGTTCACTTACATTCCGGACAAATTTTTGAAGGTGGAATTTGCGGGTTTTGTCATATTCAAATTCATTTGATATTTTAGCATATGGTAGGTATATGGTAGGAGTTCACCGTCCACCTCAAAAAATACTTCTAACTCAAAATGCGAGGTCGGTTGGTATCTACCGTTATTATCCCGAGAGCCTTAATTGATTTGTTGGGGAAAAGGCAGTGTTCTGTACTATACGTGAATGTCAATAATAAGCAACTCTGTGTAATTATTCTCTCAACTGCCATCATTTACACAGATTTACAATATATGTTCTTACAATGATCGACTAGTCACATGTAACCCACAATATCCACCAGTTTTTAATTGTAGAGTGCTAGGTTGAAAGAGGTAATAAAGTCAAAAAATGAACAAATGATCAGTTCCCCAGTTTGAGAGATAAATGGTTTCTTTCTTTTAGTCTAAAAAGTATATGTAAGCTCTGAATAATTGAGATATTTACGTTTTTAGATCTATACTTGCCAGACCAAATGAAATCTATTGTTTTGTTGTGTAATTGACTGGTGAACTTAAGCCTCTCATTTTAAACATTTTTTACTTATACTCTGAAATCAATATTTAATGTAGGCTCCTCATCGTAATTGTTTATTTTGGCATAAAGCTTTTTCGGCCGCATTGCGGCCATCTTCAGTGCTCTTAGAGGTGGCTGTGGGCCTCAGTCCAGACAGACAGACTGAGGCCCACAGCCGCCTCTAAGAGCACTGAAGATGGCCGCAATGCGGCCGAAAAAGCTTTATGCCAAAATAAACAATTACGATGAGGAGCCTACATCAAATATTGATTTCAATGATAGCATCGTAAATGCCACACCATTTCCTACTATTACTTATACTCTTTTAACCCAACACTCTAGAATTTCTCAATCTTATCGACAGCAACGACTATCACGTTATTGACCACAATCAGCATTACTAATATTGTCCTAAAGTTTATTACTATTGAAACATATCTTCATCTTACGTGTTTCACTGTTGCTACCCCTATCACTGTCATTATAATCAACCTCATGATACTACTACTCTAATCGAAACAAAAACCAAACAATCCTACGGAGTTTTTCGGTCATTCACAATCACAGACACATTTACATTATTATTCTCCTCATTATCCCCACGGCAGTGTTCAGCACATGGGCGAACATCAACACGACAGCAGCGACACAAGCCATGCCACCTACCCGCCCCCACCACTTCAAACACGCCACCGAGGGAGCCACGGCCTCAGCTCCCTCCCCCCGCCGACGGTCTCCACGTCGATAACAAAGAGGTCGATGATAATTCTCGATAATCGGCCGCTTTTTGTGTATTTTTTTAATGAAAAAGAGCAAATACGCATATATACTTGAACACACATTACGCAATTTGACAAATGGAAGTACCAAATCGCAAAAAAAAGTATTAAAGTTACATCCATTCGAAGGAAATATAAGAGAAACGATCACTAACGTAATGGACAATTTAATTAAAGTATAACTGATAAATAAATTTAATAAGGTGTTAAATGCCAGATAAAACATTACTCCATTCACAGGTTGTAAATGAATGATAACCCTTTTGCCTAATAATTATACATTTTCGATATTTTTATTTATTAATTACCATTCCCAATCCATGTATTTATGAAACCGCATTTCAGGGTCGTTTATATGTAATTCTGATGTGGTATTTAAAATAATTTAATTTTTATATTCCGAACTTTATCTAAAAACGATTTAAAATATTTACAGTTTGAAATAGATATTTAAATATCTACAGTTTAAAAACAAAATCACATCGATATTTCTTCTATGTTTCGTCTGGAGATTTTCAATAATTATTTATTTAGAAAAATGAATACTGTACATTTCATAGACTAGGAGACCGTTGCTTTTGAATTGGGCGACAGCTACTGAAACGCAACAAAAAGTGGCGGCGGCGCTTTAAGCGCATCTAATGCAGAGGGAATTGTGTGGCTGCGCCGCAGACGCTCCAGAGGAAGCGAAGCGCCAGCCCGACGCACGGCCAGCCGGCGGCGGCAGCGGCGATGACGGTGCTCGAACCGGGGCCATCGGGGCGAGAGCGCGCGCGGGGGCGGGGGCGGGGGCGGGGCGGGCGACGGGCAGTGCAGCGGCGACCCGAGGCGCGCGCGGCGGGACGCGCTGACGAGCGGGAGCCGTAGCTTTGAGACCGATAGTAACGCGCGCGCTGCTGTATGCAGGCAGTTTCATCAATCATGAAGAGATAATCTGCTTTATGCCCCCAAATCCGCTTCAATCCGGGCGGCGTGCGCTGCGCCAGCTCGCCGAGCGCAGAAAAACCGGCTCGCAGGCGCGGGACGACGGCGGGGAGGCGGGGCGAGGGGACGGGCGGAGGGGATGGTGGCGGGGACGCAGGCAGAGAGCGGCGAGCGGCGGCGGCGGCGGACAGTGGCGCGGGCGGAAAGGGGGGGGCGGGCGGCAAGCGTCCCTCCCCGCCTCCGCACTCACCCACACTCTGCCCGAGCGGCGAACGCCACCCTAGCTACAGTGGTCGTCAATACGAGTGGTCCTCTGACGCAACCTGGCGGCCCCTGCGCCGCCCCCCGCCCGCGCCCCCGCCCCCGCGCTGTGCCGCGCCCGCCACGCGCCCGCGCCCCCGCGCGCCCCGCCGCCCTGAGCCGACCGCACGCCGCGGGCGCCGCCGCCGCCGCCGCCGCCGCCCCGCTCCGCCTCGCCCCCTCCGCCGCGCCCTCCCGCATCGAGCGGCTCTGTGGGTTTTTGAATCGTTATGTCGAAACGCGTTTATTATGTTTCTGGGCCGTGAAGGGCATCATTTTGTCACTGTTCCCATATTTTGCTTATAAAACTAAGGAGTGACTGACATGTTGAAATAGATACGCACTTTTCCTGTTACAAAAACTTTCGAGCAGGGAAACAATAGAAAACTATACAACCATTCAAAAAAATGTAAATCTCTCATCTCCTACATAAATTATTTCACGAGAACAATGTATTGTGTAACTACTTTCACATTCAAAACTCGCATATATGTTTTGAAACAGTGTTATGTTATGTTATCAATATCCAGGATGTTAGAGGATTGGTTTCACTGTTGCTGTAAAATATAATAATACCTCTTGTAAATTAAAGGAATAGATGCAAATGCTCGGTTAATTAAATATTTATCTAATCAATAATGCACTACATTACACAGCTTAATATTAAATAGATCCGGTAAATTTCTGTTTCTTAAAATCTCGAATCACGATATTCGTATTTTCGAAAATCTGTTAAGACCAGATTTTCGTTAAATCCTGCAATTCCGATTTCCATACATTCAAAACCCCGGATTTGCGCAATTCCATGCAAATCTGATTTGCGTATATCCGCGAAATAAGGATTTCCTAAAAGTTGTCACAGTTCACTATAAATCAAACCCACTACCGACTAACAGAATCCATTTGTTTTTGTTTTTCATACCAAAAATACTTTTATAACATTTCCAATATAAAATTTCCTAACCATTGCATTTTTTCTTGCGGTAACGAAAAAATGCTAGAAATGAAAACCTACATAAGATCAACCCTGTTTCCTCCGATTATTTTAGAATAATTCTACATGTATGATTTTTTTCTCAATAATACGAGTATTGTTTTCACTATTTTAATTACCGAGCGTTGTTAACGCTTGTCAGTTCTTTCTGTTACTCTCGATTATACCAGCATTGGCTTAGATTAAATTATGACATTTGTTTAAACTCAAACCCACAGAAACTCAAATAACTTCCAATAAATTCATATCTTATTATGAGTGAGAATCTGTGTAACGAATACAGAAGTTCTGTTAATATCCGTTAATAAGATGCAATAAGCAAAGGAGAAAATAGCAAGAAAAAATTGAAAAAAAATAAGAGAAAAGGATTTAAAACTTTTTAATCGATGGGAAATCGAAATGTGATGCGATAGTGATAGAGTCAATTTTGAGATGTCATGTTTAAATTTGTATATTGTCGACTAGTATAATTCAGTGTATAGAAAAAATACTTAATGCCATAAAAACAAACTATTTTGACAAGGAGTGTAGGAAAATCCAGAACGCACAAAAACAGATGAGGCGTGAACAAGTCGGAACTTTTTTCGACGAACCGATGGAGAGAACTGAAATCGACCCGAGAAAGCATGTTAGCAAGGAAAAGACAATCGCAGTGGGATGAGAAGTGGAATTGTAGAAAAAAGAGGTGAATAGAAAGGTTACAAAACCTGAATATAAAAATGAATAAACACGTGTGAACAAGTACCACAATGTTACCCAAAGAATCGTTCATAGAAACTGGCCCTAATACGCATTTTAGCGTGTCAAACACACACGCAGAGACTGTGGTGCAAATGCGAAAACGAGAGGTGCGAGAAAATACAAATTAATAAATTAGATCCAAACAAGCACAAAAACAATCCGAAGAGTGTCGACAGAGAGTAGCTCTAACGTGAGCGCATGAAACACACACACGCAGGAGGAGCTTTAACAAGAAAATAAAATACACAAGATAAAATCTACACGCCAATAAAAATGAACGATATAATTCTAAACAAATACAAAAACAATCCGAACCCAAACTGGCGCGAATAAGCATGTGGGTGAGTGAAAGACAAATGCAGACGAACGCGGTGCAAACGCGAGGGGAGCGAAGATGAAAGTGAGAGAACGAGAGAGCGAGGCCGCGTAGGACGGGCGGGAGGGCGTGGCGAGGCGGAGCGGGGCGAGCGCGGACGTGCGAGAGAGGGTCAAAGGGTCTCCACGCGCCGCGCCGGGCAGCTTTTTTCCGAGGCGCCTGCCGCCCGCGGCCGCCCGACACTGCCCCGCGCCCCACCACGTCCCCCAACACCAACGCCGCGCCGCGCTACTCCAGTCGGTTCCATTCTCTTTAACAGATACTTCGTCAGGCGGTCGTCAGCGGTGATTCGCTTAAATCACTTCACACGACGCCGCTCTGCGCGCTCGTGTACGCACGGCCCACGCGTGCCCGCGCGCGGCGTGACGCACCTGCCGCCGACGCGCCTCCGTACGCCACCCATTGCCCCGCAGCAAACGATGTTGGTTTTGGTCGTCAATTTAGAAGGGCATGGAAGTTCAGTGTACAAACACATAACTGGAAAGGAGTCTAGTAATTTTAAAATAATGTCCTGTTACAAATACCCCAAATTGTGGTATCAGATTGTGGTATCTCCAATATTTCTTAGATAATATCTTGCAGATTGAATAGTGCTGAAAAATGCGAAATATTGATGGACAATTTTATATTTCTTTCGAGTCTGTTTACTCCATGATACATCAGAGTTGAACGTAATCAGTTGCATTGCATGTTGTTTGAAATTGTCGTGATGGAAACAGTAATATTTCACAAGATCACCGTACTGAATCTAATATTTATGTGTTGACCATCTGCTCTTCTGCGGGATTAATATAGGAAATACAGTATTTTCTTCACATTTATTGGGGAGAAAGGACGACGTGAAATGAAACCACTGTCCCATTCAAAGACAGGTAAAAAGAAGCAAATCTGGAATAAGAATGCATGCGAGTGTATTTCAGCACGCAACACACAAAGCCGTTTCCACCGAACAGAGTTCTCATCCTGCGAGAGCGAGCGCTTTGAAGAGGAGCCCGAAGCGGAGGAGCGGGCGTAATCTCAAATCCGACGATTTCTGCCGAAGAGACGAGGGACTGCCGATAAAGCTGCCGAGATAAGCCGTGGGACAGACAGGCATTGAGGCCCACCCGACGCCACGTGGGGCGGCCCCTGCTCCACAGGAGAAGGGAATAAGGAATTCTGAAGACAATGCAGGGAGTGCCGCCCGCTCTAAGAGACATGCAAAACGCATTGGAAAAGTAGATCTGCTTCCAAGGTCCTTAATACACAAAGTTTCGAGTTTCGCTCCAAACATATGTGTGGTAAAGCACTCTTCCCACATATTTGCAAAACTACTCTTGAATACATGTCGAAATTGAATCAGTTTTCTACAAATTCAGGCAAGAAAAATAAATAGGTAGATACATTTATATTTAAAAAATGCATATCTAAATAATAAAATCCTAAACATTTCTGAGGTTTCTCTCTTCTCAATTTTCTCAAATTTTTACATGAAGTTCTTCAAATCAATGACGACGGTTGCACCATTTTACTTTACCTAATTCATGTTTCGATGAAGAACATACTATATTCCGTATCTCAACGACGAAAACACACACAATTTAGTAGGTAAAGTGGTATTAGATAAAATTGTGTCAATACATAGTTTAAAGAAAAATAATCAATAATGTATGATGCATTTCTTCTACCGAATAAAATTTGGACCGTTTGGTGTGCTCTGATCATAGCATCAATTTCGAACAATAAAATACTTTGAACGTATTTTAATGTAAGGTAAACTGCAAAGGTGAATTCCCTATTATACTCCACGCAAATTGCCCCCCAAATAAGCTCCCACAAATCGCTCTTCCTAAAATCTCCTGTGAAAATGGATCGGAAATGAATATTCCGTACAGCGGAAATCTCTCGCCATGTCGAACTCATCTTAAAATTCCATTCCGCTCGTCTTGTCGGATTGCTTTAGTATCCCTTAAGGTTCGCCTAATTACATTGCAACATAGGTCTGAGAAACTCCATTTTTCCCGGACCGAAATAATAATCCGTCGGGAAAACTTTCCAATTTTGTGCGGCAAATTTCGCGTCTGAGAATTTTTCGCTGTGTAATCCCCGTGATTTCTTTTCTGGGTCTTCCTTCCGCATGTAGTCGTAATTAAATTATGTGAAAGAGTTACAAGAAAGACGCCCAAAAATATCGAGGCGGGGGTTGCGATTGAGTTGCGCAGATTGCAAGAGGTTAGACGTTGGCTTACTTGTAATTACGAAGACGCTTGCGGGCGGGGGACATGGCCGGAATGAAGGGGGCTTGCGAAGGAGGAAGGCGCGGGAGGGAGGCGCGGGCGAGGGTGCACTGGCCGAAAGAAGTGGCGAGCGGAACTTTATGCCTGAGGACGACGGTTACGGCAACGCTCTGCTCTTCTATTTCAAAATCAAATTTAATATTACGTAGACATGTAGGTGGTGGGTATATTTAATGCTGTATTAATAAAAGTACTAATTATTTATAATAACAATAATAATAATGCCGCCCCCCCCGTGGCGCAGTCGGTTGCGGCAGCAGTCGTCTGAGCCGAGGAGGCTGCAGGTCCGAGTTCTGCGTGGGCATAGTCGTTGTGATTTTTCCTTCACCCCTCATCATCATCCTATCACACCACAATTCATAATTCAAGGCCTAACAACCTTGTCTTACCAAAGGATGCAACGGAAAAAATGATCCCCATAATGACACATGTTAATCTCACTGGGATAACTGTGACTGGGCCTCGGAAGACAACGAGTAGCGAGGTCATGAATGGCCGAAAGCGCGTATAATAATAATAATAATAATAATAATAATAATAATAATAATAATAATAATAACAGCAACTAATGAAGTTTTCGAATTTAAATTCTTGAGAGTAATAATCCAGCTTGATGGTCTTGGCACAAGCCAACACTTACGTTGGGACAATATAGTGCGCCACAAATTTTAAAAGAAATTGTTTTACCAATATAGCTGTTAGTGTTCTATTTAGCAATATACTGACGTCCGCTTTGAGAATGTGGACATTAATCCACTTCTGTTTGGCAAGACTCCGTCATTCCTAATTCCTTCCGGCGCGCGGTACCAAGAATTCTTATAGGTTCTTGCGGCGCGCGCGGCGCAGCTGCCGCTCTCGAATTCTTGTTCAAGCCCGGTGCGCAGCAAACGCCCGATTCCCAGGAGCTCCCCAATAGCCGCGCATGCGGAGGAACTCGTTGAAGGAATAGGACGTGATGGAGCACAATGCAGCGCCGCCAAGCGGGCGAGCGGGCGGGCGGGCGGACGGGCGGCGGAAGGGAGTATAGCGTTCCACGCCAGTTGCATTCTCCACCCCACGCTGCCCCGTCACGGCCCTCCCTCCCCGCCCCTGACGCCACCCGCCCCGCGCCGCCCCAACGCGCCAAGACCCGCCTCGCCCATCGGTACACCCGCCCCGCAGCCCGCCCAGCCCTGCGCCCCCGCTCTGCCCTTCCACGCCCCGCGCGACGCCCGCCCCGCGCCACGTCTACAGCCCCGCACCGCCCCACCCCATCCCGCTTCCCCGCCCCACACCCCGCCCCGCCCCGCCACGCCCCGCCCCAGTCTTTGCTGTCCGCTTATTGTATCACAACGCGCTATTAAGTCCCTGAAAGCCCTTCGCCCTTCAAGCTCTGTAACGTTTTGCTAGGCTACCTTGCATTTCATCACCTCTTCTCACCTCGGCGTCGCCACCTCCCTGCACTCCGCCGCTGACTCGCACTGCCGCTCACCGGCTCACTCTGATTCACTTAAACGTGCGTGCTCGGCGACAACCCGCTAAATCGCTCCGGCACATCTCCCGCTATCTTACTACCTGATCGTACCCCGCCTCTTCACGATTTGTCACACGCCCCTTCTCATCGCCCCCAGCTTCTACAATCGCCCTCACCCCCTCCTAGTTTCGCTTGAAACCCCGCCCCGCCCCGCCCCACCTCACATCCTCCCACCCGGCTGGGAGCCCAACGGCCGCCGTCACGGGCGTCGGCGAAGCTACTGGCGGTGGCAGGGGAGGAGCGGCCAAGTGCTTTAAAATATTATTGATAACCCGCCGAGGCCTCGGGCGTGTGCGGAGATGCGGGTAGCCGAACCCGAAACAAAGCCGGCGCGCTCCGCCCCCGGATCGTATTTTCTTTGTTAATGAAGGCGCGGACGCGGCAGCGGGCGAGGGAGGGCGCGAGGGCCGCAAGGGGCGGGGGAGGGGGAGGCCCCGAGAGGGGGGGTGCAGCTGGATTAGCGGCTTAGGCAAAGAGCGCTCGTAGATGTGCGGGCACCGTGGCGGGGACCGCTTATTGGTGGTTCTGGTGGTGGTGGAGGGAGATGTGACGGAGGTTGAAGCGATGTTTGTAACCGTCGAGGTACTCTCGAACTTTGAGATGCAGCAAGTGAAGTTGTAAGGGTATTGCAAGTTGAAGTTGTAACTGTTGAGGCCATTCGGTCTCAACACTGTCATCATGAATGGCAATGATACATCAATTATGGTTGTGATAAAAGAGAGCGATGGAGATGGAAACTCGTAGATGGTGTCACTTGTGTACTTTGAGTACAGTGTTAGGCAGTACGGACAATATCGATGTGACCATAAAAATGAAGGATTGACATTACATTAATCATGGTGGACTGGAGATATTGTAGTGCGGTAGAGGAGAGCGACCAAAAAGAAGTACTGATACGGGTTCGTCATCGATGGTAACACAGGCGATAATGCGTGTGGCAGCACTGGTAGTGCGTGCAGGGGGTGTGGCTGGGTTCGCAGTCGGGCGACGGCGGCGAGGGTGGTGTTGGGCGCCGCGGCGCAGCGGTGGCAGCCACGTGCTCGCGAGCCGTGACGACGTGTAGGGGGGGCTGGCGCTGCTGCCACGTCCGGTGCGCCCCCCCCTTCCTCGACCTCCCGGGCCCCGCCCCTCGCAACCTGCGCCCCGCGGCCACCTGGCTCCCTACCGCCACCGCCGCCACCGCCACTAGCGGCAGCGGCAGCATGTACAGTAGCAGCGGCTCCCGCCTCCACGCTGCGCCGAACAGCTCGCCCGCCCCCGCTCGCCGGCTCGGCGGCACGCTGCGCTGCACAGCCTCACGCGAGCCGCGTATTACGCGCTGCACGACGCGAAGCGACGTTCCGCTGCGACATCGCCGGCCGCGACGGCGGCGGCGGGCGGGGTGGAAGAGGCGTTGATGGTGGCGGCGCGGGCTGGGCATAGAAGGTGGAGACGCTGCTGTTGCATTAGAGGGAGCGCTGGCAATGGCGGTCGCACGAGAGGCGGCATAGCGTCGGGCATGGGGGCGATTACGGAGCGAGAAAGGGGCAATAGCGGCGATGACTGTAGCGCTGGCGGTGCCGATGGAGGCGGTGACGGTGAGGGCGGTGCCGGTGAGGACAGTGCCGGGGAGGATGGTGACGGTGGAGGCGGTGACATTGCAAGCTATGACGGAGGAGGAGGTGAGAGCGGAGGCAGTGAGGGCGGAGGCGGTGAGGGTGGAGGGCGGAGGAGGTGAGGGCGGAGGCGATGAGGGTGGAGGCGGTGAGGGCGGAGGCGGTGAGGGTGGAGGGCAGAGGAGGTGAGGGCGGAGGCGGTGAGGGTGGAGGCGGTGAGGGCGGAGGCGGTGAGGGTGGAGGGCGGAGGCGGTGAGGGTGGAGGGCGGAGGCGGTGAGGGTGGAGGGCGGAGGCGGTGAGGCCGCAGGCGGTGTCGGCAAGAGTAGTGACGGCGAGGACAACGGCAATGTTAGCAGTAGCTGCGGCCGTGGTGATGGTGGCTGCGCGACGACAGCGCGGCCGGCCGTTGTGTGAGGGAATCGAAGCGTTCGCAGTTTAACGGGCGCTACATGTATGAATGCCATCGTATAACAATGAAACACTATAGTATTCATCACATCGAACTTGAAAGAGCAAGCCGATCTTGAGCTTGCCAGAACGTGCTGTTATGCTTTGATGAACACAGACTTTTATCATACAGGTGTGATTCTCATAGAAGACGTCATTGGACCAACCACTACATTTTTTCCAGGAATTTATATTTTTATAAGATCTTCCTAAAGACAAATACCCTCAAAAAGGTGAGGGGGAAACGTTCGCCATCCTAACTGAAGGAATCCTGTAACATCCCTATTTTTCCATCAGGTTATATTCGATACATACTACTTTATAATTGATGAATTTTTCTGAATTGTTTTAAGTGATTGCTTTTTAGTTTATTACTCATATGTAGATTTATTTACTTGCGTTGCAAATATGGGCCATGCTCCGAAAAAACTTATTTGAAAGATATTTTAGGCTACGCATAACAAAGAATCTTGGTTGCGTGATGTCCTGAGGCTGTCGTATGTCATTACAGTCGTCAGTTTCCGCACGTGTAAAATAACAAATTATTCCTAACTTGAACTATCGCTCATATCCTCCATATGCATTTATTTAACGCTGTGATCCCGCTGTGATCCCGAAAGGCATTCGTCGTTCTGAGAAATTTTAACTTCAGCAGATGTATACTATTATTTTCCTTTCAACGTTTCATTAGTTCATTTTCTATACGTATTGTAACTGGTTTTCTACTGCCTTCAGAGTTTCGTCGTTTACTTGTCTGCTTCATCTTAAATAAACAGTACGACCTGCGAATGCTGTAGGGTATCAAAAGCTGAGGAGTGAACGGTGCATCCACGTTATGAAACAAAAACATTTGAGTTCACGTTTTCGTTTTAACTTCTTATTATTATTTAGAATGAATGTTTTCCAGCATCACATCGTGAGGTACTTCGTATTTCGCGAATCTCAATGATGTGGTTTCAGAACTCATTAAAATGTATATTTTTGTGATAGCTTCTCCAACGCCGTCATACTTATGCCTACGCTTACTGTCTCATTATTTACGTTGTCAGGTATGAATGATTCATAAAATCCAGATGTGTTTCTTGACAAAATAAACTGGTTGTATATGACCTTGTAGATAGGCTCATGAATAGTTTTCACATAATTCGTTAGAATGCACAATGTTCTGTAAAATATATTTTGAAAATATATTATACTTTTGGATATTGACGACAATGCCATTCTAACACTGTCAAAACATACCCACAACATCGTATTATCATACTCACTTACGACAACACACACATGCATTCATATACCCGCACATACAAAATTACATCACCTCCTTAGACATAACATTTCTTCAAATATAAAGTATGTGAGGCCAATTAACCTTCTATTGTACATTATTGCTTACTTAAAAATGAAAGTGCAAGCAAAAACGATATATTAACGCTCTCAAGACGTCATTAGTTTGCTCGCAATAGCATAATTTCAAAATCTCGAAAATGTTGATATTGATATTTCATTGAAATGTATATTGCAGTTCTTGCTAGTGATGCCATATGATACCATTTTGACCTATTGCCTACATAACCGTAAATTGGGATCACTCATACTCTGATATTATCATAACTCACCGGTATTCATAATCGCCAGTGTGTATATCCGCTTTTCTTTTGTACCGCAAAACATTGATGTTTAGATTACGCTTGGAACGTGAAATTCACGATTCTTTCCCTTGTCACAGGGAAGTGAATCTCAGATAATGAACGGGATGATGATCAATATCGGAGCGGTCAAACGTTTTTAAATGGGGACGTGTTCTCGTTTTTTCACGGGACGCTGTAGTGAAGGCTCTCCATTCTTCGAAAGACAAAGCCATCTTTTCAAAAAACGGTCATTTATTGTGAGGAGGAAACGTTCTAGTACTTCTCGCATTATTTCATGGGGCCTGAACATTAACTAATGTTCAGAGTATATGTAATATTTGGATTCTCAGAAATATTAGAATTAATCGAGGATTATTGTTTGTTTAATGAATTTTTAGGCTTTTTTAAACAATAAATTTGATGTTACTGAAATATCAAAGTTAAGTTTCTATCATATACTGTAAAAAATAAAGCTGTCATCATGTAAAATATTTGTATCCAGAAAGTGAGCTGACATTTGTCCTTTTTCCTTTTACGAGAGGCATTCAGGAAGTCGTGAGAACTATCACAATACGACACATTGGTAGCAAATGCACACACGTGCTTCCGCCCACGCGATCGAGTCTTTTAAGCCAAGGTATCCCTTGACCACTGACGTGGAAGTTGTTAGGGGCAACAGGCACTTAGTCAAAAGGAGAAGAGGCAGGATCGATGGAAGGAAAGCTTGTGCATGAGATGGACGTTGGGGATACTGGAATCGCTTGCATTGACCAAAGAATTAAAAGAACGGAGCGGCACAGGATCCTGGAGGGTGAAAGTACAATTGTAGCATATGGATGTCAAAGTACCAACGGTATCGAGGGTTAAGAGCAGGAGTGAGCTTAGGAGATGATGAGTATGATAAATGGAAGGAGAATCGAAAAGAACGAAAATGGAAGTCAGCAGCGAAGGAGCAACAGAGGTGTGTCTGGGACTGGGGAGAGCAACAGAGACAAATGCTGACAGCGACGGTAAAAGAACAGCGCAGTGCGGACGGCGTTGTAGTGGAACGGACGGCGATGACAGAAACCGCGGTGGAGGCGAGCAGGCGGCCGTAAACGGGGAGCAGGGATGCAAGCAGTGGCGGCGGCCACGCGGATGCGTGGGCGGAGGGGACAGCGGAATCGAGGCGGCCAGCAGCACAGCGGGGACGACAGGGACTAGCGCCGCGGCGCCGCTGGCGGGAGCCGCGGAAAGGGGAAGGAGGGCGGGCGGGACAGGAACTAGGGGGCGCGAGCGACGGCAGCGGCGGTGGCGGGATCCGACGCCCGTAAGCCCGCGGGGATTAGCCTGGCGGATCACGGGCGCGCCGCCGCCCGCGGGCTTATCTTCCGCCCGCGCGCCACCCCCGCTGCCGCCGCCGCCGCCGCCGCTCCCGCCCCGCCGCTCGATGGGAGCGATTCCGAGCCTCGTATTTATACAGCGCCCCCGGCCCCCGGCGGCGGCGCGGCGCGGCGCGGGGCGGCGGTCGCCCGCTCGCCCGCCCGCTTGCCCGCCCGCTCGCCCTCCGGCGCCCGCACGCCCAATGAGGATCGCCCCCGCGCGCGCCGGCGGCTCTCGCAACCGGCTGTTGAAGCTTGCGAGGACGTGAGATTTTTCTTAAACTCTTACTGGGTAGCAGCAAACAATAGTTAATGTTTTAAATGTTACAATTGGGTTCACACACACTCGGACGTTCTGTCTTTGGTGAGTGATATACAAAATCAAAGTAAAAACAAAAATTGAAAGTAAAACGGCACTTTACAAGAACTGACATTCTGAAAAGTGAATAATCATAGACTTTTTCAACGCTAGTGAAGCAAAAGGATTTAAAGGATAATAATTTTTCATGCGTGCAATCGTGTTAAATATCACAAACATATTATTACAATAAATGCCGCATGGTTTGTTCTCGTGAGGGTTTGAAAGCATGAATTTACAGAACGCTTTATGTGGGCTCTTTGTTCGTACCTCTGAACTGTTTGATGTGCTGTGCGAGGTATACAAACCATTTTTAAGAAACAATAAAACGCTGATACAATTCAGGCTGGCAGAACACCGATATGTCGCTTGCATTAAAATATTAAGTGAAGTGAAGGGAGTGGGTTAGGCACGTGAAAACACCTCTCCGGGGGCGCATTAGCCTCGCTGGCGCTGAATGCGCGCCCGCCAGCGGGAGCGGCCGGAAGTTGGGGAGACGAGTGACAAAACAGGCTCCGGACGGCGGGCGCGCTGCTTTCTTTGGAGAGACGCCGATGCGGGCGATGCGATGGTATCCGCGGCGACGGGCGCGGGGGATGACGGCTATTCGTTGTAAGACGCGATGCGAAGTACGATACGATCCCTGTGGCGACAATATCGATTATGACTGAAAGGTGCAAAGGGCTTACGAAGTAATCCTCTACTCATTCTTTATTATTATTATTATTATTATTATTATTATTATTATTATTATTATTATTATTATTATTATTAATCCGACGAGGATTGAAGTCAACCTGTTCCGATATCCAGTTCTTCTTTAGCTACCTGTTTCTCATTCCTTGTGGCATGAAGAGCTAATGCCGGCAAGCTCTCATTTGGCATCCTTTACGAATGTTCGCACCTTTTCTTTTCGTTAGTAGATGATTTTTCGAACAGGAGGCGTGCTACTCGGCTCTTTTCTTATATCCACATTCCTACATTCCTCTTTTTTTTTCATCTTGGAGGGTGCATTGTATAGTATTTCGAAAAAATTTCACTTCTACTGCCTGTTCTCCTATTAACGATTATTTCGTTTTAAAACGAAGACACAGAACAGTGAAAATGTACGGGAAAGAATACATCTTTGTGACTGATGTTTTTTTTGTTTTGTTTCTTAAAAACAATATTACATAATTATTAAAGCATTAGTAGAATACAACTTTTTTCTCTTGTAGGAAAACTTATTGAAACGACAAATTATACACAATCGATTTTAATTTGATTCATAACGATGTATGTTTTTTGGATGTAGTTTCACTTGTGTAGAGACGATGTACTGCATTGAATTTTGGTGTTGTCAACGCTGGGCTACCGGGGAGTCTCCGGGCGAGGACCTCAGGGAGCGGGCGGCGCGGAGCGGTGCAGTGCGGGCGGGGCGGGAAGCGCGTGGCGGCGCGAGGTATCGAGGCGCGGGGCGGGGCGGGGAGGCGCGGGGCGGCGCGTGGCGTGGGTGCGGCGCGAGAGAGCGTTCGCCCGCAGCGCCGCGGGCGTTCGCTCCGGCGGCAGCGGCGACGGCGGCGCGGCCCGCCAGGAAGTTGACAGATAAGTGATTCGGATTACACGGGAACCCGGAAGCGTGATAAGCGGGAAGGGCCGCCGCCTCCGCCGTCGCCTCCGCCCGCGCGCTGGGATTATGGCTGGGACGGGGCGGGGCGGGGCGGGGCCGGGGCCGGCGACCGACGTGGGTGGGAGGGAAGGCCCGAGGGCGGATGAGGCGGGTGACGGAGGAGGCGACGCGGGAAGGACGCTCGTGTGTGTCGGGCGGTGGAGACGCGGAGGAGAATGATGGTTCCCGCTGCCTGCGGAGGTGTGTGGAGGCAAACGGCGCTCGGATGACAAGTGGACGCTGCGGTTGGAGCTGAAATGCTGGCGGCTGCGATGGAGAATGATCGAACTAATGGGTTTAGGAGAGAAAAAGGAGTGGCTCTGTAGCATTCAAAAGTTATACTAATTGGCACTGTTGATTATGTGTTGACTCGTTGAATCACCGAGTGATGAAAGAAGAACGATTTAGTCATGTATTCGAAATTGATAAAGGAAGATGAACAATATTCTTGGGCAAGGAGGATGCACTAAGTAAATTGAAAACAGAAGTCTGGAGTCGCCTGAAGCGAGCGCCAAGGAGGCAAAGCAGAGGCAAGGGAGATGAGGAGCAGCACAGGATTTGAGAACAGCCGCGCAGGACGCGAGGCGGCGGCGGTGGCGGCAGGGGCGGACCACAGCAGGGCATCGACGGAGGCGTTGACCACCGACCTCGCCCTTCCCTGCGTCCGCTTCCCGGTGGGCAGGATGCGGGCGCTACCTGGTGGCGAGGGTTACAGCTGCTGCCGTCCCGTCATTAGACCCCGAGCGGGCGCCTGTGCTCCTCTCCGCCCCGCCCCGCCTCGCCCCGCGCCGGCTAGATACGGCGCCTCCGGCTCGCCGTCCCGGCCCGGCCTGGCCCGGCCCGGAGCCCGCAATCCGCGTCCCCTGCCGCCCCTGGGCGCGGCGGGCGGCCGGACGCGGCGCCGCGGCGACGGCCGGCCGGCGGGCGAGGCGGGGCGCGTCAGCTGCGCCCGCGAGGGGTATTCGCGTTGGCAGCACTGCGCCGCCCGCCCACGAATCAAATGTGCACGTGATAAAACCTGAATCATTAAAATTGCTGAACAAATGACACTATTTTCGAATCATTATTGATAAACGGTAGATTAGGTGTTCATTATTGAAGTATTTATACTTTCGTGTATCCCTCTGATTAAATAACAAGCACTCTCTAACGTCGTTTGCACCACTACTGTCTTCGTAGTATGGTAAAAGATGTAGTATTTCCCGTACATTTTTAGTAGCGTAAGGCATAGGATACTGACATGGACGCATTTGCGTAACACACTGCTGAGCTTCTTTTCGCAGCCTTTTTTCAGCAGTCCTACACCCCACATACAGAAAAAGTTCCCTTGTAAAAGTTCCCAAGTACAAAAATAAATTAGCAAGGAAAAATAAAGTAAATAGCGAAAGGGTAAATGCGACCTAAATTTACTGATGTAGGCAGTTTCGTTCCTGCATCTTATTGTATTGATAAGTTTATGTATTTTCTCTAAAATCGGAATTCTAATAATTAATTAAATACTACTTCACTACTATACACTAAATATTAGTACACCTGTAAACCATACTGCATATAAATTACTCTGCGGTGCATAAGGTTTCAGAATTGTCAATAAAATTCACTTGTAAATCAATCAAGTGTTCACATGCATATTTCTGTATGTTTGTTTAAACAAGCAAGAATAACATTCGTAGTTTATAGCATCTGAATGGGGGAGGGACAGTGCTTGTCACGAGCGCCAATTTTTCTTGAAATATCTGTGGGGAAGTGCCGGCATACATAACTGGAGCCCTGCTGGAAATTTGAATTTTACCATAAAAGGGTGCGACGATGGCAACAGTCATTTTGTCATTACTCATTAAGGTATTATTCCTTACACTTTTACACGAACTTGTTTACATTTTCATTTCAACATGTCTATTCACTACATTTCAACTCTGGAACTGAATTTGTCATTCAAAGGGAAAATATTTTATGCTGTGTAAATGTGACTGTCTTTTAAATATTTATATTAAATCTCAAAGATGAAATTGATTATTTCTCTCTTGATTATTGCCAAAAATTGAAACTGTTGTTCTTAATGCGCTTTCTTGCTACGTAAGCTGTCAGCGTATTAAAACAGTGTTTTCACAGAGAAATTGAGTCCAAACCTTATTCCGAACACGATTATACTTTTCTTCTCGTACTGTGTTTGAAATCTCTGTGAGGTTTACAGCGTCTTGTTTTCGAAAACATTAGAAGGAAACTATTTCATAGTAAACTGTTTTGAAGTGAAAGATCTCCTGTTGGTTCCGGTCTTCTACATTGAGAAGTAGGGTGCGGAATGAATGAGTGTGCGGTACAATGAAATAGTTGGCTGGTGTGGAATGTCGAGCGGTTGTCTTTACAAACATGGTCTCCTTCGTACTAACCTTAAACGGACGTTTCCCTTCCCGGCGTCACTGGAATTCCTTAGGAATACTAAGTTTGTAAAACGTTCACACAATACTCGATAGTTTCAAGATAATGCTGCAAGTTGGTGAGAAGTGTATGTATACGAAGACATCACACATATTGAAACTGTGTTATATTACCGTAAAGAGTATATTAGGGTGTCTATTAGAAATGCTGGTGGATCATCAGAATACAAGATTGTTTTACCTATTCTTAATGTAATTCTCACATTATTTAAAATGTTCATGTGGTGAACAAATTGTAATTTTGATATTTTTTTGTTTCAGGTAAGTTTACGATAAGCAAAGCAGAGCGCACTTGCGGTTTCGGTGAGTTTCAACTGTCTGATTTCAATTTAACAACAATTTTGGTATTTTTTTCCGTACTGAAATACCGTAAATACAAGTAAGACTGAACAAGATAGATATCTAATTCAGTCGAGTAATGTGATATCGAGTAAGACTGAATCAGAGATTTTAGTTTCATTCTATTAGTTTTCATAACGTGAGGTCCTCCTGATACCTTTATTGATCTTCCAATTCGTTACGGTTATTAAAGTAGTAATTTGTTAATGTGTCATCGTTAATGTTTTGTCGCTTGTCTTCAGGTACAGTCATCAGATTTATTTCCAAACAACATGTAAACAAAACCTGTAAGGCAGGCATGTGAAGGTCTCGTGCAACGTAACAAGCTTACCAGAGCTCGCGGGCACTGCGAGAGAGATTTAAAAGTAAGGGTTGTAAAAATTGCTCGGGGATGACGGTGTATCACTGGCTATTTGACCCATGACAGTCTTTTCAAGAAATCAGTTGACAGTTATTGCTTGAAATTTTGCTATATTTAATTCCAATTTCCTCTACTAAAGCTAAGAAGGGATCCATTAAAATGTAGTAATACATCAGTCAGGGTTTCAATTGCCAATTGAGAATGAAATTAAACGTTTTAAATCGAAAGTGTTTTGATTTAGTAATATATTTACTTAAGAGGGCTGCAATTACATTCCTTAAATTCCTTAAAATTCATAATCCTTAAAGTGCTCTTTCGTTCAAGTTTGGATCTTTAACAAATCATTAACTGTTTGTTAAAAGAGCTGCCCTTCCGTAAACGAGAATTGTTAACTTATGAATATTTATTCAAAATATGATACATCTCATAGATACATTCACAAATAACTGAATTACTTAATAAAATGTAACACAAAACGAAAACATAGAAAGAATTCGCCTTTCAAACATATTATTGCTACTTGGCAAAATGTTTACACAAGGCTGAATTTAAAAAGAAAGTAAACACAAAAGAGTAATTAATAGTAAAAAATGTAACCATCATTCAAATCTTGGATGCTTACTAGAACAAATCTGGCAAACATCTTTTCGTATGTAGCCACTATTCCATGCCTCACGCCGCTGCGGCTTGCTCATATGCACCCCTTTCTGAATTTTGAGGAGAAATGAGAAGGGAAGTTGTCCGTGCAAGAGCGCCAGGCTTCCCAGGCGGGCAAGTAGCTCGTGCGGGCGCGGTTTGACACCGCTGCTGTAAGGCTTGGCTAGTAACAAAAAAAGGATTTATTTTAAAATACTTCGTGACTGAAGCGAGAATGTTCCTTGACTCAAGCAATTTGTTACTCGCACATTACCCGCGTTACTTCGTAGCGTAATATCGATCCGCATCTTGAAGTGGGGATGTTCCCTAGCGTCTGGGGGCTGCATATCTCGCGTAACGTGACGCGACGCGACGCGACGCGACGCAACGCGGCGTAGCAAGGCACGGTGACGCCAGTGCCCGAGGTCAGCCGGCGGCGCCCGCCTCCCGGCAGTGCGACGCACTCTACACCGAGTTATGGGACATAATTTTCCACGTCTGCCATTGCGGTATGCACGCACGATAACGAAGGCCAAGATTGGGTAGCGGGAAGACAACGCTCGTGTAGTCGGTTGAAGTTACCGCTGCTAACAATTTCATCTCCACAAGTCATTTCCAACGGCATGGAAGTGCTCTTTAACCTGCTACCAATATTCTATTACGATTGACATTGCCATCATCAGGGGTATCCTGCACATCTCTGCCTATGCTGCTCTAATTTTCAATGCCACTACCAATGCCATCGGTAATGTTTCGTGCATTGCAACTTCCCGCGCTTGCGCCTACTCGGTCATCAAAGTCATTTGCAGCCTTACCGAAATCTCCGCATCCATAACAGTCTCATCTTCACAATAACTATAACTAGTCATGGCTAGTGACGCCGTCACCTCCTCCCTCGCCTCCTCCGTCGCCTTCTCTTTCACCTCCTCCCTCACCTCCTCCGTCACCTCCTCCCTCACCTCCTCCGTCACCTCCTCCGTCACCTCCTCCGTCACCTCCTTCGTCACCTCCTCCGTCACCTCCTCCGTCACCTCCTCCGTCACCTCCTCCGTCACCTCCTCCGTCACCTCCTCCGTCACCTCCTCCCTCACCTCCTCCGTCACCTCCTCCCTCACCTCCTCCGTCACCTCCTCCGGCACCTCCTCCGTCACTTCCTCCGTGACCTCCTCCGTCACTTCCTCCGTCACCTCCTCCGTCACCTCCTTTCTCACCTCCTCCGTCACCATCACCAAATCCACCGCCGCTTCCGCGAGACAATGACGAGCGGCACACGCACACGCATCGTTCCCGAAACCGGTTCCATATTGAAAACTTATTTAAAGTTCGCATGCATTGTGTCGGCGTATCTCTCCCCCCATTGAACCCGCCTTGTCTCGAGGCGCTCGGAGCGTAAAGAAGGTGGCTCACTCCGGCTGCCTCTTCGTGTGTCCGCTACTGTACATCCGGTTATTAAAATACTTTTTAACGTCTTCCCCCTTCGCCTTCGCCGACGCGGCGCGCCGCGCTCAGGCCGTTCCGAACCCGGCTCCCGAGGGCGGCCGAGTTCCACGGTCACGCCGCATTAATTCGTTTTAGCCGGGCGCTTTGTGTGGATACGGCGGAGGTTAAGCCGTAAACCGACCGTGCAGGGATTAGATGAAAAGGTTTTGTTTTTTTTCTTTTCGGGAAATGTACCTGGCGGCTGCTCCCTTTCCGAGAGCGGCGCGCGAGCGTCAATCGGAGGAGGCGCGGCGAGCGGCGCCCCCTCTTTGCGCGCGGCGCAGGAAGGGAGGGGCGGGGGAGGGAGGCGTGTGTGGGGTGGGAGAAGACGCGCGGTGCAAGGCTCGGCTGATCCTGCCAGCTCAGCGGGCCTCCTATATCCGCCCCGGCTCTTTCGCCTGCCTTGGGACGTGTGCGGATTTTTTCCCCTGCTTTTCTTTCCGAGAAGGGGCAGCTCTGTCGTATGCAAGCGTTGCCGATGCCAGGCTGTGTGTTTTTATGTCTTGTTCTCCTTTTAGTTTATTTGTGTCATAGACATTGTAAAAGAATTAATAGTTTCATTCAATTTTCCTCGTTGTATTGAAGATAATAATGTTTTTTGGTTCTTTTGTAAAACTGTATTGTTTAGCACACAGCGAGATTAGCTGTGATAAGAGGATTTGTAGTATAGTGTAGTATCATTTGGATATTTTCACCGCGAAAAATTACATTAATTCAATAATACGTGTTCGCTGATCCCCGACGCAAATCTCATAATACTGAATGAAGTACATCCATTCGTATCAGATCACGCACTTAGTTTTCTTACTGAAAGCATGCAATTTGTCTGTAATAAAGAAGATATAATACGCACTAATGTGCATGTCTTAATAACTACTAGTAATTCAGTGGCTTTTAATATGCAAAAGGATATATCCTCTAATTATCAGAAAACATTAATTATGTTCTGTGGCTATTGCAGCTATTGCGTATCGCAGAGTAAAATAGAGATAAAGTAAATATAAACAGTGTAGTACTTTTACATATTTGAATGTGAACGTTAGATGATACATTTATAACCTTACATATTTTGATGTAATTACTGCAGCAAGGAAGCACGCGATTCAGATCCCATCAGCAAAGAGATAAACACTCGGTAGTTCCCACCAAGTGTCATGGAATGGTTTGTAGCAAACATGCTAAAATAAATGTTTGTGGAGTATATCAAACTGAATGTTCAATGATACCCTGGGGATTGGCTAATGTGCACTGAAAAAAACGATCATCCGTTTCCAGTACATATACTTCCAGGAATATGGTAAACTCCAGAAAGGATTTCTGCCTTCTTCTAAAGGAGTTCCACGTGTCAGTAGATGACGTTGATTTCAAGGAATCAGATCGTACTAGAAGTAGATCATTTCTGCCAATTTTGTTTGTTTTAAATCACCTATTTGTCATTTCACTTTTAATTGTTTCGTACTGTGGTTCATTTTTATAAATTAATTCTGCCATCAATGTAATGTATTAAAACGAATAAGTTATTGTTAGAACAATATTAACACAAATCTTATTATATTTAGAGTAAATTTCGAACAGCTGATTCAGAACACACAATATACAAATAATTACAATATTTTGATATTATCTTGCATGCACAGTCATGCATTTTAGCAGTATTTACATGTTCTGTAAATATACACGAATTATCGTTAATTCTACCCAGTAGTCAGCACACAGTCTTGTGAATTTGGTTCCAACACCCAATATACGAGTATGCCATTCCCTACTTATTTCCCCCGCGCCATCTCACCAGCACTTCCATTACACAAGTTCACGAATCGCGAACCTGCACTATCGTAATGACACGTGCGTGCAGAGGCGGCGTACCCCAGGGCTTCCTCCGCGGAGCTGGCCACACGTCGCGCTCTGGGAAGCACCCGCGCCGAGCGCGTCGCGGCGGGCGGCGGCGGCGCCCGCACCAGCGCCCGCGTCTGCGCCCGCGCCCGCGCCCGCCCGGGGCGTTTTTGCGGCGGCGGCGGCGTCCCCCCGGATGTCCTTGAGCTGCTCCCCGCGCCGCCCGCCCTCGCTGTCGCAAGCGAGCCAGTTTATCGCTGCACGTAACGCGGATTTCAGCGACGCTTGATGGCGTTGCGTCCGGCTCGGCGGCGCCGAGGAAGCAGATTGCATCAAAGAAATATTTGATGAAAGGGGAGAAGGGGAAAAAAGAGAGTCCCTGATTGTGATAATGCATAATAAACAGGATTTCAGCCGCCCGAATTTCAATGAAAAACACGTGATGTTATGGACATTGCAAGTTCGTTACCAGTGGGAAAAAGTCGGAGTTCCAAGCTCGTTTTGTAATGATACCCGCCGCCTGGACGATTTGCGAGAATGGGAAGCGTCACAGAAGCAGCGCAATTATATTTGGTGTCGCTTTGCGTGAAGGGCGTAGATATCAAGGTTCCCTTTTGAATTTATACATATATGTTTATGAATTATTGCAAATTATGATTTTCAATGCAGAATCCAATATTAAGAAGTCCACCAGCTTATGTGTAGTTATATTTGCTCATTTTAAATGAATTTTCATTTGTTGAACAATGCAAATTTTATACCTATTCAGGATATCCGTAATTGCTTTTAGGCTATTGCGTTACCACATATATTATATTATTGATAGAGGATTTGTTTTTAAGTGTTTTTGCAATCATTGAGAAATAAATGTTTGGGGAAGTAGTAACGATTTGATTTCCTTTGCAACTACCTTATGCGAAAGAAACTTTTATTTCCGTGATACAGAAATGGACGAGGAGTTACAATGCTCGTTATACAATGCTCGTTGATTTCTATTGGGTAAACGATTTAAAACAATACTATACCAAGCAGCTGGATTAGTGACATAAACACCTCGTGACATGGCATTAAACAAGAGCACACGCGGCGCTACAGCCTCAACAATGGGCGTTTAACTTGAATGAGCTGCCGCATGCGGAGACTGAGCTTCGCAGCCGAGGGAAAATCCACAATCGTACGCTTTCGCCCGCGAGTGGGCGTCCGTTGAAGCCGCGTATTCGCAGCGGAATTCATTCCTTGGCCTGCAGCCGAGAATCAACTCGGGAAGTTCAACATCCTTCCGGAGGCATCGCAGCGGTCGCCGGATGCGGGAGCTGACGACGGGCAGAGCCAAGGGGTTGCGGGGGCGGGGACGGGGCACCAGGCGTACGAGGATGTCGGCTATGTCCTCTCTCCGCAACAATACCGCAGATAGCCACCACCCCCGCGCCGCTCCGCCTAGCGCCACGCCGCTCTGCAGCAAGACCTGAAAGGTCGGTGGAGGCGGTGGTAGAGGCGGGGTGAGGGTGCAGCGAGGCGGCGGCAGGGCCGTTGCAGCTGAGGTGGGGACGGAGGTAGAGAGGAGGCAGCTGCCTGAGCGATGTGGAAGCGAGGACTGCGTTGTGGGTGGCGGGGAAGGTGTCGTTTTCAGCGGAGGGGGGGGATACACAGTAGGGAGAGGAAGAAGCGAGCTGTAGCGGATGCAGCGAGGAGGATGCGGGCGGAGGAGAGGAGCCGGGAGTTGGGGGCGGCGGGGCTGAAAAGGAAGGGGGGGACGGGGATTGAAAGCGAGATCAGCGGCGGAAACGAGATAAACGAGCGAGGACGCGCATAGGATTATGGCGTCGCATAGGGGAGACGCAATGGGCAACGGCCACGCGTGACAGCTAACATGCTCGACACAGGGGCCGCTGGTTCACTTGAGGAGTGGCGGTGCCGCGAGGCTTTCACGCGGAGTGGGGATGCGATCGAAAACGCGCGGTGGATGGGGCGGTCATACTTGTCATTCGATGGCGAAAGTATTATCCTCGCTACACCAGGTTTGGATTTAATTTCTTACGCAATAGTGAAAGTGACCATGTAACTTTGATAAAAAGGATATGAATAGTATCGTGTCGTTTGCTGGTTATGAACTAAAAAAATTCAAATCCTGCATGTACTCCTCTTCTTTAACCCACGCACTGTTTTGTTGGCGAAAGTATTATCCTCGCTATAACAGGTTTCTTACGCAATAGTGAAACTGACCATGTAACTTTGATAAAAGGGATATAAATAGTGTCGTGTCTATTGCTGCTTATAAACTGAAAAAATTCGAATCATGCATGTACTCGTCATCTTTAACAATCCACGCACTGTTTTGTTGTTCGCAATTCGGAAATATATATTTCATAAACAACGATAAATGCTTCAAAAACTTCTCGGTCATCTATCAGGAAGATAATATTTCAAGTGTAATGAGAAGAGCAGTTGACTTAACAGGTGTTTGACTCGAGTGCATTGTTCCTGTAGAAAACATATCTGGGCGTCATTGCATTATTACTTCATGACAAGCTTAACTGCTTAACTCGTTTGAAGTAAATAATGTAATAATATTCCGTTCTCCTTCATTACTCTTTATATATTTTCCATTAAGCGACTAGACAATATAACATAAAAAATACGTTTATTTTTTAGAAGTCTTATTTATTACTGGTGAGCGGTATCTGAGTGTACAAATTATTAAATCCCTCCCATCCTTCACCATTCCTCTCTTCGTCTCCACCTAACAATCCAACCAACTATCCTCGACCTTCCCTTTCTAATCCTTGTATCCAAAACGCCTGGTTATATATTCCTCCCAGTGAATGTCAGTAGTCGCCCACATCCCACACCTCCCCCATCGTCCCCTCCGCACCCATTCGCCCCGCCCCCTCTCGGCCAGCGGTGCCCGCGGCGTTCGCCCCAATCGCAGAGGCGACCCGGCCGAGCGCTCTCCGGCCAGACCTATCGATTCATTGTAACTCGCTTAAATTTTTCATGCGGAATTCGTCAATATTGACATAACTTTGCTGTTTGAATGCTTCTGTACCGAACACGTCACATTATTACGAAACATCACGAATTACCGCGCGGCTGCGGTGGCGGGTTCCGGGTGCCAGGGGAAAGGTGGGGAGGAGGGGGCGGGCGGGAGGGGCGGGTGGGAGCTGGCGAGCGGGAGCGCTAGTCATGTCGAACTTACATCGTTTGCCGCACGGGACTAGGTGCGGGAGTTTTGCGGGAGAACGACGAAGGCAATTCGGGTCCACTTGCATAGGTAAAATGCAATGTTTTAAGCCCTTTTGCGTGTAACCTGCCTAACTAGGAAGTGCAGCTGAAAAAGGTGTTTGGATGAGGGACTTTTACGAATCGAACAAAAAACAATGCTTGTCTTCGCTTTTATGTAAGATATCCGTCTCAATAATATACGTTAAAATTTGTTTTGTGAGAAAAACAAAATATGTTCTTTCAAATCTCGGTTCTCTAGTTTTACGCCTTTTACTATCCAGGAAAAACTTTCGCGAATTGAAAAACTCTTCCCAAAGTTACTTTTTTTGTTTAGTTTTCATCTTCAATTCATTTAAGAAAACAAATAATTGTTCCGATTAGTAGATTTTTTGCGGGAAATAACTCGTTATTGCTCAGTTATCTTGGCGGACAATATTGCATAGTACCCTGACAGAGGGTAAGCAATAAAATCCAGCCCTGATTTGACAAACTGAATTGGGTAAACATCAGCCATCACGGCTGATCTCCATTTTCACTCGTTCATTCGATCGCCAACAGAAAACATTAGCTACAGCAAATCATTATTATGCATTACTGGAAATTATTAATAAAGACATTAAAAAAGACGACAGTAAATTTCCAGGGAGGTTTAATTTCTTGCTGAGTGTGACGGTTAATATTGGCTTCCTGTATTGTGCGCGTTGAGCACGGTACGTGTGTGGGAGCGGTGGTAGACGTGGTGGTGGTGGTGGTGGTGGTGGATGTGGTGGCGGGCCGTGTCAGCCTCGTCCGCCGGAAATGTCGCTTGTCTTTGCGACGTTCCCCCACCTTTGCCACGGGCATGACCGCTACCACTGGCACCGTTGCTACCGCTTACACAGCCTCCCCTTCTCCCAACGTTGTTAACACCTTTGCCCGAATCAGTCCGAAGGCACTTTCATAGCCACCTCTGCCTCTTTTCTCACACACCCGCACCTCCCTCCTTGCCAAGACTAGACAAAATGTTGTGCCATTGCTTCTGTATCCAAGTTCTGTAAAATTACAATCCACTCACATCTCGTATGAATTGACGACGTAGCTTCAAAACAAAATTACATTATTCGACACAATATTCATCGATTTGTCATCAATCGTCATATTTTGTCCTACCTATATTAAATACTTTTGACATCAATATTCATCATTCTCCTGCTGCCAGAGCCAGGTTAAGAGTCAGTACGGCGCTACTAAAAAGTGGAGTCTCTACCGCGTACACATATTTTTGAGCTATCATGGAAAAACCAACTGTAATTAATGGCTATCGAAAGCAATCTTTTCTCGTATGTATACTAAGTAACATAGTTATGCCATGCTGCCGTCCGTCCGTCCATCCGTCCGTGAACTACACTAGTGCCTACTCCATTGTCAGGATTATTTTCCAACACGAATGTATCCCAATGCACCTGGACCATGTCCTGCGAATTTGAAACGAATTCTTTGAATTTGGAGGTACTATAAATGAAACCTCTGAGATTTTTCCATTTTTGAATGGCTCCAAATGTTTCCTTTACATTTCTTGCAAAAATAGAGTGATTATAAAGTTGGAGGAGGTTTGATATTCAGTTACCCCTGAGTTTTCGGAAACTGCAAAGGTTCAACATTGTTTAGACATATTTTTACAATCACAATTGTAAAAATATAAATATTATTCTATTATTCATGGAATATACTTTTAGTTCATTTCGTATATCGTCGTTTCCTGCAAACTTAATAGTTCAACCTGTAACCCTGCTAAAGAATCTCGCTTTAGCTTTTTGTATGCGTTGTTCAATTGCCTGGTTCCGGTTCAGGATTCATTACCATATGTTAATAATGAAGGTCCCAAGATGAGATTGACCTTTTTTAGATTTTTTTTAAACATTCCTTACGCAAGTGAAACATTTCGTTACGTTCTGTGAATTGTACATAAAATTCTCTAGTATCTTTCGCCACCGGCCCCTCGCCACCGCCCCGGGGCGTCCCCGGCTCGTCCTCCGGTGGCGCGGGGCGCAAACGAGGAGGCGCGGCGCGGCGGAGCACGAGGGTGTTTGCCGCCTCCAGACGTGAGCAAACACGCGCCCTCGCGCTGCGCACGCCCTCCAAAGCCTTCCGTGACGCCATGTTTACTTGCATTGTGTTGACTCGCGAAGTGCAAGTGAAGGTGCGCAGACGAGATAGTTTTGACGCGTGACGCGTCGCACTCGAATTCCTCGTTAATTGGTTGTTAGGGAAGCGTCCTTTCCGTGGAGCGACCTCATGGCAATATTTACTGGAGGAAGTGATAAATGTAGTTAAAATTTAGGTTTTGGAGCAACAGCGACTGACAGAAACCGGCATCATTATGGAATCAGGATCATTGCGAAATCACATTTTTCCGCTATCCTTCCTTTCATCCTCTTTTTGAGGGATAGGACTTTTTTGCACATATTCTAACACATAATAGTATTGCATTTTGTGCTATTACTAGCTGAGTGAGAATCTATTAAACATCCTGAAAAAAACGAATAAAATAATTACATTTTTCCAGGAAACATTTTTTTAAAAGAAAGCATAAACTTTTTTCTTCACGAATTTTTGGCAACGAACATCACACGTGCATTATATTATATTATATCAGATTAAAATATTTTGACACGAAATCTTGATTTCTTTATCTCACACGGCCGCTTCATTGGATTCGTGATTAAGTCGACACAGACCGTACACTGTCACGCCAGGAGGTTTTTAGACCAGATTAGCAAAACTGCCTTATCTAGACAACCCATCCAGATTATCGTACTTCCCCATGTGTTCCTATCTCGCCCCGACAAACGCTTTACGGAGATAAAGTCGCTAATGCCGAATCTAAGTGTGTTGCTTCAGCCGTCAGGGAGTTATCGTGTTAGCCCCGTGACAGGCGAGCATCGACTGCGTAAACATGGCTTGCAGCTCGCCCGCGGGAGGATATCTGCCGGAAAAAGATGTTTGTTGTTCGAACAATCCGCTCTCTAGAGCTCAGGGCGACTGATTTTGTGGCTGCTCCTCAATATTTTTGCTTTTAATCCTTGGAAAATAATGAAATCAATGCTTTGGGGAAAATGGACATTTCAAAAACACTTCATTCCAGTAAGAATTGTATCTGTTAACAATGAAAAGGGAAAGAATTACTTTTTATCACGGAGCAAAACGTGCCTAATCCCATCTACTAACTCTGCTCCCTGCAAAAAATGTCGAGCTTTATTAATAGGAACATACATTATTTCAATTAATATTTATTAAGAATATTTCTTAATTCATAAGCTTGCAACTAACATTTTAAATGTCACTTTCATGAAGAAAATGACCTATGCTCTCGATTTTTTTTTCGTTGTTATGAAATGACGAGTGTACGTTTAACAGAAAAATGGTACAGAAAAGTTTGCTTGTGGACGCTCTTATTGTGACTAAATTAGTACGTATTAACAAGAAAATATTTAAATTTATATTATCTTTCAGTAATTAGTAGAGTTGTTTTATTGATCAGACTAGTTTGATCACACAGAAATGGATTATGATGACTAGTTGAGATTGACTCTACACGAACCCGTGTTGCCTCAGATTCGAATAGGATTAATCTAATCTTCCTATTAATCAATGTCTTTCAATCGAAAGTGAATGATTTTCAAGACCCCTTCAAAGAGGAGAACGTATTTTCTGATAATTCCAGTGCTAGATCTGCCATCTGCAGGTGACCCGCATTCGCAAAGCGAACTACTCTGCACCTCAGCCCTGTCGCGTGTTGATGAGCACAGAGGAAGGAAGTCGAGATGTAAATAAAGCACGAAACTTACATCCGGCCGTAAAATGCACTGGCGGCTTGCGTAATCGGCTTTGTGTGCGGGCCAATGTGGGTATATCCAGGAAATTCCTGAATCACCAGTGCCAGAACGGAGGGGGAACAGCAGTTGTTTGGCCAGAAGTGCTGCTCAGTCAAAAAGCTCTGGGACGAAATGCAACTCAATAAATTTGCTGCTCGAGGACACGCTGCCCAACCGTGTCCAAGGTTCAGTTGGAATGCTCTTTTGACGCTGTTCAAGTTTTTTCTCCATCAGTGAATTCATGTTTCGGGAACGTATGTATGAGACCATGTATGAAGAAGATCGTTATTCATACGTCCGTATCATGAATTTAGATATCTGAAAGACGGTGAGGTTAGAACAAAAAATTAGAAGAATGAGTGTTGGACTTGACAGTTTGCGAAATTACTTCATTTGTGATATTTCATTAAACAAGTAATATTTTAGTTCTTCATAATTTATCCACATTGTCTCAGATTCAGTTTATTGTTTATGTATGGGTAAACTTGTATATTTCTAGAAATGAAATAATAGTTTGTTCACTCACAGCATAACTATTCTTTTATATGAGCTATTATGAGAATTTCTCGTTGCATGTTAACATAATTCCCTTGCATTAGTATTTCATCTTACAGCTATTCTGCACTCATATTTAACTCCCTACACATTAATATCACCCCAAACTAACTACATACTGTATATGTTAACACACACACACATGCGGAAGAATCACATCATTTCACCCTAACTAAAAGATACAGAACAAAAAACGGTAAACATTCACGCATGTGCCGGAAAGCTCCCTTCACGAGTTGTTGCGAGCTTATCGAGCCAACTCTCCTCCTCCAACTTTTCGCACGCAACAAATGACGGAAGACACCGTTCCGGAACTGGACTCAACACGTGTTTGTGCAAGTCGCTCGGTTGGCTTTTTGGCGAGAGCCACCGCTTTCGTTGACGCCTCGCGGAACAACCAACCTGCCAACCGGGCGTCGGGCGGGCGCTAGCCCTCTGTCCTTCATCGATCGATTCCCGACGATTGGACAACTGACGGGTGGGACGGGGGCGAGGGGCGGGGGGCGGGGGCGAGGGTGGGTGGTGCGTGTGGACTTTGTGACCCATATAGCCGCGCCTCATTAATTGGGGTGGGCGCGCCGCGTTACGGTCGCGCGACATGGAGCCGCGCCCGCCAGGCCGAGCCGCCTCGCGCCAGCGGCGGTGGCGCACGCACCGGCCACCGCTCGCTGCTGCGACGCAGCGAAGAATCTTGACTCCCGGGGTCGGGTCCAGCCGATCATTTGGGGGGGAACGGGCCATCGCAGAGTTTTGTTAAATAATGAACATATTTAATTTTTTTTAATTACTTTATTTTTAGTCGCATCAACAACTAAGGTTATTAGCGACTACATTGTTTATACAATTATAATTTTATCCATAGTTATATTAACAAAAATGTCATAACATATATATATAATTAACATTGTATGGCAACATATATTTTATGTAATACATAACTTAATTGTACAATATCATTATATTTGTTTAACCTATTTGTTATTGTATTGTATTTATATTATTTACTGTAGGTATGATACTACACAATATTATTGTTTAAACAATTACATAATTTGAACATAAATGAATATTTAACTAAGGTTTGCCAAATAAAGAAGAATAAACTAAAACTCTAAGCCTTTCGGGGGGCATGGCCCCCATGGATCCGCCAGTGGCTCAATCACATTGCGAATCCCTCCAAATGCTGGTGAAAACATCCTTCAATACTATAATGATCAATTGTGGTAGTTATTTAATGTGTTGGTGATATTTCAGATGTTATTTTAATGGTTCTTTTTTGTTTATAATTTTGAAGTCCTTTAAACATCAAGGGCGATAGGAATATCCAAATATTATAAGACATTGTGAACACACAGTTCCTTAAACATGTTTCTGAAAATATAGTTGAAAGTTTTTTAATTTACCAAGTTCTATACAGGTAGTTTGTTGTATGCTGTAGCACGAAATCCTGCTGTCCACTAAAACTTACAAATGTAATATATCACTTAAAATTGTAATTGTAGTATGCGGACGGCAGTTCAAAGTTGCCGCGCTAACTGCGCGGCAAAGAGCGCCGGCAGCATGTTCCCGCCTCCGGCAGCGCGCAGCACAGAGCGTCGGCATCAGGCGCGCTGAGCTTCGTCAAGCGCGCCAAGGGTGTGCTCAGAAACCAGCCACGCCTGTTACCTGGGCTCCGCGCACTGGTGAACCGGCCAATCAGGGGAAGCCGCGGGAAGCCTTGCGCGGGAGCTGGCCCAAATAAAAGGACGCCGACGGAGGATCACCGGCAGTAGAGCGCTCGGCGTGGTTTCAGCCAGATGGCATATTGTTTTTTGTATATGAAGTTTTGTGGTAACTGTACATAGCGGCCGAGTTGGCCCAGATTTTTGTAAATAAATATTCTTATGGAAAGTGAGTGTTTTTGAGTTATAACAGTGGCGACGAGTAAAAAGGAGAATGAACGCGGAACAATTTTCACAACTGATGGCGTGTCTACAGCAGCAACAGCAGCAGCAGATGGCGATGATGGTGCAGACATTGCAGCAAGCGGCAATTTCCTCACGACCGAGCAGCCCAGCCCCGCCGTTCGCAACTTACGATGCAGCAGAGGAAACCTGCGAAGAATATGTGGCCAGATTGGAGCAACATTTGTTATGCTATGATATTAAAGAGGAATCTCGTAAAAGAGCATTTTTTCTGGCCACAATCGGCGCACCGTTAAATAGGTTGTTACGTAAGTTAAGCAAGGAAGAAGAGATTTCGCAGGTGTCATACGATATACTTAAACAGCGGCTGCTAGCTCATTTTTCGAGGGAGACGCATTTAGTGGCGGCACGCTACAAGTTTTATTCATCCAGAATGAAGCCAGGCCAAACGCATGCCGATTGGGCGACGGAGTTGAAGGGTTTGGCGAAGCGTTGTGCGTTTGAATGCAACACAGAGAAATCGTATGCGGAGTCATTGATACGGGACATGTTGGTAATGCATACGCCGGAAAAAGAAGTTCGGTGGGCATTATTGCAACAAAACAACCCGTCTTTGGAAGACGCCTTAAAATTAGCAACATCGTATGAGGTAACGAAGCATACGGCGCATCAGATGACGTTAGGCGATAGAGCAGCAAGAGATGTAGAGGAAATGAGTGTACAGGAGGAAAATTGGGTAGCCAAGCCACGAAGCAGGAAGCAGCAGGAGAAGAAAAGTCCTTCCACCAGCAGAGGCAAGCTATTGAAGTCTTGTAGACAGTGTTTTATTAGTCACGACAGGAAGGTTTGCAGATTCCTCAGAGCGGAGTGCTACAAGTGCGGTAAGAAAGGGCATATTAGAGAAGTGTGCAACAGTGGTTCTGCTGAAAACAGACGACAAGAAATGGACATCGATGAGGTGAGCGGGCACGTCAGAGAAGGACGCAGCAGTGGTTATGCCGAAAGCCAGCGGCAAGAAAGAGGCATCGATGAAGGGGATGGTGATTGTATTTATTCAGTTATGCAGTATGATGACAAAAGTAAATTGTTTGTAAACTTGGAAATAGGTGGTAAATCTGTATTATTCCAGGTGGATACAGGTGCAGCAGCAACTCTAATAAGCATGACTACTTATGAGCAGCTGGGTTCTCCGCCTTGCGCCTCGCTGAACACAGTTTTTTATGGATATGCTAGACAGAGAATCAAGACGAAAGGTAAGATAAGCCTGCTAGCGAAATACAAAGCGATGGAAAGACAAGTAACACTGGTGGTTGTGGACAGTCGTGATGCGGTTAACATTCTAGGAATGGATGTTTTCACAATTTTTGGATTTACGGTTCAGGACGCGTTTGTCATTCAAACTAGCGCCCTGCCAAAGGAGGTAAAGAATGTGATAGATTTGAATTCAGAAGTTTTTTCGGAGCAATTGGGAAAATGCAAATTTTTTGAGGCGCATTTGCAGTTGAAGAAAGATGCCACCCCTAAATTTTTAAAGCACGACCTGTTCCCCTGGCAGTGAAAGATAAAGTAAAAAAGGAGATCGACAGGTTAGTAGATTTGGACGTCTTGACCCCCGTCAGTACTAGTGCATGGGCAACTCCAGTAGTCATAGTAAAAAAGAAAGACGGTAAAATTAGAATGTGCGGAGATTTCAAGAGCACCGTTAATGCGCAACTCATGGTAGAGCAGTTCCCCATCCCCAGAGCAGAAGAGCTTTTTCAGAAGCTAGCGGGCGGGCAGAGATTTTCAAAAATAGATTTGCGGGACGCGTATCTGCAGATCCCGTTAGATGAAGAGTCTGCGAACTTATTGGTAATTAACACACCGTTCGGGCTTTACCGATACAACCGGTTGCCTTTCGGGGTCGCTTCAGCTGCGGCTATTTTCCAGCGCTGCCTGCATACGCTGACAGCCCAGGTGAAGGGCAGCGCCAACTACCTAGATGATATAGTGGTAACGGGCGAGTCGGAGGAGGAACATCTACAAAACTTGAATCTCTTATTAAAGACTTTAAATGAATGGGGCCTAAGGGTTAACTTGGATAAGTGTGATTTTTTTAAAGAACAGATTACTTATCTAGGTCACGTGTTGGATAGCTCGGGGATCAGGCCAACCGGAGAAAACTCAACGGCGATTCAGCAGCTTCCGGTTCCTGTTAATTTGCAGCAGCTACAGTCATTTCTGGGGAAGATTAATTACTATGGCAAATTTATCAAGAACATGGCGGAAATAGCAGCACCCCTCAACGCGTTGCGTAAGAAAGGCGTAAAATGGCATTGGTCGGCAGATTGTGACAAGGCATTTCGGAGGTTGAAAGAGAATTTAATGCAGGCAGTTAAATTGGAACATTTTTTGCCAGATAGAACGACTATACTAGCTGTAGATGCATCAGAATATGGTATTGGGGCAGTCCTTTCGCAGAAGGATGCTAAGGGTGTTGAGCGGCCAATTGCTTGTGTGTCAAAAACGTTGAATGTTCACCAGAAGAATTACTCTCAGATAGAAAAAGAAGCTTTAGCAATTGTATACGGCGTGAGAAAATTCAACGAATACTTGTATGGGTCAAAGTTCATAATCATTACTGATCATAAGCCGTTGGTGTCTTTGTTCTCGCCACACAAGCGTATCCCAGATAATACGGCGCGTAAGATGCAAAGGTGGGCGCTTTTCCTGTCTGATTATAGTTACAGGATACTTTACAGATCTACATATCAGCATGCTAACGCAGATGCACTATCCCGTCTTCCGCAAGGGCCGGATGCAACTTTTGACTCTGAGGACATCGCCTGTCTCCAGCTGGACCAAGCCGAAGAGGAGGCAGTATCAGGTTTTCCAGTCTCGTCATATCAAGTGGCAAAGGAAACAAAGAAGGATCCGCAGCTCAGGCAAGTGCTGTACCACGTGCAAACTGGTTGGTCCAGCGCGCATAGGCGAACCAGGGCGCTGACGGAATGGTATAAGCTCCAACACAGGCTGTCGGTTAAGGGCGGCGTATTATTACTGGCTAGCGATGAAGGAGTTAGGGTAGTGATTCCGCATAAGTTGCGACCAAAGGTATTACGCCTTTTACATGAGGGTCATTGGGGTATAGCCAGGACAAAGCAAGCAGCCCGCCGTTATTGTTATTGGCCAGGAATAACCAAAGATATAGAGGAGATGAGCAAGCATTGCGAAGCATGCCAAACTAGTCAGGCAGCGCCGAGAGCGGATTTAAGCTCATGGCCCCAACCCTGCGAGCCGTGGGACCGCATACATGTAGATTTTGCGGGTCCTTTCTTAGGGCATATGTGGTTGTTAGTAGTGGACGCATTGTCAAATTATCCGTACGTGATGCGCATGCAACACACAACTGCACCACATACAATAGATGCTTTGAAGAAAGTTTTCGTAACAGAAGGCCTCCCACGAGTATTGATCTCCGATAACGGCCCGCAGTTCATATCAGCGGAATTTCAAAAATTTTGTAAAAGTAGCGGGATACAGCACATTTTGGCTCCACCGTTCCATCCTCAGTCAAATGGAGAGGTGGAAAGATTAGTGCAGACGTTCAAGTCAGCCATGCTTAAAGCAACTAGAGCGGGTGCATCAGTAGAGCAGGCGTTACTTAGCATGTTGACCACCTATAGGACGTTACCAAATATGTCAGGTAGAAGCCCCGCTCAAGTATTGCATGGTCGGCAGCCCCGTACCTTATTGTCCTTGTTATTTCCGGAAGAAGTGCCAGTGTCAACCAAAGGCGCTAAATTCAAGAGAGGAGATAAGGTACTGGTAAGAGTGTACGGAAGTAATTGTAAGTGGCAACCAGCAATAGTAACTGCAATAAGAGGAGGCAGAGTTTACGTCCTCAGGACAGAAGATAGATCAATCTCTCGGCATCAATCACAGATTAGGAGACGGTACTACGATTCTGTAGTAGATAAGCAACAGGCGGGGGGGGCAGCGCAGAGCAGGGCAACAGAAAGTGTAATGCGTTTTCCCTTTTCAAGCCAGCAGGAGGAGCGGCCCACACTGGATTCCGGCGCAACCATCGAGGAGCCATCTCTACAGTCGCAGCAGCGGCCGGCATTGCGGAGGAGCAACCGACTGCGTCGTTTCACCCCCTACATCACAACTTCGGTGGGGAGGGTGTAGTATGCGGACGGCAGTTCAAAGTTGCCGCGCTAACTGCGCGGCAAAGAGCGCCGGCAGCATGTTCCCGCCTCCGGCAGCGCGCAGCACAGAGCGTCGGCATCAGGCGCGCTGAGCTTCGTCAAGCGCGCCAAGGGTGTGCTCAGAAACCAGCCACGCCTGTTACCTGGGCTCCGCGCACTGGTGAACCGGCCAATCAGGGGAAGCCGCGGGAAGCCTTGCGCGGGAGCTGGCCCAAATAAAAGGACGCCGACGGAGGATCACCGGCAGTAGAGCGCTCGGCGTGGTTTCAGCCAGATGGCATATTGTTTTTTTGTATATGAAGTTTTGTGGTAACTGTACATAGCGGCCGAGTTGGCCCAGATTTTTGTAAATAAATATTCTTATGGAAAGTGAGTGTTTTTGAGTTATAACAGTAATCACTCTACATTTTTGTAGAGACACATGCCAGATGAGTGCTGCACATTGCGCGTATACACACTCACTAATCGTAGCATGTAAACACGCTTTGCTCATTAATCTTTGAACTTAAAAAACTCTCACTGAAATAATGCTTCCGATACGTCTATTACAACTCACAAAACAAAACTACTAAGGCAACAAAGTACACGTAATATAGTAGTATGTCTTGAAAATTACGTAATGGTCAATGACGGCAGAAAGCATTAATTCTATTAATTTTAAGATATAATTAAAATTTTGAGCTTTTACTGTAAAACGTGTTAAAAAGATTAGATAATAACACAAACATGTCCCACTGCCTTTCATTTGAAGTAGAATACACACATTTGGTTGAGTATAAAGTTAAAGTTTCTTTCTAAGCGAAAACTCGTAGTGTTTCAAAAACATACTCAATGGACAGAAGTTCATAGGTAGCAATTTACAATCGGCAGTTTATAAGTGTATTCTAAGATATCTATTTCTAATTTTGTGGTTTGTCAAAGGATGTAATTTTAAAAATCACCTCCAGTCGCTCAGATGAGGGATTCAGACCATAGCAAGGATCAGTAAAAGGATTGTTAGAACATCTCTCTCCGTTTGACCTACTGCTGAGCGAGATTTGGAAAGGAGTGCTTGATTTATCCTTAAAGATAATGATCCTCTACCTCGATACCCGTCGCATTATCTTTTTCGAGTGCTATAGTTAAAAAATGTGTCCTCCATGATACTATTGAAAAACTTCAGATTGAAAATGTCACCGTCACTTTGTCTTCATAATGTCGTTAAATCAGCAACCTTAGACTTCATAAAGCAAATTCAATTTGTGAAATTGCTCTACATTTTATTGATTGTTTTGCTGTTTATTTCTCATCAACCATTTCAGTTAATTCTGAAACTGAAAGTTTTCTTCGAAATTGTGCATGTTTTTCTCAATCCAGAAACAAATTTTGAAATTTTCACCTTAATTAAAATATCCTCATTATTGAATAGTCTCCCTTGAAGGCGTAGAAGTTCCATCTTCGTAACATTAATCACGTTCCTTACTCCAGTAAACACACCTAATAACAATACTACACTTCTTCCCAACAAAGATGGTGCCTTTTTCGTTCAGAAATTATCATTCCCTTGCCCTCTCAGGTTTTAACTAATTCCGCTCTCGGTGTACTCGTTAAACAAAAACCTTGTTTCCTGCGAATGTGTAAAAAGTATTTTAATTCGAGCGCATTTCGGCGATTCAGCCCGCGTTGGCATGAAGTCAATTAAATAATTCGCTTCGAGGCGCACATTCCTCGTTCGGATGACGCAAATTCTCCGTGCGGAGTGCGGCAACAAAGTGGCAGGGTCGCCCGAACTGCAAGGGGTTCGTTATTGAAAGTCCGTTGTCATATATACCAACCCCACGGGCAGGTCACACAATTTTCAACGTCCGAAGCACCCACCCCGCAGTGGTCCAAAACATCCATGACGTATTTCCAAACATTTCGAATCGCGTACCTCAGTCAGCACAAAAATGTTTTTAAAATGGTTCACATTTATAAACACAATTCTAAAACTCACCGAATATCCGATTATCGTAACTTGATACGTGGTATCATGAACATTTTTGCAGAGTCCCGGTAAAATTTCAATGACTATTTTCGTAGTGAGAGATAATAGAATATCACTAGTATCGATATATTCTATTTATACACCGAATGATTTTATTATTAAACAATGTTTCGTCCTTATATTTAGGCTTTCTCGTTTTTGGATTCACCCGTGTTAATTATTATAATTTATTTTTATAATTAACTTCGCCACCCTGTGAAGCATCTATTATCACCCCTTTATTCCCAAAGAGTAGTCATTTTCCCCTCTCGAGGAGAAAATTTTGACGCAATTCGGCCCTGTGTGCGACAGCTGCAAAACTCCATCCAGCATGACGCTCTCTGTGCTCAGGGATGAATGTGTCGCTGCGTCCATGTGCATAGGACGCCGTTAACCCTTTCATTTGCGGTCTGCCTGATGATTTAGGCGATTCAAGTTGCAAATGAGTGTTTGGAATCTGGAAAGGCAAATTATGGATTATCCCGAAACGTTGAGGTCGAATGAACCATCAGTGGTGAAAACAAGACGAAATTTGTTGCTTTGTGAGATCGGGTGCTCTCATGTTTACTCATGATCACGTATCGTGTCATGTTTACGTTCAATTTAATGCAAGAAAATACGAATAACGAAGTGGACTAAGAGAACGCGTTTCATCAACGAAAGATACCAAATTAGAATTTTCTCCAGAACTGCTTCATCCGAATCATAACTGTTTCAAATGTTTCCTGCTTCTGTTCATTACAACTTCTAATTAATTTTGAAAGATATATTTTCCATATTTGTTACTCTAAATGTTATATTTACTGACCTTTTCGGCAGGGTTCAACAATCTCAATATCTGCTAAAATTCAAAACTGCTAAGTTTCGCAGATTTTGCGCTATAGTATTTTTAGTCCTAATGAAGGAAGGCGTTTTTTGCTTACATTTAGAGAAGTCATGCTTTATGACATAGAAATTTAATGAAATTTCATTTGATGCAAGATTGCAATAATGTTAGAAAGTAATATGTCAATCACTATCTTCCCTAACGCGATTATTAACGTCACTCGTTGCCAAAGACATCACCCTCTGTAACCCCAGAGCATCACTCTCTGTAATCTTGTCAGATTATCTTTCAGTACGGTTACTTCCTACCTGTGTTACTCTCTTCTAGCCACTACACGATAAATGTTGAATTGTATTCTGAGAAGCCGTTCTCTACAGTTGCGAGGTTGGAAAATATTTTTTAATTCCAGGAATTATAGTGTAAATGTAATGATTGTGGTTGGTTTGCGAGAGTGTGGGAGCAAGAAAAACGCTCTATAACTAGATGAAAAAATGGATATTGTTTTATCTTTATATTTGCAAGGATCGTTAAGAATACTAAAGAGTTTTTGTATTGAGAGTTGGTATCATTGTTTTCTCACATTTATGTTTTCTTTCTTATCTACCGCCACAAATGTTACTGTCATTATAGTATGCGGTACAACTTTATTCCAAGAAGTGCAAATTAAATTATGGTAACCTCACATTACAGACATGAAGCGAGTGCATTCCCCTCTAATTCAGATGAGACGATTCTATCTCAGTTCCTACTTCTCATGCTAAGATTTAATGATTTATCCTAGTTGTTGTCAATTCATCTTGTGCAAACAATGTGCTTGTGATGCTGATAACCTAACACAACTAGTAATTTATTATCTAGGAACCTGATATGAAACTAAATATTCTTCACTACGAGTTCAAGTGTAGTTTCGACATTCTCCTCACGGAGATACAATTCCGTTTCGCATTTTGTTCTTATCATCATGCAACTCTACATTTTTACATACTTCACACATTTACATCCGTGCTTTTTGCACCTTTAGAACATTTTATCCTTCCCTGCTCTTTTCTTCTTTCCTCAATTTCATTCATCTCTCTCTCTCTCTCGCACTCACTCACTCTCTCTCTTTTTCTCTCCATTCGCACCATTATGTAGTGCCTGCTTCATACTCTTAAACCGCTGCCTTCTACCCTCACCTCCCAATCCCTGCTACACCCTTCCATATCACTCCCCCCACCCACCCACATACCTAAATTTCCTTCCCCCTCAGTTCGCCCACTACTTACTTCTTGCATCTAACGTCATTACCTAATCCAAATATCGCATTATCTTATCCTATTTTCCTTTTCTTATTCCGTTTAAAAATCTTGGTCTATTCCTGACACTTACATCTTTGTACATCCAGTTAACTCTAGAGTTACGGATTTTCACAAACGCCTCCTGCCCTTGTAACCCCTCGTCTCTTTTCCATTATATAAAACTCAGATTCCAGCATCTCTTCCAAGCATACCTATCTATCGTGTCTGTATCCTCACCATGTAGCCTTACGTACTTCTTTTGGGAAAACATCATCTGGGGAATCTTGGAATTCTTCCTCCTTCACTCTTTTCTTCCATCCCCATATCTCTGCTCTCCATTATAAATCGTTTCTCAACAGACTATCAAACATTTTCGTCCCTCTGCCCCAGTTAGAATTAAATCTCCTCTTGATTACTCCCACTCCTGTATCAGATCACTTTCTCGTCATTTATTTGATCTAACCCTCTTGACACCCGTTATTCTTTATGACATATCGAAGATATTTATACTTCTTAACCTGTTCTGGTGCTGAAACCCTTCCATTGGTATACTTTGAATGTACCAGCCCACCTTTGCTACAAATTATAATCCTTCACTTCTGAACACTTAGTGTCATCGCACTGTCATTCACACTCTATCGGAGAAAAAAACCAAAGAAAAAATGGGGCTTTTTAGAGTCTTTTTTTTATAAATTGACTCTACTTCAAGCAAAAATTTCGCCAAAACTACACGTGTTTTCGTAAAATCACAAAGGAATTTATTAAAGATTAATTTTTTAGAACAGATTTCATAAAAAAATCTCTTTCATCAATATTGTAGTGTTGTCATGTAAAGTTTTTGCAATATTAGAAAAAACTGAGTTCACCGAAAATAAGACCTACACCATTTTCATAACCGTACTTTGCCTTATTCTACAAAAACATTAAAGAGAAACTTGGAGCCGTTTCTGAAACAATAATTTTTTTTAATTGATTGTATTTCACGCAAAATTACATGAAAACGCAAATTTTCAAAAATTGAGCATTGCCTTATTTACTTCCTAGTTTTTCCGTTGAAGAACATATTTTATTAAGAAAAAAGTTCTATTATAATATTGAAATTACAGGAAATCGTCGAAAAAATATTGAATACACATGTGGAGGACATCAATTTTAGGTTTTGAAATCTTACAATAGAACTGGTTTGCGCAAAAGTTGTATTGGCGATTTCTATTTTTGCTTTTTGGTAAACAATTCTGAACGAAAAAAAAATTGATTTTGGTGCAGGAACATGAAAGTTCAAAAAGATACAACAAATATATTTATGATATACTATTATGTTGAATTTGCAGATATCAGTGAAGGTAATCATAATTGAGGTGTGTGTCATTTAATTGTAAATTAAACATTTAAACAATGGATCATTTAATAAGAAAATACTGCTTCAATTGTATATACAAGTTAGGAAAAATTGGTAATTAAAAGCCTTCTTAAGTGTTGAGGTAACTTTCCGGAACATGCGGGAATACTATATAAGAGCGTGAAAGGAAATACAAAACGGACGGCAATGATCTTATCGAAACGAATAAATTCCATTCGAACTCCGATCGTTGTCTGTAGAAGACAACGCACAGCAACAAGGGAGGCCTGCCGCGTTTACGCACCCAACAGGCCCACCCAAGGCAACTCCCCTCTCCGAAACTGCGTCCAAGAGCTCAGCGCGTGGTACGTCGGCTGGGCGCGGCGCGGTGCGGCGTGGCGCGGCGCGGCGCGGCGGTCGAGCGCCGGCAGGTGCTACGCGTGCCAGCTGACTTCCGCCGCGCGCGCGTGTCCTCGCTCTCCCGCGTGCGCCCGCGTGCCCCCGCGTGCCCTTCCACGCCCCTTGGTTTCCCCGCCGAAGGTTTAATTCGCCACGAGCACTCGCTGACGAGGGCGGTGTTGCCAGTATTGGCTATTGGTCGCCAAAGTTGCGACTTTTAAAGGGGCCTCGCGACGGAAATTTACTCTTGGCGATTTTTTACACTCGGTTTAGAAAAAAATAAATGTTTTAAAAGTAACTTTATTTCACCATTATAAAAAAGTAATTATATTTGTACTTTCAAATGTAACCAAAATCTAATCCAAACTGACATGTTTACGTCGAATTCTGTTAGCCTAGTGAGTTCAGATACACTACTTTACTTTAGAGTAAAATCCCGGACACATATGTACCCACGACTATGACTTTTTCAAAATAAGCCATTGAAGAAAAGAGATGTTTTCGAAATTTAATTATAAAATTGTCTATCCTGCTAATTCGGCTAATATAAACGACGAGGGAAGCGTCGAAAATGTGTTGAAAATGTGTAGCGAAATATCCATATAGTTGCAAAATATTATTTTATTAAGTTATTTTGCTGTATTTTATAAAGCAACTATCAATTATTAAAGTTTATTTCGTTTCAAAGTTCTGATTATAAATTAGTATACTTACACTCACAAACATTTTCTTCATTTATTTCAATACGCGATTTGAAAGATTTGATTGTTGGTGCCACAATGGCGATTATTTGATTAGTAATTCCGGGCGTGTCAACTGCTAAAGTTATTAGTCCCGTAGGTGTAGAGGATGTTTCCCCCCTCGAGAGATGGCGGTGATCCTCCCTCGCTGAACGGTAAGATCCGGCGCCAACATACCTGTGGACTAGCCGGGTTTTCCCAACCAGGTATCTCCCATCAGCAGGGCACCGCCCCAGACAAGACAAGCTCTAAGCTCCCGACCGGTCTCCCGGCTTGTGTGGTAGTGTAGTGCGTGTAAGGATCAGGGGAGAGGATAGGACAAGGAATAGGAAGGAAGGATAGCGCGCGGTCCGTGGTCCGTTTTTAGAGTATTGCTTCGGCATTCGCGTGGGGTTGAACGGAGAAACCACGGAAAACTACCGATCAGAGCAGTCGGACGCTAGAATTCTCCTCCAGCTGGCTGAATTCGACCTAGCTGACACGCTAATATCGAAAATCATGCTACCGTCGGGGCTCGAACCTAGAACCACTCAGTCATAGGCATTGCAGCGACATCAGATGATGCCGTAAGTCACCTCTCTCGGTCCAAAATGGCGACATCTAACAGATTCTTGGCGACATTCAGCGATATATCGTAAATGGCGATAAAGCGCATTACATTATTGCGATCTCTGGACTAGCCGCCCGCGTCCCAAGTTGTGCCAGAATCCTTCCCCCGCAGGGTCAGCGGTGTGACACCGGTGTGCATCCCCACCATGGGGCGCCGCGCGGGAACTCTGGTGTCAAACCCTCGTACGCAGACCATTACTCCTGCGCTCCGCCGCGGTTACTCGACACGCGCGCTTCCTTATCGCACGCCGTCCTCACGCGAAGTTTCCTGCCCGTGAAGAATCCAACGAGACCCGGATAAAAAATGTAACGAGATTACATCAAACGCATCACTTCATGTAATGTCCCTAACGAATGACGACAGCCCCTGCATGGATCGTTAGGATGATAGAAGTGGCAGAGAAGACCCAGTAATTTTCTTGCTGGGCATGAGTTTTCATATTCAGACGCTGGGCTAGAATAGGACATTTCAGAAAGTCTATTGAAAATTATGCACTTTCTGAGATCTTGATGAAATTTCGCATTAAATTATTCCTGAAACAAGAAAAGTGACGAGATTATGGACGTACATACACGCACGGAACTGAAATATCTCTTGTTGGTAAAGTTTTTCGTGTGTTTTAAGATCGAATGAGAGCATAAATTAGGTGCATGTACTCGTTTACCCTCCAGCAGGATCTTCTAAATATTTTACACGAGTAGCCACACGAAGCATGGAGCACACCTGCCAATTAACATATGTGTTTTGAGGCAGATTACAATTATTTGCACATTATTTTTAAAGATAAGAAAGTTGTACATTTATTCAGAAATGTCTACAAAAGTAACTAGAAACGTGAACAAAAATTAATTAATTTTAGAAAACAAGTGTTTTTAGTCTTCTTTAAAACCTATGTTTCGTGTATGTGGTAGTTATTTTCTTATTATCCTCAGGAAAGAAGTCGTAATTTGGACATATTTTCCATAGTTCGAAAATCATCTGTTATATAATATTTAACTGAAGGCAGTTTGATTTTAGAAAGAAATGCTCATTTAAACGATGCATAAGACAAACGCATGAACATTTCATACACGATAGAAAAAAAATACAAAAATTAAAGATTGAGATATTTTATATTCTGTTATTCAATAACTTCACCAAAGACATTGTTCTTAAACATTCTTAGTTCTGCTAAATAAGTTAAATACAGTTTAAATGCTTTTATAATCTTTGCGATTTATTTAAAATTATTTGATTCAGACACCAGATGATCGAAGAGGTAATCCGAATATTAATTAAAAGTTGTAAATAATGACACTTTGTCTGACCTACTCTTGTTTTCTGCGTTCTTTATCGTAACATTAGTACAACAGTTTTTTATTTCTTACCATCACAAAAGGACATATCAACAAGTTCTACCTCAGAATTAGTTTCTTTCAAGTGTTCTAAACCAGTTTTCCTGCACTTCCCCACAACTTTACAACCACTCCGTAAAGCATCCGACATTCGTAGAGACCAGTAGCTACCCATTCTCCGGAAAATACTACGAATCCCTATCGCAAATAGTAATATCCCATCACGGGCGCCGCCCTGTCCGCCGTCAAGTGCTTGGCATCCTGGCAGCTAGCTGCGGTTGGCAACGCGCACCGCGCGCACTCAACGTTCGCCGGACACCCGCCGCACCACGTCGTTCCGACCGCCCTGCCCCTCGCCGCCCCTCCCATTCCATGCCACCCACTCCGCTGCGCCCCGGCACGCCCTGCCTTTCCCCGCTCCGCTCCGCACTCCAGCAACCCGCCCTTCCCTCCCCGCCTCCGCCCCCTCACACTGCTCCGCTCCGGCCAGCCCCGCCCCCGCACCCTCTCACGCCACCCCGCCCCGCCCCTCTCCGCTCCGCCATGTTCTGCCCCGCCCCCACCATAACACGGGGGGGTGTTCCGTCCCGTCCCGTCCCACCCCACCCCGCGTCGCCCCGCCCCGCCCAGCCTGCTCCAGAAGAGTGGCGACAGCGGCGCGGCGGCGCGTGGGGGAGGCGCACGGTAAAACGGCCGGTAGCCGCGCGGTGGCCGCGGCGGCTGGCGCCGCAAAAACAGGCTTTTTCGCACCGCGCCACACCTGCGGGAGCGACCGCGCCGCCCGCGCCCGCGCCGCCGCCGCCGCCGCCGCCGCAACTCAAATTAGGACGACGCGCCGCGCGTTGATTGATCAGGCGGCGCGCGGGGAAGAGCTGCGTCCGCCAGATATCGCTGAAAACCTCGTTCGCGCGCTTCCTGATCATTAGGGCGCGTGTGTCGTGTGCCGCCTCGCGAATCGCACGTTGGGGACGCGAGTTTTGCTCTTTCGCTTTGCGGAGGGGGAGGAAGTCGAGGTGGGTTCTTTGGTGTAATTGGCCGCCCCATACGTGCGGATTTGTGGCTTTCGACGCTGTTTTCTTGCAAATGCTGTGGCGTGTCCGTTGTAGAAAGCCCTGCTGTTTATTAGATATGCATGATTGTTTTGAGAATCGTCCTACTTTCGAAGTGGTCGACGCGATAGCATTTCGATGCGCGAAGAGATAGTAGGTCACTGAGAAATAGTTGCGCGTGGTTGTCAGGGATATATCACTGCTCTGGTTAATGGGAAGGTGTGGTCAATGTTTTCTAACAATTGGGGAAAAGATATGCTGTCGTCGAATGAAATAAACTTGCTCATAATGCGAAGAAATAATGTCGAGTTTATTTTTATGAATAAGAATGATTTACATTATTATTAACATATGAAATGTTATTAAAAATAATTGTGTTGCACATATTAAATTGTCTCTTGTATTAGGAAGTCTCGTGTATGTGTTTTATCAAGATGTTCATCCATTTAAGATATGATAAAACTATGTCTTCAGCCAAATTATGTTTCACAATGCAGGTACGAATGGGAAATTTAACAAAAGAATTAATTTTCTTTTATAAACTACAATTTAATTTTAATGTGATATAACACTACTTTAAATCTCTTTTCGTTTGAACATGAAGGTTGAAAACATTTTACGTATTATTAATAACTAAATACAAAGTAACACTCTCACTGGACAACACAAAGGGAAATGCGTTTAGCAATTCATAGAGTCCACGACGCACTTCGATATTTCAGTCCGCCTTCGGTTTCCCCGTCCCCCCTCCGTCCGACGGGAAGCAATCACGCCGTCCTTTCTCTCGTCGTTGCCAGCCAGCGTCGTCTGTTGCATTTCTCGCGCGAACGGAAAGCTAAGCGAGTGCAACTGCCATGCCAAATGTTATGAGCGCTTGCGAATCCGCCGCACGTAGCCGCCGTCTCCGCGTTGAATTTCCGATTCGCTTTCAACGAGTGCATCTACCGCATCTCCTCTGAGACCTCCGTCCCTCGACAATATACCCTTCAATTTTTCTTCAATAAAAATATTTAATGAGCGGATTACTTGTAATTGACAAGTAAAACAAAGAGACTGCGCTGTGCCATAAGCCGATGCTACAGAAAAATTAAGTCTCCTTTTTTTCTGTGTAATGAGTGGAAACGTATATAATACCGTCTTTAAACAAAAATCCGATTAAAACATTTTATCTGGCTTCCTCTTCCTTTGTAATTTTTTTCGGGAATAAGATTGGTGTATTTTAATGACTGCTGACGAAGTTTTCTTTAAAAAATGAGTTAATGCATGCAGTACTGCGTTCTTTTTACTGGCAACACAAAGGTAGAATCGAAAAGATAAGAGCGTCCAAATACCTCTCCAAAGAAAAGCCATATAAACTAATTGAATGTACGCCGATACCAAGAATGAGATAGGACTTAGCGAGTAATAGCGCTTAATACTCATTGTCAGGGGGCTGACGAACCAATCCCATACATAATAAATGTCCCGAAGAACCTTATCATTACGGAGCATTAATTAAGTAGCCAACTAGCAGCCAAAAAGTGTTTTAAGGAACAGAATATATTATATCGTCAGGAGGCCGAAGGCATTTGAAAAGAACGCCATAAAAATGGAGCGTCCGTGTCGTAACATACAATTTCCCTAGGAAAATGTTCCCTCGGAGCTTGCTCTCTCAAACAAGAGAGCAAAAACAGAACCACTCTTTCCGCAGGGGAAACCACGGCCTCCCCTAAGCAGCACTCGCCCATTGATATTGAATCGAATCAAGCACATCAAGAGCGTAATTTGATTAGCGCAAATCTCTGCCCAGCGTAGTTCCATTGGCGTTTTTTGACCACGGGCGGGCAAAACGCGCATCGCGCCCGGGCGCCTGGGGACCCGGAACGAATCCCCGATGACGCGCGGAGTGAACGCTCCGACAGGCCCCTGCGGAGGGCGCGGCGGCGCTGCCTGGAGCGGGGCGGGCGGGGCGGGGCGGACGCGGCGGGGAGAGAAGGACCGGACGAGATGGGATGCAACGGAGCGGGATGTCGGGGAAACCGCGGCTCCACGTAACTGCATCCACGGGGCGCGCGCTGGTCGCCGAGTGCCAATGGGTTCTTGCGGGCGGCGGCGGTGGCGGCCGTGGTGGTGGTGGTGGTGCGGCAGCGGCGAGTTGAGCACGGGCGTCGGCGGCAGCGCGGGGCGGTGGGGACACGACGCGGGGCGAGCGGGGCGGCGGCGGCGGCGGCGGCGCGGCGCGGCGTGACGGGCCCCGGTAAGGCCGGTTTATCCCCGCGGGCTTTGCGGGATGGCGGCGTTCCTGCGGCCCGGTTTATCCTTGAGACGAGGCTGACAGTGATACGTCCGCAGCCGGCCCGCCGAGCTGGCTTTACTCTGCACTAATCTCATTACACTGGCCGTGAGCCCGGCTGCGTCCGTACACTCCCTGCTCGCCGCCGAGCAAGCCGCCCTTTCCGTTTTAAACCGGCAGCGGAGCGAAGCGGCGCGGCGGCGACGCGACGCGACGCCCGGGACTGTACCACGTGGCGGAGGGCGCGCCAGTGAGCGAGCGAGTGAACGGCGAGCGAGCGAGAGAGTGAACGAGGGGAGGGCACAATTAGGGCGGAGAGGAACGAGGGGCAGGGAAGGCAGGAGAGTGAGGATGTGAGTGGGAGCGCGGGGACCTGAGGGCGGGAGAGGAGCGGAGAAACGGGAGGAAATGTTTGGGCAAGACGTGGTCCGCGGCGCGGACGGACTGGTTTGAGACAGTGGGAGTGGGACGGGTGACCGGATGACTGGAGGAGTTTTTGTCAACGGGAAGGCGGGCACGCGTTGGGTGCTTGGGAGGGCGTGCATGCATCGAGCGTCCTTGCGTGGCGGGCGAGCGGCTGGTCGCGGGCGTGGGAGGATGCGGAGGGATTAGGCGCGCGTGGGTGGGATGGCGCCGAGTCGCCGCCGCCGCCCAGCGGCCGCGGAGGGAGCCAGGCGCCCCATCACCGCCGACCCCCCCGCCGGCACGCGGCTCCGGAACGAGATCGCTATCTGATCTCTCGATTCGCGCGTCGCGTGCTCGCTCCGCCGCCGATCGTCCCCCCCCCCCTGCCCCGCGCGCGCTCATTTCATCTGCGGCCGCTGATTGATATTCGAGTGCGGAGGGCCGCTGCCGCCGCCCGGCCGTCCGTTCAGATGCCACTTTTTGGCAAAGTCGCGGCGATGAACAATTGCTTTTGCGATGCCGGCCTGCTTACATTTTTAACAACTTAAACTTTTTAATAAAAAGTCTGCCAACTGTTTTTGATTTTTTTAAATTTGCTCCTAAAATGAGAGGAACAGAAAATTTCATTAATTCTTTGATGTGTTATTCTGACTTTTTTATCAGAGTAATCTGTGTTTAAAATTATGTAAAATATTACTTGTAAATATGTTTAAGTAATATTATTATAATATATCCTTTCATGGTTCCTTAGTGACACATAAAAAAATATCACACGAAACACATTGACTGTTTATACTGTGTGTATTTGACGTAGAGTGTTTTTTATGAGCGGCACGAAAAATGTACATACTACATTCCTGACTTTGATTTTATAATATTACTATTTCCATCCTTGTGAATTTAATTACAGCTACCTTTAAAGTGTTGACAAATGGTTACACGACGAATGTATTTCCTTGGATGTGTGAATGTACATTGTTGTTGGAGCGCGGTGCTACTTTGTACTGTTCGGCCGCGCTCAGCATGTGGTAAAACGCAGGGTCGCCGTTGGCCGTCTGTCGCAGCGGAGGGGTCGCCCGCACCCCCCAGCGGCCCGCCAGAGGGGAAGCAAAAGCGAGGGACGACAGAGAGAGACAGAGACAGAAGGAGGCAGAGGAAGAGGGGAGAGGGAGGCGAGAGGGAAGGGGGCGCCGCGACGGTCCCGCCGTGTCACCAGGTGAAAGAGTTTTGGGTGGACGCAGGGTGCAACACGGAGGGCGGGCAGGTGGCGCGCCCTGCGAGGATCACGCGGGCTCAACGGCCCCCTGATTCCCCTCGCCGCGCCACCCCCGCCGCCCCCCGCCCTCGCCCCCTCCCCCTGGCCGCCCCTGCCCCCCCCGCGCACGCCCCTTTCTGAGGCCCTCCACCGCGGAAATCGCCCCCGACGAAGGTAACGGTGCCACCGGCGCCGCTTCCAAACGCGGGCCTGGATGAAACAACGTGCTCAACACACGTCCTCGCTTCTAGGGAACTTTTCATTGATATGCAGAGAAGTTGTGAGATTTATTGGAGAACGGATAGAAAAACTAGATTCATGTCCACAGTAATATTTACGTAACCTAAAATAAGAAGAAGTGAAATTGGGGTTACTTGAAAGTTTTTTTGTAGTAGTTAGCATAATTTTTTTTCTTAATAATAGTCCAGGAGATGTTCAAGAAAAATTAAATTATCTTCACTTAAGCTAAGTGTTATTAATCAAATTAAATCTGCTTCCCATACATTCGGAAATATTACTCGTAAAATAGTATATGAATTTTTACATTCAAAGTAATTTTTTGAGCTCGAAAACTTGTAGAATAGTAAAGCGAAAATATACCTTTTGATTCCCTCTTGCATGCTTCCAGCCACGCGTGAAGAAATGTAGAAGCCTTAAAGTTATGTTGTGGCTCATCCGATGTCAGATCAGGGTAACGAGGAGGCAGACAAAGGGAGAGGGAAAAGCATTTTTTGCGAAATGAACGGTAAAGAGGGACAGGGAATTCTATGTTTAAACTGGGGGTCAACATAGTTTAGAAGTCATCTCTTGAGTGAACAGCAAGGTCACTGCAGAGTAACAGTGCGCTAATATTCAGTAATCGCACATTTTTTAAGCTACCTTCTCGTGATAGTCCAAAAGAGACTTGTGTAAATTTGTGCTTTCCAAAAATATAGTATTCCTAAAACTACTGTTATACGGACTAGAGGCAACTGAACAGAGGAACGAAAAGCCTCTATTAACACCGGCGGCCCCCGTTTAAGAAATATCGAAACACATAAGTTGTAGCTAAAGAGGGCATATGAGTGCGAAGAAACGGTATTTCTTATCTATATGTTTTTTTTCTCTATCAAGAAGATAGTAAATTAACGAAATATTTACGACACCACGGATGATATTTTCAATATCGTTTGTAAACCTCAGTATTGGTTTACAAATTTCATACTTTTACTTTGTTCCAGAATCGACCTAATATGATACAACCCCTTTCTTTTCGATTCCATCGGATCTGATTTCTAGTGGAAGTCCGCTAACAAGTGGTTTTTAACACAGTGCCTGTAGTATTAACAATACCAAATTAGTTACCTAGTACAATTCTTATATTTGCAACACATGATATTTTTGACCCAGCGCCTCTACGTATTTGAAAACATTGAAAACATTAACATTTTTCTGTCACTAATCGAATTTCATACACAACGAACCATATATGAAAGATTGTATTACGAAAGCATATCAAATATTGTTT